>VZRQ01001712.1:52876-184713 GCA_013397975.1 Machaerirhynchus nigripectus | reverse complement strand
TTAAATTTTTTGGCACTGCTTTAATTGAAAACAGTTCTTCTGTTTCTGAGAATGAGGTTAGGGAAAAATGTTACTTAACCAATGCTGAATTCTTACATCTGTTTTATTGAGGAGTTTTAGAGCCTTCATGCCTTGGAACAGGCTCTTGAGATTTGGGAAGGGGGGCTTAGGGGAGTGAACTGTGGATAGAGATGTGCCATTTACAATCCCTCTTAAAGTTTACTAAATCTGGCCAAGTTACAAGGTCCCAAAACTTGCTGTTTGCATACGTTGAGCAGAAACTTGTTGAAAAACTGGCAGCAAAATTGTCTGAACGTTGAGTTTTCATGAGGTGTGTTCCACAGAGCGTCGTGCCAGTGAGGCTCGGGATGCAGCAGCCCTCGTGAGGTCCATGAGCCTGTTCCAGGATCCAGCGGGGACTTTCCCTGCTTCATCCAGTTGCTGGTGGACCAGGTTTCAAGCAAGAGAATTAACACTCTGAGTTTCCCTCTTCCTTGGTGCAGCAGGTAGTGTAGAGGAAGAAGTAACCTCACACAAACAGAATGTTACCTCTTAAATGAAAAACAGAGACATGCTAAGTTAGAAAATAACGTGCCCATTGCACTGCGGAGATGTGTCAGGCTCCAAGGAGCGTGAGCAGATCTTCTCAGGAATATAGGTGGCAGCCAGAGCATTCCTAAGCTATGTAACTCCCGAGTTATTCAGGTATGCTTATATTAGGAGTTTTATTTAATTGTTTTTGAATGCTCTCCTGAAGGCTGATAGAGAAGCTGGCTGGAATTGCTGCAGGTACCAGTGCTGAGGTGCTTCAAGTTTGGAGGAGTGAAACTTAGGTCTAGGAGGGAAGCAGCAGGTCTGTGGTGACTTTGCTGTCCTAGCTGTTCCTTAGTTTTATATGGGAGAAGAAAGAGGAGGTAGGGATCTCCTATCTGGCATGTGAGCAACAGGCTGGAGAAAGGAGAAAGTAATTTTTTTGGCAAAATCACAGAATCGTTGAGGTTCGAAAACTCCTCCAAAACCATCATGTCGAACCCATGCCTGATCCCCACCTTCTCACCCAGCCCAGAGCGCTGAGTGCCATGTCCAGGTGTTCCTTGGATACCTCCAGGGATGGGGACTCCAAACTTCCCTGGGCAGCCAGAAATTCCTTCCCAGTATCCCATCCAGCCCTGCCCTCTGGCACTGGGAAGCCATTCCCTGTGTCCTGGCCCTCCAGGCCTTGGCCCAAGTCCCTCTGCAGCTCTCCTGGCGCCCCTTTAGGCACTGCCAGGGGCTCTGAGCTCTCCCTGGAGCCTTCTCTTGTGCAGCTGAGCACCCCCAGCTGTCCCAGGCAGGCTGTACAGGAGACTTGATTTGAGCCCCTGAGTGGTGGGAAGAATGATCTCTTAAGTCCACCAGCAAGGAATATATCTTGTAATGGAATTGGGATATGTCTTGTCGTGATCTTTGCCATGGAAGTTGAGCTGTATACATTTAACAAGTAAGGAAACAGAAAGGTGAAAATTATCTTGTGGTTTAGGCAGTCGAGTCCAGAAAAACTTTAGGTCTTCCTTGCCTCTTTGCAGTTTTATTATATTTTTTTAGGCTGTTAAGCAGAATATTTTAGAGGAAGACTTTCCCAGAAGCCACTTGATCTTGTTCCTCTCTGTCTCAAGAAACAGGTAAATTGAATGCCTGCAGTCACAACAAGCTAACAGGAGCAGTGTGCTAAACTCACTAACTGATGTAAAAATCTAACTGCTCTGGAAAAGTAATTTCTTGGATGCCTTGACCTGTCTAGCAACTTTACGGGTCACTTCTTTCATTGGTTGTCTGGATTTCTTCCTCCCCCTTCCCTCTTCTGTGTGTGGATGAAGTTCTCCTGAGGGTCCTACATCAAAAACATTAGTTAATATCAATACCCTGATTAGCACTATTTAAAAAGAATAGTGCCAAGATGGTTATTTTGTAACATGTTCCTATGTTTGTTTCTGCCTCATACTTTGCCTGATAGAGGCCACAGAAAATGTTACTGCAAGTTCCACTATTGGTTGAACTATACACATTCACTGTGTTCCCTTGCGTTCTGGCAAGAACAGTAAAGTGACAGGATGGTACCCTGGGCAAAAGCCAGGGGAGTTTTCTATTAAAAACAAAACTAATTAAATAAATAATAATTCAAAAATAAAGGCCTGAAAAAAAACCCTTCCAGGAACTAACCTCCTCTCCCCAAAATCCTGCCAAAATAACCCAAACCAAAAAAAGCCCCCAAACCCCACCATCCAACAACTTTTAGTGTCTCATAATGTGAACTGGTTGTTGGCATGAGGTTTGCTGTTCCAAGGCTGATAGATGATTGAGTCAGACAGTTCCTCTAAAATTAAATCCAACACTGGGTGGATTTGCAGTTTTTCCCACATTTCTCATTCGTTTTCCTCTCTCTCACTCTCTTCAAGCTTGCACTCAGTTTCCCAGGTTCCAAGTAGTCATAATACTGTGGTATTGTGCTCTTGTATAATACCATAAAACCTTTTTTTATTTCTTCTTGATATTGTGGTCACATTTGCAGCTTCAGTTATACTGGACCGTCTTCAAATGTGCAGCAGGAATATTGTTCCTTCTCAGAAACTGTATCACTTGTGTCCAAAGGAGTTGAAATAGGTGTTGTCAGCAACAGGCCAGGAGTGTGGCTAATAAAAATGTGAAGATGCCTTGTTTAAGATGTTCCCTTCCTATAGTTACTTTTAATACATTTCTAAAAGTGAATTAATGGTTTATTAGAGTTATTCCCAGCCTTATTTGGCCTTTTGTTTCAGGAGTGTATTATATAATTTGCTTTTCTTAATTCTTCAAGGTATCTGTCTCTGGGTATGACTACTACTCGTACTCCAATTACGTATAATAAAAATTATACATAATTTTATATTTATATTTATAAATACGTCATCAGGGATTTCCAACTAACAAAGCTATTCCGTGCTTCAGCATCTCTGGGCAAGTAAGAGAGGTAGACCCCATGTGGAAATGTTAGGTTTATCATAGACTCGTGGAATCATTAAGGTTAGGAAGGACCTCAAAGATCATCAGGTCCAACTGTAAATAATATATAACTGTAATAAATAATACATATAGTTATAGGAAATATAATTTCACTGAGTTTACAGGTATTGACTTTGTTTTTGGATGTTTTGTAGTTTTTCAGATTGAATACTTTTTTTGTGGGTATCTTTATACATTTCTGATACCTCTGTGGTGTCAAAAGCTTTCAGGAGGATGCAAGTCTGCAGCTGAGCTTCACGGTCTTGGGAGAAGATGATTGTCTCCTTATTTTAGAGCTCAAAACAAGAAAAGGTGTTATAATGCAATAGATGGCGTTCCTGCCTCGAAGAAAGCTTGGATCATTTCAGATGTCACAGTAAGGATCTCCTGAGATCTAGTGATAAAAACGAAGATGAATAGTTTAAAATGAAATAAACACTGTTTTCACAGTGAAATGAGGGATATGCTTATTTATCAGTCGATGCAATTTAGTGTTTGCAGTCTTTCTCAGTTCCATGGACATTTGAAAGGTCTTGCAAAGTATTGGTGCTGGGATTAATTGCAGGAAGCAAACTGGAAAAGACTTTAAAAGAAAGGAAAGAAAAATGTGTGTATGTAATTTGGCTGGGCAACAAAGGAGACCTGACTGTGCCTTTTATTTAAGGGCTGTAAACACTGAACTGGGGCAGAAATGTTTTATGGTATTACATAGAAACACTTAAAGGAATAAGTAGATGAAGCTGAACAAAGTAATGCTTAGATGAATATTAGGAAAAAAATTTACATTGAGGTTTATTAAATTATGGAACACTCTTCCCAAAGGATGTGGTTCAAGCTCCATTACCAGTCCCTTAAAATTAGACTGGATAGAATAACAAGCTGTGCTGGGGGGAACACTGTTGCATGGATAGGGGATGAACACAGTTACCTAATACATCTTTGCATTTCAGTTGCTTCCATGATTCACGTCCTAAAAAACTGCTTCCAGAATGTGTTAATGACATCACAGCCCCGGCCACTTCAGACTCATCAGCGCTTCTCTGGCTTCGGAGGGTTTATGTGGAGATTTCCTGCACTGTCTTTTCCCCAGTGGCTCCTACACCCCAGCCATTCCCTGCAGCTTTCCTGTCCTGCTGCAGCACTGGGAGCAGTGGGAACATAAAAAAATGGAGTGCTTGGGATGTGTTTTAGATGTGTGGGTACACAGAGACATGAGCTCGGCTATTCCTGGAGAGGCTGTGACCAGGAGTGGGGCAGGCAGGGAGCTGGTGTTGCAGAGCTTGGCTCCACAGAAACAACTACCTTCTGCTGTTCTTGGCAAGGAAGATGAAATACTGGTCTCCTTTACACAATAGTGTTATTAGGTGTGAAAACCCTCAAACAATTAAGTCATACTCAGTCATGTATTTCAATGAGCCAGTTGAAATCTGTGAAATATAGAGCAGTTATTCTGTTGCGGTGATTTGTTGAGAAGAAAATAACTTGGTTTTTAAATCACTTCTATAATTCTTTTTAACATTTAAAGAAGTAATCTAAAGCATGCACTTAATCTTTCTATAGCATTTCAGTCACTTTCCTGTAGTATTTATGAATTAAATACTTAAAATATATTAGTAAAGCAGCTAAAATATAACACAGCACCTGAAATAAAGCCCGTGGCAATCATCTGTGTAAATTGTGTGACTTTGACCTTGCAGTAAGGACTAAGTGGTAGCTCTACGGGATTTTAAGCCTGAATATGCAGTTCGAAGTGATCACACATTTACTCTGATACACATCATGTGCCATTCCTGTGTTCCAGACAAGAAATAGAGTCTGGATGGACTGGCACTTAGCTGTTGTCTCAAAATGCTTTTGAATTTAGTGTCTCCCATGTGTGAATTCTTGCTGCAGCCTGCTGATGACTTAGAGAGCAGCTAGCCTACCAGTATTAAAAATACGAATTTATTTTGCTAGAGTGTATGATGTCCAGAAACTATTCATTTACAGCTCTTTGTAGAACTTCTCCTGTGTCTCAGGCTGGTTTGAGTTAATTCTGTAAATCCAGTGCTGGACAATGAAGAGCATGAAAACTACTGCTGAAAATTAAGAATTGTTACTTTTGCCATTTGTATTACCATGCCAGGTGAAATGTTGCAGAAACCTGTCATTTATGAGAACTTGTGTCAGTTGAAAAAGTTACTGCAATTAAAAAGTGACTGCAAACAAAAAGTTACCGTGGTATTTAGGACAGCTATTTTTGTGCTTCTGGGTTTTATAATTTCCCTACCTAGAGTCTGTAGTCACCAGATCGACCTTTTCAATCACAGGTTGTAGTTTCTGTGTAGGTCAGTGTGTTTATGCTACAGATGAGTTTAATATTGCTCGAGAATGGAATATTTAATATGCAGGTTCATAAACCACGGTAAAGTTATTCTATATTTCCTATACTTCAACTTCGCTGGTTTCCTTCTGTAATGAATCCTCCCAAATCTGCAATAGGACTTCCCTCTGCCTTTTTAATAGTCTTTTAAGCAAGTATACCCTGTGTTCCTCACAGTTCACAGTTTAAGTTCCTTAACTGAAGATCTGAGATGTTGAAGATGTGCTTTATAAAGTATAAAATGCCCCTGATACAGCAGTTGCCTCACTGATCTCTGTTCATGATTCCAAGGACCTCTTTTTCCTCTCCCATTCATTATCACATAACATCCCCGTGGCAACTTGAGAAATTGCTTGCATGGAAAAGTAATCGTAGGAAAGTATTTATGTATTTTTAGCTTTCTTCTAACACAATGTAGCAGCTGGAAACAAGGACAGGAGCCAGCACAACGTGAACTGCCAGCTCTCCATGGGCCACCAGAAAGTGTTCATCAGACCACAGTGTGAGAACCATTGAATTGACTTAAGAAATGTGACACACATAATAAGCGTTAAACAAAAAAAACAACACTCAAGTTCCCAGTGCTGCTGCTTGAGTGTAATAAGAATTAAACAGCAATTGTACTGTTTTTTAATAATACGTTATTTACTGGGTTTGGTGGAGGAAGTACATGATGGTATCAATTAGATGCAATGAAAATCCCTTTTGCTTTAGTTCTTCATCGTCTGTATTTAGTGATGCCTTAGGTGCTGTTGCAGCATTGGACAATCTTCTGGATGCCAGAAGATTCAGAAATAGGAAAGCAGAATGTGGAGCTGGGACTTGACCTGGGTGTGTTACTAACCATAAGTTAGATTTGTTCTGTTTTGGGCTTTTTGTTGTGGTTGGGTTTTCTTTCTGATATTTAGCACTGGTTTTGCCAACTTCTGTAGCTTTGTCTATTTGTATTCTTTCCATTTTTGCAACAAGGGATCAGGATTGTCGTTTTGGAAATGTCAAAATGACAGGAGGAGATCAAGAGACCTTTTGAAGATCTTCATGTGTACTAAAACTCTTGTTTTGTCCTACTCAGTCTCAAAAACGGCCTGCCGCTGCACCTCAGGTTGGTGCCCTTGGCAAAATAATTTCAAAAGCAATAAAAAACTCATTGGGAGGATGCTAAATGTGTTTGAGAGGACACGGGTTATGTGATGGGGAATGGGGAAGGATCTGCCCTCTTACCAAGCTCCAGTGAGGAGAGACAGCAGCATAATCAAAAAGGCTTTGCCAGTATTAATTGGAATTTAATGCCTATATTTAAATGCAATGAAGGATGTTCAAAGGAAAGCTTGAAGTTCAGTGATTACTTTAATTGAATTTTTCAGCTACTATTAGATTAAAAAAAAAACCCAAACAGTATTAATTTCCTAGAAAGAAACTTGGAAATAAGTAACTACAATTTCCCCAGCATTATTTTAATGCTCTGTCCAGCATGAGAAGTCAGAGAGTTTGTCTTCTGAGGCTTGACACTAAAGGTTGAAAGGTGAATAATACATGTTTTGCAGAAGAATTACAACTAGTTTAATAACTAATCCAGGAGAGCTCAAAAATCAATTATAGCTCACAGTCCGTTGATCTGCTGACTTAAAGTAATGGTAGACAGTGTTAGAAGTTGTTGACAATAAGTTGCAATGCTTTATATGAGTGTAATGAGTTTTTAGAGTACCTTCTTCACTCTTGGTTTCAAAATGTCTTTGAAATCAAACTCTTAAAATTCTTCTTAGTCTTGTGAAACTATAAATAAGTGTGTTTAAACTTTTCTCAAAGTAGGTACAAACATGAACCTTATTTGTATCTCATTGTGTAACAGAGCCGAGGCATTAGGCTGAGATTTCTGCAGGGTTGTGTTTACATCAAATAACAGTCAGGTGAAAGAAAGTTCTATTTTGATGCCTGTGTCATAACTTCATTTTGCCATTAAGTGTTGTTTCACAGACTGTCAAACTAGATTAAAGTCCTGGGTTTGTTTTCATGGCTGTAAACTGTGTTTCCAGCCGTCTTACAGAAGATCTCAGCTTCTCTGTTGCAAAATAACTAACTTTGCTCTTATGACCTGCTTTTCTTTCTCTGCCTTACATAGAGTTGTATGAACAGGGGAAAAAAACCTGTGGTGGCTAGTTTGGTGGAAGAGAAGGGCAAAAATGAATCTGTTCATTTGGTTTTAAAGGTAAAAGCAGTCAGTTCCTTATCAAAGTATTCAAGTATTTCCCAGAAATAATTGGCAGAATTCTACATTTCTGTAATTGACAAGACTTCTAGCAATGTGGCTCCATGTGGGACTGAGTCAAGAAATAAAGTTGTATCAGCGAATCTCAGAGCTAGTCAGGCTGGAAGGACCCACAGTGGGACATCTGACCCCACCTCCCTGCTCCAGCAGGGCCATCCCAGAGCACAGGGCACAGGATTGTGTCCAGACAGCTCTGGAATATCCCCAGGGAGGAGATTCCACACCTGCTCTTCACAATCTGCTCAGGGCTGGGCTCTGCCCAGGGCAGAAGTTGTGCCTCCTGTGCAGGGGAAACTCCCTGGGCTCAGTCTCTGCCCATTCCTCTGGGGCCACTGCTGGGCCCCTGGAGCAGAGCCTGGGCCCTGCCCAGAGCCCTCCCTGCAGCCAGGGACACCCAGGCCTGAGGGCTCCTTTAGAGGCTGAGCAGCCCCAGCTCCCTCAGCCTGTCCTGGGTCCGGAGATGTTCCAAGCCCTTCAGCATATGTGTGTCACTCTCCACTGGACCCGCTCCAGGAGCTCCATGTCCCTCTTGTACTGGGGAGCCCAGAGCTGGACATGGAAACGATGGACAAATATTAGAGAAATGGAATTAAAAGTAATTCTGCAGAAAACAGTACATGGTATAAATTAAATAAGACATCCATATACCTAAATATTTGTCTTGTTTTCTGCTTGGGTAGAGTTGCAGTGCTGTGTAATGTTGATATCACCCTCATATTTTAGTTGTGCTAAAGTAACTTTAAAGTAAGCTAAGTCGTGCTTACACTGAATCAAAGACTTGTCAGCTTCTCCTAATTTTGGAAGGAATTCCTCCCTGTGAGGGTGGTGGAGGCCTGGCACAGGTTGCCCCAGAGCAGCTGTGGCTGCCCCATCCCTGAAAGTGTTCCAGACCAGGCCGGACAGGTCTGGGAACAGCCTGGGATAGTGGAAGGTGTCCCTGCGCATGGCAGGGGGTGGAATGGGATGAGCTTCAAGGTTCCTTAAGGCACAAGGAACTGGGAGGGGACACAGCCAGGACAGCTGATCCAACTGGTTGAAGGAATATCCCATATCCTGTTAGGCTCAGCAATAAAACTGTGGGGTGTTGGCCAGGGGTAGGGGTGGGTGGACACTGGTCAGGGTCTGCAGCAGGTGGTGAGCAAACACATTGTGCATCACTTCCTCTGTGTATTCTTTTATCATCATCATTATTATCATCATCACCATAGTTTGCCCTTCTTTTTCGGTCCTGTTGAAATGCCTTTATCTCAACCCACAAGTTTTGTCTTTTCTCTCAGTTCTCTCCCCATCTCACCAGAAAGGAGAGAATGATTGGCTGTATGATGTTAAACCAACAGCATTGAAGAGACTGTTTTAGGGTTATGGATTATTGACTTCATCAGGCTTATAATTAGGACCAGAAAGGTAGTATTTGGTACTGTAGAGCCTTTTCAAGACTTCATAAATCTTAAGAAGCAGTTTGCCTCATGGTGCTGTTTCAGGTAATCTACCCGTCCCTCCTTTTCACAGTTTAGTAGTTTCGTTTTGAGAACCCTGGCTTTCTTTTGCCACCTTCCAGAGATGTAGAAAGCTTTACAAAAACATCTGGAATTTGTATTTCTTTTGTGATACATAAAAAAATGACAAGTGGATAGAAGTAAAACAAAAAAAACACCTCAATGTAAAAGAAATCCAGTCTATATGTTGAAGCATTTAGCCAGGTTTCTCTTCATGCCTGTAATTTTGCCAGGCAGAACTACTACTGTTGCAGCCATCTGTGGCTATCCTGTTGGCTTAATCAGGAGTTTTCGTAGAATCATGGAATCCTAGGATGATTTGGGTTGTAAGGGACCTCAAAGCTCATCTCGTTCCACCCCCTGCCGTGGGCAGGGACACCTTCCACTATCCCAGGGTGCTCCAAATCCTGTCCAACCCGGCCTTCATCGCTTTTAAACATGGGATTTTTTTTTCCTTTTATTCTGGTTTGGTTTGGTTTTTTTCCTGTGATGTTCTGTAGAAGCGGAATTGGAAATATTATTCTTACCACACTGTATCAGTGAATATTCTTCTAAGTTTTCTGTTAATTTCAGATCTGAAAAGAATATAGTGAGGAAAGCTTCTAAGGTAGTGCTGCATAAGTTACTTTGTTTTGCATGTTAAAGAAGTTAAATACAATTTTGTAATTTTGAAAAATGCATAAATATAAGATTAGGTTTAACAAAGTAATATTTCAGGTATTGTGAACGTACTACTACATACAGCTAGAAACTGCCTGTCTCTCTGCCCTCCCTGGCTCTGTACCTATTTAGCATTTTAATCTGATGTTTATGATCAGAAACAATATTTTCCTTTAAAACTTTTTTAACTTGAGCATGTTGGGAGCATCAGCCAGTACTTGGCACCTAATGTGACACTGCCCTTTGCAAGCGAAAGGAATTTTATGAACCTGTTACATGGGATTGGTTTTCTGGAGGGTTTGCCAACACATGAGAGAACTTCAGGAGGTTACTTGGGTCACATATTAATGTGCAGATTTCTCTCAGACATAGTGACCTCATTCTCCCTGGTGGAAGATTCTGATTAATCACCAGTGTTTCGGCCCTATCCCTCTTTTCATAACTATTGAGGAAAGGCATAGTAAGGGCAGATGCCAGCCACAGAAGGATGGGCTGGTGGAAAATTAAAAATGAGAACTATACTAAAGTTTAAGAAATGAAATGTGATGAATTTTAATTTATTTAACATGTAATGATAAATGTACAGTTATTTCAGGGTTTTTAAAATAGTTTCTTTGCATATTACCTCTCTGGTTAACTCATGTGAGCTTAAAAACTAACTTCATGGTCAGCATCATTCATTCTGGTAAGGGCAGTGAATGAAAAACATGGTGATAAAGGGTTATTAATGTAACATGAAATTTTTGCTAAGAAGGCTGCAATTATAGTGCTTTTTATTGTAAGAACTCTGTCAAGCTGCTTAACACTGAGTGGCATTAGCTCCCTTGCCCATGACATGGCAGTAATTGCCCTGCAATTGTCCTAATGAGGGAGCATTGGTTTGTTACATAATCTGACTGTATAATTACATTTGAAGAAAAATACTCACTGGATGGCTTGAGATTTTGTAGGGCTAAGAGTACTTGAAATTCTTTTAATTGGTTATACTTCAGTGTTTTGCATTTAAATGGCTTACTGGCTTTTATCATTTACACCTTGATCTTGCAGACTAGAAGATTGGAAACTAAACTTTCTTAATTTTTCTGGTTTTTTTAAGAAGGTGTGTTGTAATTAATTTTTGATTTAGGCATTAATTAAAAGAGGAAATAAGGATTTACCTTTTTTTAAGTATAAGCAACTATTTTTTTTTCCTGTATAACTCAAAGCTTTGACCTGTTAAATGAATAATTTGATGATATGCTCAGTCCCTGCCATGAAATTTCAAGATCTACTCAAAAAAATGAACTGCTAGGCAGGCATTTAGGGATGAAACTAAACGAGTGTGGTTGGGAGGAGCTGCTTCTTATCGCCTTGGAATGGATGTATCAAGAGCCCAGATGTGATAAATATAGAGGTTTTGTCCTTTCCTCTGACTTTGTACCCCAATAATGCTGAGTCTGCAGCATCTCTGTTTCAGTTTTGGTGCTTTTCTTAGTTTTTTTCAGTGCTGTAATACAGTCCCATGAGCAGTGGCAAGGATATAAGGACTAATGGACTTGCTGGACAGGGGTGAGGGGAGTCCTTTAATCCTCCTCTGATGCTCCTTCTCCTCTAATCAGTATTTGGGCATGTAGCTGGTCGACTGGGTTCACCAATGTTCTGTAATTAGGAACAGGAATTTCAAATGCAGTAGTTTAGTATTGGAGTTAATTCTTTTTAGTGCTGTAAGTATGAAAATGACTCTGCATTTGAGGCTCAAACATCAAAGTTTAAGCAGTGTGATAATGAGAGTTTTTTCAAGCAGCCTTTGGGGACATTACATTGGCTTTATACATTATGCTTTGCTACTGGAGCTGTACATGCACAGTGTACAGCTGTGCAATCAGAGAATGGTTTGGCTGGAAGGACCTTAAAGCCCATCCAGTGCCACCCCCTGCCATGGGCAGGCACAGCTTCCACTGTCCCACATTGCTCCAAGCCCTGTCCAACCTTGGACACTGCCAGGGATCCAGGGGCAGCCACAGCTGCTCTGGGCACCCTGTGGCAGGGCCTCCCCACTGTCACAGGGAAGGATTTTGTTCCAATATCTAATCTAAACCTACCCTCTAAAGAGGCCTTGTTTATTAAAATATGACCAAACCTGTTACTTGTTGTTTTTTTCTCTGCAGCTGGCCTGTGGACAGTGTTCACTCTGGGTGGGGTGGGCAGCAAAGCGTCGGCGCAGCTGGAGCAGTGCTCCCCTCTGGCCAGCCAGAGCCTGCTGCTGCTGCTGGTCCTGGCCAACCTGACTGACGCTCCAGACACCCCGAATCCCTACAGGCAAGCCATCACGTCCTTCAAGAACACACAAGGTTTGTATCTGTTCTTACTTCTGAGCCTGAACTGATGAAATGGAGGTTTAAGTTGCTGTGATTGCTTAGAGGTTCTCTTTGCAATATTTGTTGTCCTTCCAGCAAGCCCACGGAAGAAGAGTAATATGTTTTCATCTGGGAGTTTTGGAGTTCCTCAGCTGCTTGGAACTTAATGGTGGTCACAGAGGGAGTATACTTTGTCCTTCTGACTTGAGAAATACTAGAAAGCTTCATAATCCTGGTCCAGTTTACAGTTGGGGTAGAAGTTCTTAAAGGTTTCTTCCATCCTTGATGATCCTGTGACTCTATAATTTCGTAAAATATAAATAAAACAGACTTTTCAGTAGATTGATTATCCAAGAGTCTGTGGGAGTCCCCTAAAAATTTGTAGTACTTTTTATCCTGGAGTCATGTTCCTTAGAGAGAAGGTAAATAATTAAAATGCTACCTGGGTTTGCTGACTGTATTCTTGTATTCCAAAAGTAAGAAAAAAGTGTTTAACATAAACACTTCCATGAATTTTGTTTGTATGGGAGGTTTCAGAGTTCTTTTGGTGCTTGTCTGGGTTTTGAGAAGGCAAGTTCCAGTCTGTGTGTCAGGTAACTGCAGGTGCCATGTGGCACTGACTGACAGAGGGTTTTGTTTGGACCTGGGAATGCCCTAACACAACTTGGGTTATCTAGACAGCTCAGCATGCAGACTGTGCTTTTCACAGAATGACAGGATCATTTAGGTTGGAAGAGCCTCCAAGTCCAACCATTTCCCCAGCACTGCCAAGGCCACCACTACCCCATGTCCCCAAGTGCCACATCTACACAGCCTTTAAATCCCTCCTGGGATGCAGACTCCACCATTTTCCATTTGTACTTTATCCATGCTTAAATCTCTGAGTCTGAGCCATGTGGTTTCACCTTTCATTGGCTTTGTGCAGATTGGCAGCGTGCACAGAACTCAGGAGCTGTGTGACAACCTGTGAAGCCACAGTAATATCCTGAGTTATGCACTTTCTTCTGGGGAGTTTTTGTATTCCTTTATCCATTAAGTTTTAACTGGGTTGAGCTCTAAATTAATTCACCATTACCTAGGAAAATTTATTGGGTTGTGAGGGTGGAGGATTGTTCTCATAAGAAGAATTCTGAGTCCTAACATGCTTCTTTGATTTATTGGATACCATTTACAGGTGGTTGAGATCAAATTGTTGATAAAGTTTTTGTTTTGTTCTGTCTTTAAGCTGCAAGCTTCCTTTAATGTTTCGTTTTGATTGACTTTGTTTCATGCCACTGGTAGCCAGTAATGTATTTCATTAAAGTGTGCTATACATACATCATTATAAAATTTTAAAAGAACCTATTTTGTGTCAAATGTAGCATGAAAAGCTGTATTTTCTCTTCATGTGTATGTTGATAGAATGACTTATTGTTTCCCAGAAACTTGTTCCCACTAGCAATACTCATAATTGAGCTTAAATTTGATTTCTCTGAACATTCTAAGGGGTTTGTAAGAGGAAAGTAATGCAAAAAAAAGAGGCTGGTTGCTGCCATAATATATACTATAAAAGGAAAACTGGCATTTTTGTTAAAGTAATTTCTGTAATTTAATTGGGACAAAACTAGAAGAATTCAGGATAGGGTTGTTTTTTTTTTCTACATGGTCTAAGAATAGTTTAATTTTCCTGTTGGTCAGTTTAATGTTCTGCAGAATAATACAGGATGTGCTGGTGTTGCTGGTAAGTTTCTTAAATTCTGTTTAGATTTTTATTTTTCTGGGCTTTTTAGTATCCTTTATTAAAACTGATAGTGAAATGCTGTAAATCCCAGTGGCACAGCTTAAACATCCACAGAAGTGAAGCTGCAAAGTCAGTGGGTGCTTCTCAGCTAATGACCTGTGACACCAAGGACTGAATTGTTCTGATTTTGCTGTCTACATCCAGGTTTTCCCTCCCGAAGGGAAATTCCTGCTCGAAGCAGGAAGGTTTTTAACCAGCTGGTCCACAGTCATGGTCAGTGGTTGAGGAAAGGCAGTTTGGAGTCTCTCCTGAGCCTGTGAGTGCATGGTTTTGGGACAGGCAGGGTTTCCATCGCCGCGGGGCTGCGTCTCTGTGTGGTTCCCAGCTCCAGCAGGCAGGAGTCCTGTTTGCTCCAGGGCCTCCTGCTGCCTCCTGCTCAATGGCTGGAGCTGTCCCCCCTCGTCCTGGCCAAGAGGAGCGGTGGCTCCTGGCACGCTGTCTGCTGGGCCCCACAAAACCAGTGGCAGCCAGGGCCCCTGCAGGGCTCCTGCAGCACTTCCAAGCAATTTTCCGTCCAAAGTGGGTGGAAATGTTGTTCAAAATAAGTGATGACTGCCATGCTCTTCTGTGCTGAAAGCTGCTTAGCAAACTTCGATAAGAATATGGGCTAAAAATCGTAGAACCAATAGAATCATTGTGTGGTTTGGGTTGGAAGGGACCTTCAAGATCACCCAGTTACAACTCTCCTGCCATGGGCAGGGACACCTTCCACTGTCCCAGGCTGCTCCAAGCCTCACTCAACCTGGCCTGGAACACTGCCAGGGATCCAGGGGCAGCCACAGCTTCTCTGGGCAACCTGTGCCAGGGCCTCCCCACCCTCACAGGGAAGAATTTCTTCCTAATGTCTCATATAAATGTCTCCTCTTTCAGTTTAAAACCCTTCCCCCTCATCCTATCACTGTTTGCCCATGTAAAAATTCTCTCGCTCTCCATCTTTTTCAAAAGCCGCCTTTAAATACTAGCCTATTCTGTTTCCACAGGGAATTTCTAGACCTTAGAGGTCTGTGCAGATGGACGTTTTTATTGAAACTGGTAAAGGTTCTGTGAACAGAAATCTGTTTTATTTTTGCTTCCAGCTCTGGAACAGAGTATATTGTGATTATGAACGAACTGCTGTTACTTTGAGAGATGTCAGACAATATGATGTGATGTTTTACATTGCTTAACCCCCAAAACTCCCCACCACACACCTCTAAAGTCCTGACACCTGTCTTCCACTGAGATATCACGATAATCTTGACATGTGCACATCTGCCCTTCATGCCAAGAAAGGGATGGATGGGAGATATTCCACCTTAATGCCAGAGAACTAAACTTTGAAGTTTGAGGTGCAGGACTTGGAAGTATATTGTTGATATATTGGTTCCAGAGAAGACCTTGTGTCTGCCTTCCTTCCAGCAGCTCCTGGGATCACATTCCTTCTTAGCAGTGGAAGCCATATGGAGGGACAAAATTGCTTTATGAAAAGAGGTGAATGGTTTGTGCAGGTACAGGGGTCTTACTCAAGCTCATATGGGAGGACAGCCTCAGCTTTTTGGCACAACTGGAGCTTTGTGAGACCTTATTATGGTTTATGACCATTGGTGATAAGAGTCATGTGTGATTTTTGTTTCCTCCTTACTGTGGTGTATTAAATATTTCCCCCGGAGATTTTATAAATTCAGTTATTAACAAATAACTGAATGATAAATGTATTTGTTAAAGATTTTTTTTTATTTCTTTATTTCAGATAACACTGCTTTTTCATCATCAAATCCACATGCTTTCCAGATTAATTTTAACAGTCTATACACAGCTTTGTGTGAACAGCAGAAATCTGATCAAGCCACTCTTCTCTTATACATGCTTCTGCATCAGAACAGCAATGTGCGGACCTACGTGTTGGCACGGACAGACATAGAAAATCTGGTGAGTTGTGCTCTGCCTGCCTTATTCTCATCACAAGGGATTGGCCCTGCAAGCTTGGGTGTCACCAGCTGCCAGTGGCCTTTGTTTTGCAGTGGGAGCAGTGGGTTCTGGATCACTCATTCACCAGTTCTAGCTCACTTACTTGGTTTTGTTAGATCATCTCAGGGGTGTGGTGCTAAACATGTCACTGCAGTCAAGGGTGGTACTGGTAAAGCTACAAGACCATCTTGGATTTCCTCTTCCTGTGTGCTGCTATCATGACCCAGGTCAAACCTGCTCCCTTCTGATCATGGTGTAGAGAAGCTGGTAGCAGATAACATTCTATTAATTATTTTATTTATCTCTTTCAGATACTCAGGCCAAAAGGTTGCACAAGCTTACTCTGTGCTTTCAGAAGTAATAGTTAACAAAATGAGCTGTAACTGGACTAACATGCCAAATGTCTTAAAAGGTTGACCTAAGACTGAAACTCCTCAAGGAGCAGCTCACAGATTTTATAGAAATACAACTGTAGTGCCTTTTTAGTGGCTTAAATAGGATTGTGGTTAATGGCCAATATAACAGACACCTGGTATGGTTTTTGTAGGTTATAAATTAGCTTATGCTCCCCACTTTAGTAATGTCACAAACCACTTTAACAAATCTTACTTATTAAAAAGCATTCCTTTAATAAGATAATGGCTGTCTAGGGGAATTGGTAACAGAATAGAGAACCCTTTCCATTTTAATATTTGAAATCTTGCCAGGTAATTAGATCCCTTGCCTGTTTGATGGCAGATATGGAGTGAGTTTGGTTTCAGTCCAAGTTCTAGCAGATGTATTGCTAAAATCGGAGTTGATAGACGCCACTGTTGGCAAACTAGGGTGAGATGGTTGATGCTGAATTGATTCAAGACTGAACTCCTGTGTTGTCCGCTGCAGATTATGTAGGCAAGGGCTGAGTCATTTTGCATGAATTCTGTGAACAAATGGTCATGTATAATTTTTGGGGCTGCTAGTGTGTGATATGACAAGTTAACAGCTGCTAACCACAACAATTTGCTGTATCTTTAGAATCACAGAATAGAATGGTTTGGGTTGGAAGGGATCTTAAAGCCCATCTTGTCCCAACCCCCTGCATGAGCAGGGACACTTTCCACTATCCCAGGTTGCTCTAGACAAGTAAAGATTAGGCGTGTATATTGTTTTATAGTTGTGGTTTCTGATACACTGTTCCAGAAAAATGGTGCGGTGCATCTGTCAAAAAAGTCCAGATGCAGGTACTCAGATGCTCTGCAATGTGGGATATTTTCATATATTATCACGTAAAAAAAAAAAAGTCAGAAAATCCCAGAAATTATCAGCAACTTTAAACACTTTGTGGGAAAAGCTAAAAAAAATCAGAAAAGCATCACTGAAAAGTCAACAGTGTGTTTTCGTGGGTCTTTTGATTTTTTTTTCAATACCAACATTTGAAACTGCTCTTATTTTGCTCTTCATGCATACCATTGCTTCTTTGTGATCTACTGACAAGTTACTGACATCTTTGTCTGATTCTCTTGTTTTTGTTAGGCCAGTAGATAAGGATGAGTAGCTGAGAAATTTTAATTGCTCTGTAACACAGGCTGAGCCAGACTCAAAAAGAATTGGGAGGGCTGGGAGGGCTACTGGACAAAGAAATCGTGACCTCCTAACTACAGTCCTGTGGTGAAAAAGGGTAATTCAGTCTTGGGCTGGAAAATGAGATAAGGGGGCTTGAGTATTGGAGCTGGTTATCCTTCCCTGTGTGGCAAGAGTGGTGCTGACACACTGTGTACTATCCTGGTGTTGTACTTCCATACTTCATAAAATAGTTGCAGACTATTGAAAAATGGATCAGTAGAGAAACATGGGAGTTTTTTTGCTGTAAAATTAACACTGTGAGAGGCTTAGGAAGCTAACTTAGCTGGTCAGAGAAGAGTTTGGGAAGCATCAGGATATGTATGTCCCTTCATAGGGAGGAATCCTTGAAAAAACAGGAATCTCTGCTTGCAGAGAGGGGTGGTAAGAACTAAAGCCTGAAGGTTAATTTCCACCATCTGGAGATATTGGAGAAAAACAGTAAGGTCATTTATTTGAAGTCGAAATGATCTTTGAATGAGGGTGGAGGACTTTTTGGAGGCACGTGGTGTAAATCAGTGGCCTCTTCATACAGAGGCAGTTGGATGAATGAGGTATAAGGTATATAGGTGCTGTGTGAGAGATCACATCCACAGGCAGCTCAGAGCTCATCCTAAACTTTGAGGGGTTTTGGAGGTTGTTCCTGTTTCACTGCACTCAGTGCATCCCATATGTTGTGTTTTCCCCTATTTTAATTTGTCTTCCTTTCCATGCCCAGGAAGCATCACCAGAAGGTGCTCTGTAACATTTCATAAGGATTTTTGAAATGTGTCTCTGCTCTTTTTCAACCTCAGTTTAACTTGTAAATTGATTCAGTTTGTTTTTCTTAGCTGATATAACAGATACTGTCGCAGCTCACTTCCTCATTTGTATATTAATCTCCCTCTGCCGGTTATAGCTAAATACCTTCACCTTCTGTTGGGCTTTATGTTTTATTGTTAATAAAGAACCTTTTTTGCTCTTATTATAATTCTGCTTGGCAAAATGAATAGGATCTTTGTGTTTCCTTCATGACTTCAATTTTTAAAATAACTGGATTAAGTATCTGATGCTAGAGAATCTTCTGTTAGAGAAGTTCACATCTAAGATTTGGCTGTCTTATTCAAAGTGCTTGCAGGGATCCTCCAGAAAGTGGTGAGACAGGTGAAATAATGGGCAATTAACACATTTTTTAATAAGCATATTGTTCTGATAAGCATAGTGTTCTGGTCTGTGGCTGGGAGACTGTTGAGCTTTCTTCTGTTTGAAAGAGCAATTAGCACCAGCATTGCAAGTAAAAATACCAGTGAGATTTCTGCGTATAAGAAATGAGCTATTCGATGTGTTTGCTTTGGCTGCTGAGTTGAGATTTCGTTGCTGCTCAACATGACTGGAATGAAATAACATATACGGTGACGTATTTTTATCAAGTGATGGTACAGCAATATTTTTTCCTGTAGTATAAATTCGTCTTAAGCAGGTTGCTGCTTGTATTTTGTTGATTACTAAAAACAATCTATTTTTAAACTTTACTGGGGAAACCAACCTTGGACCTGCAATTTCCAGTGTCTGTTTTTACCTGCCACTTGTTTTGGGGATTAAAAGTAACTTTTTAATGGTGGCTGTGTCTTGCCAGTTAGAAGCTGCCCCTGAGGAAGGAGTGTTAGTAGTGGTGCAGTAGAGGTAGTGTGATGACTTGTGAGAAAAGGGTCAGCAATACAAAAGAATTGGTAGCTGTCTCCTCAGTACAGGGGTGGACAAACCATTGTGTAAGAAGATGGATATAAAAGTTTTAATGTATGTATGTAGCTTAGAAGTGTAGAAGTGCATTTTGGTTGTAAGTCTAGATAAATTCTAATATAATTAAAATATTAACCAAGAGGATTCTTCTCTTTTGGAGGAATCTGTCTCTCCCGAGACTCATCACAGGCATCTCCTGCAGTTTCCACCTCTACGTGGGACACCTGAGGTCCCAGGCAGCAGCCTTGGACTACTTCAGAGAAGATACCTGAGATGTTTTTGCTGTCCAAATAGCAGACCTTACTTCCAAGATTCACTTGAGAGTCCTTCTAGGCATCTTCCAGGTTTTTGACCCGAGATCCCAGGTTTCAGCCCCAGACTTTTCCAAGGAAACTACCAAAGACATTTCCATTTTTTGAAGAAAATGTCTCCGCCAGATTCCACCCAAGACTCCTCCCAGGCATCTCCCAGAGTATTTCCAATTTTACATTTTAATATGATTAGAGTTCTAACTGTTCTATGTTCTAACTTTTTTATATAAGTGGTGACTTTTTAAATAGCTTTTGTTCTGAGAACAGTAATACTTGTCCTAAAGGTGTGTGTGCACCTCAGCAATCGATACACAAAGGAAAAAGTGTTGTAAGAAGGAAGGATGATAGAAAGTATATGGATTGATTCTGGTTCCATCCAGAAATGGGATGAAAGAGAGAATTACGTTGCAGTTTGCCTCCTTGAGTTCTCTCCAGTGTGTAGATATAGAGAATCCTGGAAGAGGAGTGGAAAGGGGAACATGGCCAAAGGAGTGGAGGTTTTGGAAGGAACAGAGGTTTGTTTGGGGCAGGAGGACTGATTGCTGTGATCTGGAGTGCCAGAACACTCTTCGGTAGCAAGTGTGAAATTTCAGTAACAGTCCTTTCACTTATTGGCTTGTAGGGGAATGGCTCTGATTTGTCAATATGTATTTTTAAGTGCAGTTTGTCGCAACATACTTGCAGGACTTGGAGCACTTCAGGACGTGAATGGACTTTCTCAGTTACAATTTGTATTAATGTGTGTAGACAGAGGAGGTATTTTGGGCTGTTCTGAAGGAATATGTTTTGCCAGAGTGGTTTGTATGGTTTAACACAACCAGACTGGATCACAATTATCTTTAAAGGTCCCTTCCAACCCAAACCATTCTGTGCTTCCATCTGGGATCTGTCTAGAAAACTAAGAAGTTGTTTCAGCGGTTACCTTCAGCAAGGCTTTTGTTGTTCTCCCTGCTAAGTCCATTTGTAAATGCAATTCTTCATTAGTTTTATATTGCTTTCAGCTCTATGCAGCTTATTATCATAACTCTTGGACTTGGAAGTGACAGAGCTTTTGCAGTGCAAAGCTACCCGCATGTGTTGGAGAGAGAAACAATTTGAATGGTGGACTAAAGCAGTGATGTTTGTCTCTCTTTCTCCTCATCCAAGGAAAAAGACTAATTTTTTTGTGCATGTGCTAATTAGAAGTTCTGGGGAAAACCTGGTCTTTACTCAAGACTGATATTCAGAAAACACAAAGATGGAACTCTGGTTTCTACTGGGGAGAGGGGTTTCTTAAGGGTCCTTTGAAATGGCAAGGGAAGGATGTTTGCAATGTGTAATTTTACAAATTTTTTAATTTTAATATATATTTAATATTAATAAAAATATTGCTGTAAATATGTGCTTCCTCTGCTTCTGTTGTTGTTTCGTCTTGACCCTGACCAAAGCATTTGTCAAAAGGTTTTGTGGCCTGCAGCATTTAGATCAATCTAATTTCATTCTAATAGAAACTGGTTTAGTATGTCCCAACTGTTTTGAGAATGGTTGATTGTAAGAGAACATTTTGGTAACTTCAGAGGCTTGTGAAGCACTTGGTGTCCTGGCTACTCACCAGAATAGGTTTCACATGATTCATCCAGCTGCATTTGGCCTGTTTTGAAAAACAGCAAGTTTTTAGGTGTCTAGAAGCTTCTTGGAACTGAGGGCTTTCTCCAGTTCCTTTTTCCAGGGCTTTTTGTGATTTCGGCCTATTTCTGCAGCCCAGGGAAGCCACGTTGTACTGAGCCAGTAGAAAGCTAATTTTCGTTTGGTAGAGAGACAACGTTTGCATCTGGATTAACTTTAGACTAGCATTCAGGTATGCTTGCTGTTGCAATGAAATCTCATTTTCATTATTATTGCAAGGCTTTGGCTTAAGCTTTTTATCCTGGTGGAAATGTTGCAAGACCTTGGGCTGAACTCTAATCATAATGATCAGTCAGTTCTCTTTGGCTGCATATTATCTAAAATTGGAAAAACAGGCCTCTTCTAGTCTTAACCCAACCCAAACTGTTTTTTTTCTGGTATTATCTTCACACACCAAAATGGGATTTGACTTTCAGGTCTCAAAATGCCTCTGTTCACCTCAGCTCCAATGTGCTTGGCTAGGTTTGATGAGGAAAGTCTTTTCAGTGCAGGCTTGTAGTAGCACAGATGTTTAGATGCAACTGTTTTCCTGCTTGGACTGGTGAAAATCTTGTTTAACAATTTTATTTTCCCCATAGCATAGAGAGGAGGACTGAAGCATTAGGAGATTATGGTAACTGGTATGGCTGGGAATCTCATTTATTAGGGGTTGAAATTCCGTGTCTGACCACAAGAAAGCACTTGTTTAGACTCATGTATTGTGAGACAAAATGAAGCAGATTGAAGGTGTTTGGACACCGTATGTCACTGCTCAGGGGTAGTTGTTTCAAAAGGGAGGAATTGGTATGAATTGTCAAGGGCAGGGCAATACATGGGACCTTTAGAGTCTCCCGTGTTTAGTGTCTGAGGTATTTGAAGACTAAACTAATACACACATTTTTCCTTCCCTAAAGGTTCTGCCAATTCTTGAAATTCTGTATCACGTTGAAGAAAGGAATTCACACCATGTTTACATGGCCCTTATCATTTTGCTTATCCTTACAGAGGATGACGGCTTCAACAGATCCATTCATGAAGTGGTGAGTTGCTGTTTTGGTAAATAATCCTTCAGCTCTAAAAATCATCTAAATATTTACTTCTAAGAAGATACGTCCGCGAATGTTTTCCTGCAGCAGAGGCTGTATGGGCTCATCCAAATTTGATTGCATATACATACTTCTTTTGTAAGAAGAAGTAACCTGAAGACTGATTTCAAAACTTTTCCCAAGTGAAATGAACAAACACACTCCCTCCTGTAGAGAAAATGCTGCAAATATCTCTTTTTCTGTCTTTTTTTGGTGTTCCCTGTTACAAATTAGCCTAGTAATAGCCGGGAAGGCTGCCTCAAAGTTGCTGAATGTTTGCCATGGAAGTGGAGGGCCTAGAAGAGAGGAAAAAAAACAGGAAACCTTTTTTATTTCTCTTGAAAAACTTTGCTTAGCTAGTTTGATGCAGCCTTTAGCTGGAGTTGTATTTTCCAGACTAAATGTTACTTCCTTACTTGGCACTTCTTCTTCTGTCTCTCTGTTAGATTAATATATATTTTATGTTGTCCATATAACAGGATCCAAATTTTTACTAGCTTTGATGGACCTTGACCATCTGTGCAGGAGAGTACCTTGGACGATTATGTCCTAGTTTCCCAGCTTCTAAAACTATGATAAGACATGAGATATTTGCACTGATTCAATTTAATTTTTTGACTGGAACACAGAAATTCTCTTTTGGGGAAATTATTATCTTTGTGAATTATTATCTTTGTGAAATTATTGAAATGCAAAATACTGAAAGCAAGTTCCAAGGTTCCTAAACAGAACTCTCTCCTAGGTGAATTTCCAGCCTGTTTTGGAGTGAGCTGGCTTTTTTTCTTGGTGCCAAGCAGTAGAGACTTACAGTACTTTTTCTCTGAAATTTTAGATTACTTAGTATAGCTCTGTATGTAGAAAGCAGGAGGAGATGATTTAAATGCATTTTCCTGGGAATATCTTTCTGGAAGCAGCTTTTAGGAACACCTACAGTAACCATGCAGATGACTGAAATGTTTTCCAGAAGCTTTTTCCTGCCTTCAAATTTGTGTGCCTTGAACCTGTAGATGTGCACCAAAGGTGTACGTATGTGATGTGTATTTTTGGGTTGCATGTCACTGAGTCATTTAACCTCTTTCATAAATTGGGCTTGTTGAGAGTTGGAGTTCAGCAGACAAGGTGTCATTCCTGCCTCAGTCTCTTCCCCTCTCACTCTTCATTCATTTTAGAGGCTTTACACACGGTCTTTCAATAAATTCCTTACGGATGAGTAAAAGTGGAAGATTTCCCTAAATTTCCTTAATGAGGATCCAGCTGTGGAATGAAAACATAAATCAAGTTTTCTTGTCCAGTTTATCCTGCCTTTCAGCTAAGCCTGCCAACAGAGTTGTAGTGTTTGCTTGCAATGTGGATATTGGTTTACTACTTCTATCTTAATAAAAACACAAACCCCACCTTGTTCCTTTTACCCTGCACTGATCTTTTTTTCAGTTGTGCCTTTGCTTCTTGCGTTTTCTTCACAATTTTTTCGATTTTACTTCAGATGTTCACTATCTGCTTCTTTTCCTCTGGGGTTGTGTTTCCCTGCTCCGTAGTGCCTGGTTCCACCTGTTAATAGTGCTGCGTGGCCAGGGTTTTGCTGGATTTGCTTCTTAGGTGGATAATGAGAGGTGGCTGTGAGGTGCCTGAGCCTGCAGGCCTGTCTGTGTGAGCTTCTCCTACATATTCCTACAGATCCCAAGAAGGGAAATAAGTGTAAGGGAACAAAAGTTTCAAAATCATACTTATAAATCCATTCCCCTCACCCGAATTAATTAAATGGATGTTTCCAGGTATGAATGAGCAAGTTACTATTCAAAAACTGTAGTATTAAGTAAGAAATTAGTCTAATTCTTTCTTAAATATTGACTCCAAATCTCCTAAAGCCTGAGAGGGTATTATAGGTCTGCAAAATGATAGGAGTCAGAAAATCTGTGTAGGCCTTTCTGTAAAATGTGAGCATCTAGCATCAGTTTCACAAACCTCATGCAGTGCAAATACGTACCAAATTTTAGCAGTTACAGCAGAATTATTTTTTTCCTCCAGCACTTGGGTAAAATATGAAGAAATAAAGATGTGTTGTATTTTAGATCAACCTGTTTTTCTCTCTGCTGTGTATTCTGTGTACTGTTCTTATAAGAACCATGACTGTACAGTTCATTTATGGTCTCTTTTTCTTTGTGGTATTTAACCCACATTTATTTATTGATTTTTTAGATTAATTTTAGTAAGCAAAGTTTTATAAATCTGGTGATTATACCAACTGGTAAGGAGCTCAGGAAACCACAGAAACTCTTTTTGAGTGCTGTAGGATGCTGAAGCATTTTTTATTTAAAATTAATGCGGTCTCAACTGCCTGGAAAATATGATCAAGATCATAGGTCCTGTTCCTGCAATTGGTTTAATGCAGTGGGGTCACTGTAACCACACAGAACTCAATTTCTTTCACTAATAATAACAAGAATTATAATAGCAGAGTAAACAAGTAAATGTAAGAATTCCCCAGAGGGACAAGTATTGGTGGTCTTTTGTCTATGATTTATGAAATTCTAAATAAAATTACATCAGACATCAAAATAACATCATGCAGTATTTTATGTAGCAGTAACCTTATTGTGCTACTGTAGCACTTCATGCTGTAGTAAATGGTGATAGACTGTAAATCATGATTTAACTGTGTTTATTTTTAGTTGTTAAAAAATACCTCATGGGCAAGGTTGTGGGAAACTGAGAATCTCGCTGCCTGGTATATGTTGAACTGAGCTCCTGCTCTCTGCACCTGCAGTTTGTGCTCCCTGAGTTGTAGCTATCCAAGAGCCTGGTATTCAAAAGAATAATTAATCAAAGCATTTTAATTTCTTTTAAAATTATACTTGCAAGACCACCCCAGGACTAAGCTTTTTTCTTTTTTTCCCTTTTTAATATTAACTGCAAACCAATGAGATTGGTCAGTGGGAGCACTGGTTCCAGGTAGATGATTTTGAAATTTAAGATATTTTCATGCCTCATGCTTCTGAAACCCCAAATGGATGGTGGTGGTTGCTGTTGTTGTTTTTGAAATAGCCATTTCACTGCCTACCAGCTCAGGTTGCTTCCCTCAGTGTGGAGGAGAGGTAACAGGTTCTGGTACGTAACTTTATAACTGTGAATTTATCTTTTTTTTTTAAGAGTAGTGTACAATTTCAAGGAATAGTTATCTCAGTAAGTGTCATTTTTCCCAGATTGGTGTTTTCAGAGTTTCAGGAAGAAGCACTGAAGGTTTCAGGGGTGAGACTGGAGAATTTACATGTCTGTCCGTGCTTACAGCTGTCAGCGTGTTATTTAACGAGCTCTGGTAACTTCACGTTTTGTGTTAGGAATTTGAAATTTGGCCGGTGGCCTTTGTGCTAGGGCTCTGCTGCTGATAATATGACTAAATGTGACCAAATTATCAATCTCTGGGCACGGGGAGCAATCTGTTTCCCTCTGCGCAGCAGAGACACAGCCAGAGGTGGCCTGACGTCCGTGGAAACTGAATATTTTCATTTTGCTGCTCCCAGAGCCATCTGGGCTGTGTGCATCCTCTTCCGCCCAGGGATCATGTTATCAGCTGAGATAGGCAGGGATGAGCTGCAACTCATGCAAGTGCGGCTCCCAGCTCCCGTGGAATGGGACTGTGCTCCCAGGGGTGTTCCTGTTGCTGCTTGGCAGGGGTTGAAACCACACAGAACCGTTCGGCTTGGAAAAGCCTTGCAGGGCCATCGAGTCCAACCAATCCCCTGCCAAGGCCACCACTGGCCCATGTCCCCAAGTGCCACATCCACACATTGAAGAAAGTGTACGGGAGCCCTGATGTGACAGCAGTTAGCAGAAATTTGAAACAGGGTGGGACTGTCTGTACATGGAACATGGGATGGTGCAGTAGGGGAGAGGGACAAGAGTTAAACAAGAAGTAGGTAAGATTTTGGAATGCTTAGAAAATGAATGAGGAAAGTGTTAGGATAGGAACAGAGTGACAAAAAGCTGAGGAAGGTGAAGTCAGACTTCTTTTTGATGAGAGACTGGTATGGGCAGGGTGGGACAAAGGAGAGTGGCTTCACCCTGCCAAAGGGCAGGGTTAGATGGAACTAAGAAGAACTTCTTTCCTGTGAGGGTGGTGAGGCCCTGGCACAGGGTGCCCAGAGAAGCTGTGGCTGCCCCATCCCTGTAAGCATCCAAGGCCAGGCTGAACAGGGCTTGGAGCAACCTGGGATAGTGGGTTAAGCTTTAAAGTCCCTTCTAACACAAACCATTCTGTGGTTCTGTGATGATAAGGTGTGAGTGGGGGGAGTGGAAGTGGGTAAAAGAAAGAGCTGAGAAGGAATGGGGTCTGGGAGGGCGAGGAGGTGGGAATCAGCTACAAGGAGGGAAAATGGGAAAGGTGATGGCTCTTATGTAGAACAGAGATCCGTGAGTAGAATAGAAGGATGTGGCTGGAGATGTTGGAGGGCTCCAGGTACTGCTTGAGATTACTTAACTTGTCCCAGTCCCATTCCTCTTTTCCCGCTGGGACCCCCTGTGGGAGAGAGCACATGATGGGATCTGCTCTTAGTTCCAGCATAGACTGAATCATGAACTTCCACTTTGGTTGGTGAAGTACAGGGTTATGGCCCACAAAATAGCACCAAAAAGGGTGGGAGGAAACGTGGGGATTGTTTTATTTGTGGGAGGAGGTTGTTTTGCTATTTCACTCATAAATCAGAGACTACAAAAAGTAACTTACTAGAAATTTAATCACTTAACTTGATGGGTTTTTGGCCAGGGTAAGTGTATTTTGTCTAAAAGGGAAAAAAAAACCCCAACTCTTGGGTATCATTTCAGAGCAAATTGAGTGAAATTATTTCTTTTCAATGATCATCAGGAAATATATCCCTTTATGTACTAGTGGTTTCAATTTACATTGTGTGTCATGTCAAAACAAATAGTATTTTATACTACCCATTTTCATAGCTGTATTTTGTTTTTTAAAAAGTCTGTTAAATTTTCAATAAGCATTTAAAAGTCAAGAAATGAAATGCGCAACCACAACTTATCCCTATTATATTTATGTATTACTGAGAGTAACCATTATTTAGTGATCATATACTGGATTCCTCAGATAACAATATGTTTTTCTTCTGGAAGGTTCCAGTGCTGAGCTTGAGATATTTGAGCCTGAGATATTTGTCAAAGTGGTTAATTTATTTCTTTATATAAAATCTTCTCTTGAGAACAGGTATAGCCACATAGTTGTAAATAATCTGTTACTAAGAAATTACAGTTAAGGCAACCAGGATGAATGTCTGCACATACTTTAGCATTTTGCATTTGTGAAGTAACCCATGAACCTGCTGTATCTGACCATATGTTTATGCTTAGCAGCCTTGGGATGATCAAGTTCTCCACTAGCAGAGTATCTTCTTGCAGTGAAGTTCGTATGTGTAATTCGTTGATTACTTGCACTAACAGCTTTTGAAATTTTCAGTTGCCTTTTTTTGTGAAAATATGTGTGGATTTTGCTTTGTCTTTCAGGCATTTCCTGTTAATCATCTATGCTGTTCATCCCTACTAGTTGTCCTTGTTTACTGAAACTCCTTGGATGACTTGTATTCATTTATACCATCATCACTTTGTCTTAAAATAGTATTAGTGACTTGTTATAACCAGAAATTATACTGGTTTCCGCATCCACTCATCGCCTGCTATTTGTGGAAACCTTTCTTGTAGTGATTTCATGTTTCCTATTTGTTCCTCAGCCTTGACCATTCTCCCCTTAAATACCTCTCAAGTCTTTCTCAAGTCTTCCCCCTATTCTGATTTTTTGATCCTTTTAGCAAAAGGTGTTTACCATCAACCACCGCACCTGAAGCTGTACCTGGGGGTGTATTTGTCACTTGTGCCATGAAAGAGCGTTTCTCCCGTCTATCGGTTACAGTCACTGGCTTCATTTTAGCTTCCTTGTGGGAAATAGGAAAGTGCTGACAAGGAGACAGCATGTGATAATGGAGAAACTTTTTAGAAATTATTTTAAAATTTATTACAAGGATCTGAACTTTTATTTTGTCTCTTCATATACAATAAAAAAATTATTTCTATATTTGAAACTGCATCAGCTTACCAATTAACATGAATCATAATAAGGATGCTGTTTCAAATGTCTCATGTACTGTGAAAGAGCTTTCAGAGGTACAGACTCACAGAACAGTTTGGGTGGAAAGAGACCTTAAAGCTCACCTCAGGGCTCCACCCTCTGCCATGTGCAGAGACACCTTCCACTGTCCCAGGCTGCTCCACGCCCCGTCCAGCCTGGCCTTGGACACTGCCAGGGATCCAGGGGCAGCCACAGCTGCTCTGGGCACCCTGTGCCAGGGCCTCCCCACCCTCACAGACAGCAATTCCTTCCCAAGATCCCATCCAGCCCTGCCCTCTGGCACTGGGAAACCATTCCCTGTGTCCTGTCCGTCCAGGCCCTTGTTCAAGTCCCTCTGCAGCTCTCCTGAAGTCTCTCTTCTGTCTCTGAAGTTACGCAGAGCGGTAACTTTGTGTGCAGTAGTCCTTGTTAAAAATATTTATATTTTGACCGAGAATAACCCTGAATTTATAGAGGATCTTTTCCATGTTTTAGGACAGTTCCTGTTGAGTCATTTTTACCAGTCCTTTAAGGCAGGGTGTTGGGTACATGTGTTTCCTCCATGGAGGTTGGCTGAGTACAAGGAAAGAGTGGATTGATTCTCCTTCTGCTATAAACTTGGAAATGGTGGTTAACTTCATCCACCCTGATAGTGGAGGGTAGTGAAAGATACGAAGCTTTTAATCTAGCTGATGACTTTCTCTAAGTATTAGGGGAAGAGACCTCATACCTGTCAAGGGAAAGGCTTCAGTGTGAAGGCAGCACTTCACCTGTGGATCTGCCCCCTGACCTTCAGTGTGTGCACTCTCGCCCGTCCATCATAGCTCCTGTGTGCTGCCTCTTGCCCAGCAATGATGAGGGAAAATGGCAAGGCATTGGCAGAATTATTCAGGTGTCTTGAGTGTAAATGGAGACTTTATAAAGTGTAAAGGGTAAGATCAAAATGAGTATATGAGTGTGGTGGCACAGGGCATAGAAATTAGCGAAGTGCCAAATGTAGTCATCTTTCTACACTTGGTGTGTTTCCACATGACTTGAAGTTGATGAGATCCACTAGGTGATAATGCTGCAGAGGTCTGACTTCTTTTTTTTGTTTTTTTAATTTTGTTTTAATTATGCTCTGGAGTACAAAAATTAAGTCACATTTGAGACTGGAAACTAATTTTCATGTCTTAAGGAATGTGAGATTCCAGACAGCTTCCTATGTTCTTACGCAGTCCTAGGTGCTGAAGAGCCTTGTTCTTTTATTTTTTTCTTTTGCAGATACTGAAAAACATCACTTGGTATGCTGAGCGTGTCCTAACAGAGATCTCACTTGGGAGTCTTCTGATACTGGTTGTGATAAGAACCATCCAGTACAACATGACACGGACAAGGGTAAGTCTTATGTGGAGAACTTGTGAATTCCTAACCTCAGCAGCTTGAATTCTATTTCAAACAAGGGGTGGGATTTTATTAATTCTGTTGCAACCAGTTTGCATCTGGACTTCCAGGAGGGAAGAAAATAGACAGATCAGCTGTATTAACTAAGTGTTTCTGACCTGTAACACAACTTCTGTGTTGTCATCCAGTTCATTGAGTGTGGTTCTCTAAAGGCTTTAATTCAGGCATCAAACTCATCTTCAACTGAGAAGAAACAGTTCCTTAGTTTCATGAGAAGAAATGATTCATTATAGGCTATTTGTCTCTCTTAAATGGATTAAAAGTGGGAATTTCAGGTCTATTTATTGTTAGAGTTTTTAAGAAGTACGACAGGGATGGGGCCAGAAGACCTTTTTGAGCTCTGGCAAAGCAAAACTACTTGAACTTCAGAGCCTAATAGCCCAGATTGGTTTTGTGCATTTTTCAAGCATTTGCTTTTTTACCTTTTTGCAAACACAAACGTAGTATCATGCGCTTCTGAAGACTTTCAACAATTACAGGCACAGAATTTTTTACATTAAACAGTAGCCAAAATATGGAATACATTTTAAACTGGAAAAATTAAGAATTTTGCTTTTATGATAAAAAGAATTGGAAGGAATGAGAACAAATTTGGCAAATGTTTGTAATATTTAGAATCAGTTATGTTACGTAAATGAATATTTTAGACTTGAATAGGGATATTAATCCCTTTTGGATTGGATAATTGGACAAGCTTCATTCTGTGAAAACCCCTGACCTTGAAAGGGCCATCAGATAAATGCTTATTTGGTCAAATGGTTTCAGGGATGCTGAAGTGAGGACCAGTGCTCTGAAGTATGGTATGGTTGTGGTTGTGGGATGTACAGTATGCTGTGAAAGAGTCAGTAGGGAGATGAGTTATGAAGTATAAAGTTTTAGGGTAAGATTACAAGAGGGAGACAGAGGAAGGTAGGGAGGAGGAAAATGTCTTGATATGTTTTTTACACCTGTGGTGCCATTGTAAATGAACCTTGAAAGACAAAGACATACACGTCTATACACATATATATGTATACAGTCTGAAATCTGTATGGAATCACTCTTTTATAAATCTTCCATTTTAAGAAAACATGTTAAAACATCACCAAGTATATAAGCTTTGCATTTCTGCCCTGTGGTTTTAAAACAACGTGTATTACTCAGTCTTTTGAATGATTCCTGCAAGAGGTGTCAGTGTGTATCCAACTAACAGCTTGATGTGTTGGTTTTTTAATCTTTCCTCTTCCTTCTGACAGGACAAATACCTTCATACAAATTGTCTGGCAGCCTTAGCAAATATGTCGGCGCAGTTCCGCTCGCTTCACCAGTATGCTGCTCAGAGGATCATCAGGTAAATACAAAGACTGCTGGAAAATCATCTTTACTGAAACTCAGGACTAGAGCAACTTGAATTTTGTATGCTTTAGTAGTACAGAAACATTAATTTCATATGCCTTAGTAGATACCAATGAACTAAACAACAGAAGTGATAGCTGAGTAACTGAGTAATGCCAGAATAAATCTTAGGTGCTCTGTATTTCAACCTGTTCTGAAAGGACAGAAAAAATATTAGTTTGTCTGTCTGAGAAACTTCTGCCTTTTGATCCTTTTAACAGAACAGCTCAATAGCTGCCTTCAAAACAGAAGGTTTTCAGGGATTTGTGTGAATTACAAATTCAGTCATGCATCCAGTTACAAAAATGCACTGAGTGGTGGTTCTCAAGTACTCTACAGCATGGATTTTCAGCTTATTTCTTCCTGCATATTTGGCAAAGGCCTGTTTTTTAAATCAGACATAATGCAATCATCATTTTGTGACAATACCCTGCAAATATGGGCAATAAAGCCTAGATCTATGCTTTTCAGCTGATAAAGTTTATTGTCCTCTATACTAATCAGTAGTCAGTATCTGCTCTGGTTCTAAAACAAGGCCAGAACTTTAAAGAAGCAGATATTGAAGGTGGTCCTTCCTATTGTGTTTCTGTGCTGCAGAGCACATTGTAAAGGCAGGTAACCCTGTGCCAGGCATCCTTCTTATCTTGGCAGCCAGCCCTGCTCCACGCTCCAAGGGAAACTGGGAAGGTCCTTTTTAATGTGATCTGGAATAAATTGTTACAGGGCTTGTCAGGTACAGACTGCATGCCAAAAATAATAATTGTGTACCTGTACACTTTGTCAAGGACTGGGTTAACATGACATACAGCTTGTTCTTAAGGATTTAATTCTCTCCAAGACACTTCTCCTTTGAAAATGGTTGGTGGTAAAAGCAGGACAGCTTACCAGAATGAATGCATTGTGTTGGTGCCTTTCACCTGCCTGATACTTGCCCTCTTTTCATACCCTTGGCAGAAGTAAAGAGGTTCAGAGTTTGAAATGGAGCTATTTTCCCCTTACTTGCCACAGACATTGTCTTAAATATTTGCTGTGCTCATTTCTCAAATCACAGACATGAAGTCTGAGTTTTCCAGGCATTTGAAGTGTTCTGAAATCAGAAATCCTGGTGTGGTGTGAGATACACTTCTCTGACCCTCAAAAACTTGGTCTTGTTCTTACTGTGATACTTCATTTGCCACTTCAGAGCTTCTTCCTAGGATCCTGGGTTCTGATCTAGTTTTATTTCATTCTACTGCTGCTTCTGCACCCCAAAGTGACATGTGTTCCTCCGGTTATATTTGGGGCAGGAAGCAATTATCTTGCTAGTCTCAAGACCCAAAAATTTCTCTTTCACTGATTTCATGGAGCATTTCAGCAGGATTCTCTAATGTTTGGGAACCTTATTCCTTGTGTCTCTTGAGATGAATGATTACAATATGACTTCAACATTGCTGCTTGATTTTTAGCTGTGATATTCTTATTGGAGGCAGACAGACTTGTGCTGCTGCTTGACACTGAGGTGTGCAGAAAGAAGGCAAAGGGGTGAATGGCAGAAAACAGAGAAAGGAAATTCTGTCACAGTGGAAGATCACCAAGTCCAGCTATTGGAGTCCCCATCCCTGGAGGGGTTTAAAAGCCATGGGGATGTGGCACTTGGGGACATGGGTCAGTGGTGGCCTTGGCAGTGCTGAGGGAATGGTTGGACTTGATGGTCTTCAAGGGCTTTTCCAGCCCTAAAGGTTTTATAGTTCTATTCTATGATTCTATAAATTAGTCTGAGACCTCAGTGCATTTGGAGAATTGTAGACATGTTAGTCTGGTAGGACAGCAGAGAGAAGGATGCTGGCTATCCCAGCCATTGTGTGCCAGCCAGGTAGGAGCTGTATTATTCTGTCTGGAAATAATGTAAGGGTTGATAGAGAAATGGTCATACGCATCAACTGAAGAAGCAAAAAAAAGGCAATATGATCTGTATTATATATGCTATGACATTCCTACATAGTCCAAAGGTATTCCATGCTGTTGCTTTTAAGCTTCTGTCTTCTTGTAGCCAGGCACTCCATATTACTATAAGTGGAAATTGTAATGAAGGAGGTGACTTTAGATTTGAAACAGAACCAGCAAAACAAGAGGAGTACTAGGGAAAGAGGATCTTGTTCTGGAGTCAGAAAACTGTACATCCGGACAATAGGCAAAAATTACCACCAAGAATTTAATTTGTCGCTGTGATCATGATTGCTTATGAATCAAAAGACTCTACTTAAAATAAAATCTGTTGTAAAATGTGCTGTGGGACTAGGACACAGGCAGGCTGGAAGGAAGAGCCAGTTCCAGGAGCAGCCTGTCTCCTGTTAGACTTTACTGCGTTTTCTTCTCAGGAACTTTACAGCCCTGGGTTCCTTGGCAGGTTTAAACACCATAAAGGAAGTATTTTAACATGATTTCCTCTCAAAATACACTAGATTTGCTATAAAGTTTCAGTTATCAAGAAAAGCAGAAAAACACACGTATTTCTTAAGGGGCTGGTGTTTGAGTCATATATGGTCCTTCCTTTTTCTACCTTAGGAAATCTGTTATTCACAATTATTAAATTTAGCCAGCAGTGATGGACCCAGCTTTGTTCTGTGATGCCAAAGCAGAATAAGTATATTTATACTCCTATTCTGCTTTACCATCAGAGCACAAGCATCTTAATGAGAAAGTGTTTTCTGTGAAGGAAAAACAAGATAGTACTTTATATTACATGAACTATTTCAGGGTATAGGTTTCTAAATTAAGTAGCTCTGAAACACTTAAAATCTGCTTAGCAATACAACTGAATAGACAGTCATAATTTAAACCTCACCAGATGCTCTAATGACTCCTTCCTTAATGTGAGAATTAATTCCATTTCCATGCAGGCTTTTTCCTAATCCTATTCTGAGCAGAGACAGCCAATTGTTTTAAATTCTGAAGAGTATTTTCTGTGAAAGAATGAGCTGGGAATATTCAATGTAGTGCACTTAAGAGCTCAGTAAAATACAACTTCATAATGTTGGGTAATTTGTATCATGTTCCAGCAACGCATGAAAATTGTCAGATTTGTGTGAATCTATCACAAGCAGCTGCTGGAAGTTAAAAATAGAAGTAATAGATGTTTCCTATTGAGCTCCAGGGTTCACTTAGTGTTGGATGTCCTCTGTTGTAGATTGCCCTGACTTTGAGATCCTTGCCTTCTCTGATCCCTCTATGGGCAATTCACTAAAGAGCTGGACTCAGTGATCATTGTGGGTCCCTTCCAGCTCAGAATATTCTGTGAATCTGAGATTCTCTGCACTTCTACACACGTTTGTGTTTAGTTACACAGAGCTCTTTTAGCAGTGGAGTGCTGAGGGTGGTACTGCACTTCACTGTGGAGTGCTGCCGTTTGTAGTATCTTGAAATTATATTTAAATGTACCTGCATAGTAGTGCAGGTATTCAGTTTGTCACCTAACACTGCAAGTCAGTTGGCATTAATTCCTTTAACCTATTTGGAAACAGCTTTCATGGTATTTGGCTTTTCTGCAGCTTGCCTTACTGCTGTAGTATATGGAACACTTGGAGGGTCTTCCTCGGATTAGCTGTGTTCTGGCATCTCCTCTCCATGTCATTCTAATAAAATTAGTGACAAGAAGAGGACTGATCACTTCAGGCAAATGCTTTTCCTAGAGCTTCATGTGTTGGAATGTTTGCTGTTTCTAAGCAGTCCTATGCCACTAGAGGTTGCCATGCACCTCACTAATTAGACATGCACTTCTAACATTAAATGACTTTATGGGGCTAGAAACACCATCCAGCTTCCCTTTTTTTCTACATTATCACCACAGCTGGTCATGTGCAGGGCTGTGTCAGACACTAGGAACTTTACTGGTTGCACTTCTGTTGATTTCTTTGGCAGTCACAGAGTTTTCAGTGAGATTCAGGGAATGACATGAGGAAAGAAGTTTGTATCAATTCTCCTGATGCTTGTAGGAGTCAGGTGGAATTAGGGAAGAATGTGTGCTTTAAAGGGATACAGAGCAGAGACCTGTGTAACTTGTGCATGCTATGGGCTGCAGTAGGTTGTACTTGAGTGTCATCACAGCCGTGCTGTACCTGCTCTGAGAGTACAGCTTGAGACCTATGTACCAGCTGTAAAGGTTGTTTTTCTCTTTATTTAAGTAAGTTGTAAGTAGTGTACTTAGACATCAATGGTTTTAAAGTCTTACTGCATTGCTGTAGTTCGTCAGGTCTCGCATCTGAGAGGAGGATGAAGCCCTGAGTTCCCTTTTCAATCTTCAGCAAAGTCTTCATCTTTCTGTAGGGTCAATTATGTTTCATAAGCTACTGTGAAAATTGCAGTCCTTAATGATACGTGCTGCTATATTTGAGAAGTTTCAGCTGCCCAGCCAAACCGTTTATTTGCTTTCTGGTTTTCTGTGTTGGTAATTTAGTTTCTCTGGTATGCTTTCCTCTTATAGGAGTCTGATGGGATTTTCTTGAGTAAAAATATTTATGACTGTTGTTTAGGAAAAAGAGTACAGGATGTTACTTTAAACTGTGCTTTTTAAGCCCATTTCATGCTGGACTAAAAATTGTCTTTAAGTTGTAATGTGTGAGTTTCTATAGGAACATTGTATTGCTACTGCAGTGTATTTCATGGGATTGCAGAATAGTTTCAGTGGGAATGGACCTTAAAGCCCATCTCGTTCCACCTTCCATTCCATGGGCAGGGACACCTTCCACTAGACTGGGTTGCTCCAAGCCCTGTCCAATGTTTTCCTTACTGTAACTGTAAATAAAATTCTTCTTTATACCCAATACAACCCTGCCTTCTGGCACTAGGAAGCCATTCCCTGTCCCTCCAGGACTTGGCCCAAGTCCCTCTGCAGCTCTCCTGGAGCCCCTTTAGGCCCTGCCAGGGGCTCTGAGCTCTCCCTGGAGCCTTCTCTTGTGCAGCTGAGCACCCCCAGCTGTCCCAGGCTGGCTGCAGAGCAGAGGGACTCCAGCCCTGGCAGCAGCTCCGTGGCCTCCTCTGGACTGGCTCCAGCAGCTCCAGGTCCTTGTGCTGTGGGAGCCCAGGGCTGGGGCAGCTCCAGCTCTCACCCCGAGCACCCCCAGGTCCTTCTCCCAGGGCTGCTCTTGATCCATTCTCTGTTCGAAAAGATTTGTGTGAATCTCTGTGTTTCAATAAAGAAGAAAAATGTTTATAGAGCAGCAAGACCTGTGTGATCTGTGTTAGGGACCACACTGAACTGAAAAATCTGAAATTGTTAGTGTGTGAATATGACAAAATTAAAATTTACCAATTGCTTGATAATGTCATTTAGCAGTGCCAATAATGAGATGTAATTGCTGGCTCCAAACTCTCTGGGCTGCTCACATAGGAAGATAAACAAATTTGTCTCCCACACAGCTTTGGACTCTCTGAGCATTCTGGTTTTCCTGCCTTTTTTTCTTTGATGTCCACAGTGTTTTTGGGAAGCTCTTTACAGAGAGCTTCCTCTTTCTTTGGAGAATAGCAATGGGATAGTTGGAGCACAGAACTTGTGAGATGGAGTTACCAAAATCAAAGGTGCTTCTTAAGGGCAAAAACTTGGAAGCATAATCCAGGTTGCTGCACGAATACTTCAAACTTGTTTGCTTTCTAATTTAATTCTCATTTGGAAATGTGGGTATAGAACAGAAGTGTTTCTTCTCATACAGGAGTTGTGATTTTTAAATTATAAGATTTGAGCTAAGTTGGTATTTCAGACTTCAACTTAGATGTTTTAATTGAGCAAATCAAATTAGGTGAATAAGGTATGCAGTGATTTTGTTAAACTCATCATTCTGGCATCTTTCTTACAGCAGGGTGATGAACGGCGTTAAATTAGAGGAGTTTTTCAGACAGACAACTTCCTAAAATTGTTCCAGATTTGGGAGTTGAAGCCCTTTGACACTAGGAAACTTTATCTTGAAAACCTCTTTAATTTCAGAAATGTCAGGTCTCAGTAATCAAAAAGCAAGATAACACTACTAGGATATTCAGTGATGGTTTTTTAACAAAATCACCAACCTATACATTTATTAACGCATAACATGAAAACTAGTTCCTCTCTCTTTTACTCCTTCTCCATTGGTACTGTTGGAAAAAGGGGTTTATGTTGCTTAGAGCTGCACAGCTCTGGGGATGGTTTGAAACACACAGGCTTGCATCATACCATGCACACTGGGGACCTGGGCTTGGGTAGGCTGTAATGGCACTGTAGGAACAATCAATAGACAAGGTTTTTACAATCTGGGTTCAAATCTTCATCTCTTAATTGGGCCATTAAATTAAATCTCAGTTTACTGATCTCTTAATCATGGCAGAGAAGTGTTCACAATGGCAAGCCCTAGAGAAAAGAGTCTGCTTCTGCTCCCACGGCAGCAGACATTGAGGGACTTCACAGGTTAAATTATAACATAATAAACGATGAAGCTTCTTGGAATTAGTGCCCTGTGGCCAGAGCTGTTAAATACTGAACCCTCTAAGCTTCAGCTTTGTACTGCTCAATACTGAACCCTCTGAGCATCAGCTTTCCCATTCCTTTTTTTTAACCAAAAGGAAAGAATAAAGGAAGGAATTGAGGGTAATGAACAGTTTCAATAAAGCGGTGAAATCTGCCTCTTCAAATAACATGAGTGGAATAGTCAAAAATCCTTACTTTCTGATAGTGAAACTCAAAGTATCTCCAGTCTGAGCTGTTCAAGAATAACAGGTAATTTTTTCTCCTCTTTTGAATCACATATGGGTTGTGCTAGAAAGAAATTGTTTCAATGAAAATTATCACAACAGTATGACTATTTCCTAAATTTTCTAAATGATATTTTTAACCTCAGGCTTATGTTAATTTTAGTGGTAGTGCAGGATGCCCCACAGCCCTACTCTGCAATTCCATGCTTTGGGGGAACCTGTTGATACAAACGGTGGCTTTTAGTAATTCCTATCCCTGATTATTTTCATGCAGACATCATGTCACTGAGGTGAAAAGGTGAAGAGCACTTTCTGTGTATACAGCTTCAGGTGATTTATCTGCAACTTAACCAGCTTGTTTGATTTTCTGTGTTTGCTCTAAAGCAGTAGCTGATGACCTGTTCATCCCAACAAATTTACATTGCCATACAATATTCGGACTGGTGAACTTGTTACTTTGAAAAATCTGTATTGACTTTTCCCTCCATCCTTCACTTGGGTGGTATTTACCATGTACTGTAAGACACAGGTTTTAGCAATAAATCCTCTTCAGAATGAAAGGCTGCATAACTGACTGGTTGACTTTGCCTCAAAAGAGAGAATTAAAATCCTCAAAGATAGTTTAGTGCTTCTTAACTTTGAATAGTTCATAGCATTTTTGTTTAGAAAAGAAAGCATTTATTGTCTAGCCTGGGTATAAAATGGCTTCCCACTGCCAGAGTACAGGGTTACATGGGAAGGAATTCCTGGCTGTGAGGGGGGTGAGGCCCTGGCACAGGTTACCCAGAGAAGCTCTGGCTGCCCCAGCCCTGGGGTGTCCAAGGCCAGGTTGGACAGGGCTTGGAGCAACCTGGGATAGTGGAAAGTGTCCCTGCCCATGGCAGGGGGTGGATGATCTTTAAAGTCCCTTTCAACCCAAGCCATTGTATGATTCCATCATAAAATGATATTGTATTTATGCAAAAATGCTTAATAGTGAGATTTTTTTAAACCCCTATGCAGTGCAGTATGTTGCAGAAGTGATAATCCCATTTTTATTAAGCGTTCCAAGTAGAGTGAAAACTAACGTCTTCTCAGAAAAAGGGCCTTCATGATATTCTTATGCTCAGGCCCTGTTTGAAAGAGGACACTGTGGAAATGGAAGATCGAGCAACTTCAAGCCCCTGAGCCTGAGCTTTGCTTTTCACCTGTGGGCTGCCAGTAGCCAAGGTTGTGTGCAGAGCAGGACACCTGGAGACACTGTTTGAGTCACCCGGTCAAACCTCAGGCAGCTTTGCCTTCACTTCCTTGAGCTGTGCGCAGCCGCATGCTCCCTGCTCTGTGTGCAGTGCATTTTATACCCTCATTCTCTGCTCTGTCACTGTTACTCCTCAAACCTACAGAGGGTCTCGAATCCCTGGGGTGCCTTTTATCGGGAGACAGAAGCGATTTATAAAGATCTCAATAGTGTTAAATAAAAGAAACATATGCTGGCCTTATTAGTAGCTTGTTGACCTAGATTAGCTGTGGGGAAGCTTATAAGCTGATCAGCCATTCCAAAATTGGGAGGTGTCATTGCAATTAGTAGGAAAGGCTGTGACAAAAGGGGAGGCAACAATTGTTCAGACAAGGGAAAAGAGAGTATTAGTAGCAAATGGGCTCTTGCTGGCATGACTTAGGGATGTAAATAGAATGAAGTTAATTTTTTAAGCGGAAAGAAACATCCTTTGTTACTAAGAATTGAGTGTAGTTGTGGTCAAATGTACTAAAATGCTGCTTTAGCTATGTCAACAGCAAGAGGAGTACCGCATGTGGGCTCGCCTGTTTTTGCCTGTGTGTAACATATGGAGGTGAGGTTTTAGGCTGATATCAGCTGTTTCCAACATGGAAATATCATTGAACTTGGTTTAAGCCTGGTTGAACCTGCTGGGGATTCTGAGTTGGCATCTGATGGGACAGTAATACCCTTGTCCCCCATCTGGCACGAGCAGTCGAGTGCCCCACGTGCCATTGGAAGTGTTTGCAGCCCAGGACCCCCAGGTCACGGGTCATGGAGGCTCCCCAGATGGACAGATTGGATCAGTGTGAACTACGGAGGGCTACTGGGGAAACAGTTGCTTCTCTCTGTGTCAGGTTTATCTCACATGGAGCAGAGTGGTTAAACTATCTTATCTTCTGCTCTGCGGTTAGCGGCCACAGGACTCCTTAAAAATGATGTTTTGATTGCTGATCTGGCTTAAAGAGGTATTTAGTATCAAAATACGCACTCTGAAAGCTCAACTTTGTACAAGGTAGTTTGCTCTTCCCTCAACCACTTTTTGTGTCTCTGCTGACTTGTATGCCACAACCAGCAGGATAATTCTGTCATTTTCAGGGGGCAAGACACTACTACGACTCATTTGTCTTCTGCCATCGAGAAAATTTTGTGGTATTTCAGAGTCTTACAAACTGCAAGCCACTGCCTGGCAGGATTTGTGATTCAAAGTAGCGTAGAACTGAGATGTGTTGAAGCCTTGATCCCTGTTTCAGGGCATCTAGAGCATTGCATGTGTCACACAGAGCTGGAGTGGGGAGGGAGAATGCCCCATTGTGACATCTTTAATTATTATGAATGGCCCATTCATAACTACGGTGCCGCATAAGCTCTTTGGAAACAGTATAATTTGATACAGTCGTCAAATTGGGGAATTAAACTTTTCCTTTTTTGGTGCAACCTTGAAACTATTGATCTTGTGAATCTCTTCTGATGGAGAAGGAGAAATATCTGAGGAAACCTGTAGAGAAATAACTATTTTTGCGATACACTTCCAGTGTTGTTTTACAGATGAATTTGCAGAGTAGAGTGAGGTTGCTCTGGGTTCTGCCGCTTAAATTTTCCGCATGTTTAATGGCGAGAGGAAGCAAAAATGAGAAAGCCAGTAGCATTATTCCAGTTCTGCTAATGCAATTTTGGTTTCTTTTGGCTGGAAAAGATGTTAAGGCTACTGAAATGTTTGCTGGGTTGTATCCCACTGTATTGTTTGGGATTTGGATGTCTAGTGTGGGGGTCACAGAATGGTTTGGATTGGAAGGGACCTTAAAGATATCTAGATGTGATCCTTACACATCAGGATCATCAGGTAAATATAAAGACTGCTGGAAAATCATCTTTACTGAAACTCAGGAGTAGAGCAACTTGAATTTTGTATGCCTTAGTAGTACAGAAACATTAATTTCATATGCCTTAGTAGATACCAATGAACTAAACAACAGAAATGATAGCTGAGTAACTGAATAATGCCAGAATAAATCTTAGGTGGTCTGTATTTCAACCTGTTCTGAAAGGACAGAAAAAATATTAGTTTGTCTGTCTGAGAAACTTCGGCTTTTTAATCCTCTTAACAGAACAGCTCAATAGCTGCCTTCAAAACAGAAGGTTTTCAGGGATTTGTGTGAATTACAAATTCAGATTATATTATAATCTTTTTATGTATTATAAAAAGACTGTTTTATACCAATAAGTTGTCCTGCATAAGATTTTTCTGAGGTTTAAAAAACCAAGGGGATTCTGATAGTCTTTTAGAAACTACTATTTGCCATTTTAGTAGAATCCTAGAAACTGCAGTCTTGTCTTCTCCATTTGTTTTGAATGGAACATATTTATGGGAGAGTGTTCCTTAACAGAAATAAAGGTGACTCAAGATAATGACTTGCTTGAACCTGTCATTTCTCCTCAGTCGCAGGGTGTTTGGCTCATTAATGCTTTATTCTGATATAACATGTACTCTTTCCTTTTTAGAAATTTTCTCTTTGGAAAAAACCATGCACTGTGATCTAAAAAAATGAATGACTAATGAACTTACAAGGATTTATCTGACAAACTAAAATGGTTCTAAGTAAACATCAGTATGGAACAAAAGTGTAGCCAAAATTATAGCATTAATTATATTTTTTTTCCTTGTCAGGCTGCTGCTTATTTCTCATTTTAACTGATGTCATTATATATGTCTAGTATTTTTCCAGCTCTGCAGTTCAGTGAGCTAATATCCCTCTCCACTTGCGTGAAGTCAGGATAGGTATGAGTGGCTGCAGGGAGGGAAGCAGGGCTGTGTAATACCCAACTGACCGGTGTCAGTGCCCTCCAAATGCCTCCTGATAACTTTCCTTTCCACCACACATGGAAATTTTCAGTTCATTCAGACCCCACACTTCAGTGAGGGTTTTCAAACAGGCATTCTAATGGATTTTGGGAATAGAAAATAACAGTTTATGAAATTTCTGAGTCTCTTAAGTACTCAAACTGAGGTATTTCCCACCACTGTTTATTTTCACTGGAGTTTTTGTGGCTCTCAAAGACAATATTGCACACTGAATCATCCGACATTTGTAAATGGAGGGTGAAACTATAGGTATAGGCGAAAGAATCATGATTTAACAACTTTAATGTGCAGCGGGTCTTTCTAAGTGTTAAATGACTCAGCCTTTTTAATGGTAATGGCCTTCAGCGAGTTTAGGGAATAACAGGCTTTTAGGTAAAGTAAGTGCACTTAGTTTTGTAATGAATAAATGATTTTACTATGAAGTTGTGTAGAGACATGCTTCTGTGACTCGTTAGCTGTGTGCTGGGGCCTGTCTCCCAGCACCCCAGTTTGCAGGGGCTCAGATGGACGGATGGTGTGTGGGGGAGCAGGGCAGGGGCTCAGGCACTGCTGCCCTCTCTTGCCGCTGTCTCCCGATGGAGGATTTTCCAGGTTCAGGCAGACGGAGATGCAAATGCCTGTGTTGATGAGGGTATCGTAGCATCCCTGTAATCCCCTGCAGAGCCTGTGAATTATCACGAGTGTCTAGCCAAAGGATAAAAGCACAGGAGGTTTCCAAAACAACATTCCCATAGTAGCATCTCTTAAGCTGCCAGGGATATGTGCCTTCCAAGTAACCAGTGCATCTGGGTGACTAAAGCCTTTGCCTTTGTCTGGAACATCAGAACTGAATAGACACTTCCTCTGTGCACTTTTGTATCTTTTTTGCTTGTGGGTCATCAGTTATTTCTGTCTGCTTTTAATATATAAACAACTTTTTTTCTTTTTGATGGAACTTCATCTGTACAGAAGTAATTTGGCCTCTCTATAGAAGAATCTCATATATTTCTCGTTTTGTTTTCAGTCTATCAGACATCTCCAGAACTTGTTTGGTTTTCATTTCCTTGCCCTCCTTCACTATAAATACTTTTATGCATAAGGATAATACTCCTCTCATAAGCCTGTCATGTACATTTGGCCAGTACTGTGACAGAGTGCTGCTTCAGGGCATGGGAACTTACATCTGTGACACATTATCACAAATAATCGCTTCTTAAGTATTTAAATAATTTTCATCCTTTTCTGGGTTGTTATGGCACCTTTAACCCCGTGGTGACCCCTCGCTGCCAAACTGCTGTTTTGCAGTAATGTAATTTAAAATCCTGTCATCACTTTATGATGTAAGATATAAATTTAGGAATACTTGTATCTGAAAAGAAGGCCTGCAGGAATGAAGTATTTTTAGAGATCTATGAGGACGTTACTTAGAAGAGGACATTAGGTGGGGATCAGGGAGGAAGGAAAGTGCCAGCAGTGGAAAAGGATCAAGTTAGGATTACTTGAGAACTGGCACATCCATGTCCACAGGACCTGGTAAAACCCATCCGAGAGTGCCATGCATGTTGACTTGTGCCAGTGCAAGACCACTGTGTTGGATCACCTCTGGAAAAGTGCATCCAGGTTTTGGGCCTCTAGATGTAGGAGAGGGATTGGTAAATGGGAGGGAGTTCTGTGGAGGGCCGCATGATGGCTGGGAGCTGGTGTGGGAAGGTGGGCTGAGGGCACTAGGCTTGTTTAGCCTGGAGGAGAGAAGGCCTTGGGGCAAGGCTACAGCGGGAGGTTCACACAAAGGATGAGCAGCATTCCCGTATGTATGAGAAAGCTACTGAGGAGATGGAGCCAGGCTCTTCACAGAGAAGGGTGTGGCAGGAAGATGAGGGAGAATGGTCAGGAGGTTCCACACTGAGGGAACAGTGCAATTTTTTGTGGTCATGGCAGAATTGGCACAGCAGCACAGGGAAGCTGTAGAGTCTCTCTCCCTGGAGGTTTCTAAGACCCAACCAGATAAATCCCTCCTCAGGTTTTAACCCTGCTTTGAGCAGGAGGTTGGGCTAGAGACCCCCTAAGGTATTTTTCATCTTAATCAAGACTCTAATATAAGAATAATGATTTTTAAAAAACTTTATGAAAAATGGGGACTTAAGCAGTTTTGCTGTGCTAACACCACAGTGGCAGAAACTCACCCCAAATAATCCCAGAACACCTTTCCATGAATGTGGGCATGTCGATCTTTCAAAACATTCTTGCTACTGAAAAAGAAATAGTTAAGATTTCTGCTGTGCTTCATCAGTACCATAGTTCATTGTATCATGAGTGGCAGTGTACTAAACAGAAATGTAAAGTTCAATCCAAAATTCTATTTTTGCATGATGTATGTGATGTATTTCACGGGTGGCAAGAATCGCAGAATCCTAGACTGGCCCATGGTAGGAAGAAATCTTAAAAATCATCTTGTTCTAACCCTCCTGCCATGGACAGGGGCACCTTTCACTAGACCAGATTGCTCCAAGTGCTGCCCAACCTGGCCTTGAGATAGGCAGAGAGATGATTTGCCTTTCAGCTCTTTATACCATATGAAATAGCATTAATTGATGATATTTCAAGCAGAATATGAATCAATTCTCATGGAGTGGATGATCTAATAAGTTGTTGTCACCATATATTTAGTGTTTGAGTACAGAATGTATTTTGGTTGGGTTTGTCTTTGGGAACAGAGGAGTAGTGACTAATAGGACTTCCTAGAACACAAGTTATCAAACATGAACAGTAATAAAATGTTCGCTGCATGTCGTGACGTTCTGCCCACGTGTACAGAGGTAGTTTGGTGTGTTGACTAACGCGTACTAGTTTAATTAGCTTATACTTTCATTTATTCTTCCTTTAAAGACTTTCAACCTGGCTTTTCTGTAGAGTTGTGTTGTAACATAACTGTCTTTTGAAAATACAGTGATTAAGTCTTCAAGCTCGGGGAAAGATGTTATTTGCTGTGCATTTTTCAAATTCTGCCGCAGAAACAATATGACCTAAATATTTAATCAGGCTTAGCAGAATTGGCTTTTTTTATTGCTGCAGATTAATCTAGTTTCTCTGAGCTAATACACATGGCATGTATGTCTTCAAGACCTTTCTTTTTCTCAATAATGTTAAAGATTTATAGCTCTCATAAAATCTGGCATGTGCCAAGAGGAAGATTATGAATTACAATTACTTAAACATTAACACTGGGAATTTTTCTTTTGAATCCTGTATATGCTGTTTCAGCCTAGGTTGTATTTGTAGAGGGGTTAGTGAACACTGGTTTTATACCACTTTTCCATACCCTGCCCAATTCGCTTCCTTTCTGTATTGTTAAGATGTTGGCTTGGTGCTGTTTACATTTTTACCTTTGATAAATTTATTTTAAAATTGCAGTTGACTTCACTAGAGAAAATATCAGCTTTCTAGTTTAAACAAGTAAGGATGTAAGTGGCTTTGCATGTTTTGCTTAGTGCTGTTGCCTTGTTCAAGTCTTAAATTTTGGATGAAAAAAATGAATGTGAACATATAATGAACTTCAGCACTTCTTATTTTCAAATTCTTATTTTTGCTAGGTGTTTAGTGTGTGGCTGTAGTCTTATGCACACTTCTTGTATTAATGTGGAGTTTGAATTAAATATTGGAAGTGATATGGTCACCTAAACCAAAATAATTGCAGTGGCCATTTGGGATGTTGAAATTTTCAGAGAAACTTTGGGAGAGTCTTTAGCAAAGTCTTATTTATTTGTTGTTTTTGACTGTCTGCATGTTTCACACAAGGTGCTTGGAGGGCTTCCAGATGATTGGGGGGTAACTAATGCTGCAGGAAGCTGTGACATCCTTCTGTGCCTTGGCATCCCCAGAGGGAAAACCGCATCAAACACACCAAAACGAGTTGGTCAAGGGAGGGGACTGTCCCACTTTGCTCAGCAGTCTCATTTTGGGCACTGTGTGCAGTTCTAGACACACCACCTAAGAAGGATGTGAAGGTCCTTGGGTGCATGCAGAGAAGGGCAACAAAGCTGGTGAAAGGGCTGTAAGCAATGTCCTGTGAGGAGCAGCTGAGGAGTCTGGGCTTGCCTAGTTTGGACAGAAGGAGGCTGAGGCACAACCTCATTGCTCCCTGCAGCAGCTTCCTGAGGAAGGGAGTCACCTCTTGTCATATCACTAGATCCCAGGGAGGCGTGGGAATGGTTCAAAACTGTCCAGGGTAGGTTCAGACTGGACATTAGGAAGCATTTCTTTACTGAGGGTGATCAAACCCTGGAACAGGCTTCCTAGAGAGGTGGTCCATCATGGAATACCAGAATGGCTTGGGTTGGAAGGGACCTTTAGTCTTACATCATTTCAACCCTTTGTCATGGGCAGGGACACCTTCCACTGTCCCAGGGTGCTCCAAGTCCCGTCCAGCCTGGCCTTGGACACTTCCAGGGATCCAGGGGCAGCCACAGCTGCTCTGGGCACCCTGTGCCAGTGCTTCAACATGCTCTAACTTGGTCAGCCCTGAACTGGTCAGGCAGTTGGACTAGATAGTCATTGCAGGTCCCTTCCTACTGAAAATATTCTGTTCTATTCACGTGGAAACCTCCACCTTCCCTCTGTCTCTCAACATCGAACTTCCATAGATTTTAAAGTGTGTCTTTGATGCCCTCGTTTAACTGCTGTCATCAGAATACCTTTACTGATTGGGGTTGGCCAGGCTCTTTGGAAAGAAAACTTTTCTTTGCCTTCATCAAATCTGCACTTAATTGCAAATAAAAGTAGATATACTGGGTTAATTTTTATATGTATATAGAAATAACGTATTTTCCCTACATGTGCCTGGGTATCAGGCAGTGAGCAGTGAGTACAGTAGAGGGTCTCAGCCTTCATTTTAACTTGCTCTGGTTCAGAAAAATCTAAAAAGCTCTCAGGCAGAGGACCAGAGCTCCAGGATTACAGGAGATTGGGATAAATGGGTGAGAGTATTCTCACAGCAGTCAGATGAAGGCGTTCACCTCTTGATGAGAACAGGCTGTCCTTTCAGGGTGGCAGAGGAAAGGACAGCTCAGAAGTTGGGGAGAATTAAAAGCTGGACCAATTATCCCTTTGAGCAAATTCCCTTTTTTTTTTTTTTTTTCTCTAGAAGGCTGATACAGCTGACTAATGTGGTTTGTTTGGGTTTTTTTTTTTTCCTTTTTTTTTCCTTTTCCACTTCTCTTTTTTTCATTTTCATTTGCCAGCCAGTACTGCAGCTTCCTCCCTGCCATCTCAATTTATACCAGCTGCTGGGCAAGATTAGACAGTGCCAGGATCAGGGAAGGAAACATTAATGGGTGCCAGAAACTTGAGTAGAAAAAATTCTCAAATAGCAGGTAGTTTACAGGCTTCTTCACAGATGTCAGGTTCTCTGTGCTGTCTCTTACAGTATCGAATTACTGTAAGTATACTTTTATTCCAAAATTCACATTATTGTTGGTTAGCAAGTTTTTATGGTGGTTTTGGTGTTATGTTCGATTTTTGTCTCTTTCAATTCTCCACCCTCATGTGTAGTAGAGAAAGTGAAAGACAAACAAGAAACCTATAAAAATACCTATGGAAGTAAATTCTTACAGCCTTCTAAATGCTACTTTCTGACTCCATAAAGACTGAGTTTGGTGCTTTGCCATGATGCCTGTCAATTTTGAGCATCTTCTCTTACCTTAAAGATGTTGTTGGGTTTCCATGTTTACGTTTCCATGCAGCTGATACTCTCAAATCACAGGTATCCCAGCTCATCCAGTATGAGAGATGGGGAACCACCAGACAGAAAGGATCCTGGCCCTTAAGTCTCCAAAATACTGATGCTGACCTCTGTTGCTTTGGATCTGAAAATTTTGAGATTCTGTGGCTTTCACAGCCATGGCTGTTAAAGAACATCAATAACTTGAAGTTTTAACAGAGCATATGGAACTTTTATTTCATAAATTTAGATTTCTATTGAATGTCGCTGTGTATTTTTGTGTTTCGAGAAGGCAAAAGAGGAGTTTTATTGTTTTCATTGCCAAAAATAAGGAGAGTGAAAGTTTACTGTTATACATGAACCATTACTTTTTTTTTGCTTGAGGTAACTCAAGTCCACCCTAATTTCCCTGATATACTTTTGTAACAGGCACTCTACCTTTTAGCTTTTAGAAGTTGACACTGTCATGTTGTCTTATCAGAATTCAAAATGTTGATCAGATGGCTTTTTATGTGAGGGGATTACAGTCTTTTGAAGTGGGATTTAGTACAGTGTGATCTACAGTTTTGTCCTTGAGGTAAATAGAATACCTGAATAATACACAAGCACACACACACAGACACACCCCATCAATCAAATATGATGGTCTTTATTTCTTGCAGTAGTGCTTTTTCAAAAATTTCAGTACTACATTGTAGCTGAAGACCGCCTTTTGCTATAAAGGGAAAGACATGTGCCCCAAAAAGCATGCAGAAAACAAAAATTTCAGTAACATGTAAAAGTAGATGTAGCTGGAGACCTCATTTCTGGTGGATCAGGTAAACTGATTTCAAACTTACAAGTAGTCAGTGAAAATTTATGTCACTGTCTCTTAATGTACATGGTCTTAAAGGAACTCTGCTCTTAAGCCTTGATTTTATTCTGATTTACTTTAGAGGATTTAACAACAGAGATGCTTAGTCTTCAGTGTGATGTAAGTTCTGCTGGTCAAACTGGCTGCGAACAGCCGTGGAGTTACGGGATTGCATTGCTTTTGGTGTGGGTGTAACACCAGACTTCTCAGTAGACAAGTTCAGGTTTGAAAGTAGGAAGGACCTATGGAGGAGAGTGCTGCTGGCACTATGTCACCCTGTGTGTGTCTCCAGAACCTCTGGGTGATGTTTTGGGGAAACTCCTCCTCCTCCCACCACATGCTGTGGCCTCATCCATTTGGTCGATTAATCCCAAATACAGTGATGGTGATTAGGGGGTCAAGTATTGTTCATCCCATCTATGGAGAATGTTGGCAGGGGTCAAAGACAGGTGATACCACTTTCCTAATGGAACCAGGCTGGGAGAGCTGGGGGTGCTCAGCTGCACAAGAGAAGGCTCCAGGGAGAGCTCAGAGCCCCTGGCAGGGCCTAAAGGGGCTCCAGGAGAGCTGCAGAGGGACTTGGGACAAGGCCTGAAGGGCCAGGACACAGGGAATGGCTTCCCAGTGCCAGAGGACAGGGCTGGGTGGGATATTGGGAAGGAATTGCTGTCTGTGAGGGGGGGGAGGCCCTGGCCCAGGGTGCCCAGAGCAGCTGTGGCTGCCCCTGGATCCCTGGCAGTGCCCGAGGCCAGGCTGGACAGGGCTTGGAGCAGCCTGGGACAGTGGAAGATGTCCCTGCCCATGGCAGAGGATGGGATGGAATGAGCTTTAAGCTTGCTTCCAACCCAAACCATTCTGGGATTCTGTAAGGGAAGGCCCTTTCATTTTTTTGGTAAATCTAACAAGATTGAATGGCTGGAAGGAGGTTTCTAGTAAGAAACCTGGCTAAATACAGTAAATGGTAACAGTGGACTTACAACCATTTAAATCTTCTAAGCATCATCATTCTAAAATATTCTCTTTAATCTGATTTTGGAAAACATTTTGTGGCCCCTCTGGGTAGCTGGAAGGGCAGGTTTGTGGGTTGAGGGTTTTCTTCAGTATGGGATCCTGTAAATCCTTCTGCATGCTGGCCTATGGAGTGAATAGAATAGCCTGTGTTGCTCAGAACATGCTGTGGTCAGGAAAGCAGAAAAGGCATGAAAGTTTAGGAAATTGCTTCCTTGAAGCTACTTCGTCTCCCGAAAATTATTTTACCTGCAAATGAAGTGCTGAAAGGGGTTTTGTGTTCCTCAGTTCCAGAGCAAAGACAGGACTGATTTAACGCAGCAGTGAGTGTTGTTTAAAGCAAAGCAGAGGGAGGTGTTGGTTTTGATAGTCTTGGGCTTAGAGCCCCACTGCTTGCATTGATCAGCTGTTGGTGGCACTCTTTTTTGTCCCGTTCTTTGCCCAAGCTACACAAATGTTTCAGCCACATGTGACTATGTCAGGTAGGGATTTAGAGAGACACTAACCTGTGAAATACAGGTGGTTGGGGGAATAACCCCTGGGCCAATTTTCCACCTATGAAGCCATGAAACAATGGGGTTTTTTGATTTGGTGAGAATGCTGGAGCCTGGAATTCAGGTGTTTGTTGATTCTTGCCGTAGTCAGCAAAAGACACTTAATTTCATAAACCTCCCTGGGAAACTTTCCCAGTTTAGCACTCCATGGGTATGTCTGTCCTGGAGAGAGCTATGTCCCCTGGCTGCAAATGAGGACAGCAGAGCCTGGTAGGACCATTGTGAGCTGACTTTTTTATCTCACAATGTGTCAGGCTGGTTAAAGCACTTTCTGGACAACTTCGAATCACAGAAACATTAAGGTTGGAAAAGACCTCCAGGATTACCAAGTCCAGCTGTGAGATCACTGAGTCACATCATCACATCACATTGTCACACTTGGCACACCCAGGGCTGTGCGCCATTATGCAGTGAAGTATTTTCTATACAATCCCAGTAATAAAAGTGGTTGAGGTTATATTTTCTATGTGCCTCAGAGTTTACCAGTGATGGAGTCTGTTGCAGGTGAACTACACTAATGAATTTGTTTTCCTTTCCATTATGAGTGGGAGGATATCCTGTGCATAGGCATAGGCAATATATCTCTTAGTCAGGCGCATTCAGGGTTGCTTAATATCAATTTTAAATGTTTTATTGCTTGCTCTATAGTTACTTCATGGAACTCACTGTAGTTTTTCATGGAAAAGCTGGACGGGTCTTAATTGAGTAACTCTGTTATGATTAAGCATCATGTTTGAGCAACTAGAATTAAATATAGGAATACTCTACCATTGAATTCCCAGGCTGCAAGAGCAGTTCACACTGATCAATAATTCTGTGTGATTTTTTTCCCTTTTAAGTCAACAGTCAGTTTTCATGAAAGGCGGCTAAATTTTGTGAACATTCTTGGTTTTTTCAAAAGGTAACCTTTGTAAACCAGGGGCCAGTCTCCTGCATTTATAATTTTTGGGCATCTTGAGAGAGGGGTAAAACTTTTCTTAAGATGATATCAAGAAAAAAAAGGGGGGGGAGGGGGGAGAGAAGTGACACACACACACCCAAAAGAAGCCCAAATTCTTGTGTCTAATGTGTGAGATTTGGCGAGTTCCCTGTGCAGTAGTGACAGAACCAGCGTGTGGGCACAGGGGCAAACAGCTCCCTCTGTTTCTTGAAACGGTTGTTTTATGTCAAACCGCTCCGTTGCTTTCTTGGCATCTTCCATTGACTCTTGGCACAAAAGTCAGGGATGTTAAACCATGAATTAGCTTTCTTAAAGGAAAACACCTCTTTTTTCTGTTTTGTCTCCCTCTACCCTTGTCTTTCAGTTATACCTGCCGCCACTTGCGGAGATATGTGTATGTCTTGGACAAACTGTATTTCCCCCACTCCCACTGCTCTACGCTGCAGCATTGCTTCTCGACCCTCAGTGACAATGGAGAGGAACTCTTGTCTTTAACTTGTTCTCACATTCTCAGATCCTATGCTTCCAGGTTATTAACCTCTGCTCTCCATTTACTGCATGCTGCATGCCCTGTGACTGATCTGTGCATGTTTTCAGTTAACTGATGAATAATTTTAATTTCTAAGGGGATGGTTTGTGTCTTTATGGCATCCTTGATGTATATATCTAAAAAGCGTGTTAGAAATGGGAGTTTGGTAATGGTTTTGGTTTGTCTTTTTAAATTTAGAATACAAATTCTTTGGCCTTTGGAAGCTTTAAATGCTTTTTCTGTTAAAGTATTTTAATCCATTTCCAAAGCCTTGACATAAGAACATGAGCTGTAATTTACACAACTTCCATTGCAGTTGCATAGTTTGTTTGGAATTGGTGCAGAGATTTAAGTTGTGTTACATGCAAGTGTCTAATACTTCCTTGACACCCATTGTTTTGTTTGTAATACTGTCTATATAAATGGCTTTTCAAGAATGGAAATGAACTTTTTCCCTCAAGTTCAGGAAATTTTCATGGCAGTTAATCACAGAATTGTTTATGCTGGAAAAGCCCTCCCATATCATTGAGTCCAACCATTTCCCAGCCACTGCCCAGGCCACCGCTGACCCATGTCCCCAAGCCTCATCCACATGGCTTCTGAATCCCTGCAGGGATGGGGACTCCACCACTGCCCTGGGCAGCTGTGCCAGCACCTGCCACCCTTGGGGTTAAGAAATTTATCCCAATACCCAACCTAAACCTTTCCTGACACAACTTGAGTCCATTTCCTCTTCTGACAGTTGTTACTTGGGAGAAGAGACTGACAATTAAGAAGGAACTCTCTAGTTTTGTATGTGTGATCACTTTTAATTATACAGAATAAGAATGATGAGAACCCATCAGCCCCAAATCCTTGTTTGTGATACAGAATTATAGATGCTTTACAGAAACTGTAAAAAGGGTGAATTTAAAAGTCCTACTTGCCCTACCCAAAGGATTTATCTTAGCTGTTTACTCCAAGTAAAAATTTAAGTTTTACTATTTCATTGTTGATGCTGCGGAAAATTAAATGTATTAACCAAGATCCTAGAAGCTTTGGGAAAACAAGGAAAAAATTGCGTGACAAAATTGATCAGAGCATGGAAAGCATCCAGGGTGGAAATGCAGCTTCCCAGCTAAGCCAGCATACAATAGCAAGAGACCACACAGTAAACATAAGTAAAACCAGCTTGATTGTCAAGGGAAGAAAATATGGCATGCAAGCTGAAATAGCTCTTTTTGTACAAAAGAAAAAATTTTATAGTAGTACATAATGATGGAGAATTACTCTGAAGATCTCAACAGGAGATGAAAATCTAGCTGTCCCAGGGGCATTCTCCAGATTAATTTGGAACAGGGATATGGTATTAAAGTAGTCAAAAGCCTAAGATTTCAAAGGCTTATTTAAAAATGAATACTAATAATCAGGGCAGTCCACACTAAAATCTTCTTTTAAATGTAATATTTTATAGAAAGGAATGATATCCTGAAAATGTAAAAGAAATAGTGTAATTCTCCCAGCTTGTTCCCATGAAATTTTGGTAATTCTGTATAGCAATAGCACCACACATTAAGTTGACAGAATCATCCTTGGAAAACTAAGTGCTACTCCATGGATATTGCATCTTTCAGGTGTTCTGTGGATGAAAATAAGCACTGATAACACTATATGTGTTTTCATGTAACAAGCCTGTGAAGTTTTTAGAGCAAAAATGTTCATCTAGTTATTCTCCATACCAAAACTGATGGAGAAATTTTTTACTGGTATCACTTTCTGAAATGGGACTCGTGCATCAGTTGAGATATATTCGAATACATCAATCTGGGAGATTGTAAAATCTCAGATTTTCATTGCAGGTTACCTTTTTCTGAGATAGGAAGAGAACAGAGGATTTGAAATAGAAATTTCTGCCGTAAAAATACAGAGGTAGCAGTTTTTAATGGCTAATTCTCTATTTTTGTTTTGATACTGGATGATTAGAAAAGTTCCATGCTCAGGAAATTTGCCTGTCTAGGTCTGTAAAACGCATCAAATCCAAAAGCAAAACTGAGGTGTCAAAAGTTTTCTGTGTGAATCTATGCATCCATCCTGTATTAAGTACTGCCGTGTTTTATTGTGTGATCAGCCTGTTTAGAGAAGAGATGGAATTTATAAATTACTAAAGGCAGAGGATAGTTAATTACTTTGATTTATAAATCACCACCCTTCTGTCCAGTGCTCCTGGCAAGGAACGTAAAACTTAGCCTTGAGCAGCAGGTCTCTAAAGATGCTTTGATACCCACAGATGGTGATGCCTGTCTTTGCACTTACCAAAGAATTATAGTTTTCGTTACTATTTTGGTACATTTTATGTGCAAATATATTCATGTTTGGATGAAACATGTTCAAAAACAGCATGGGCAGCAGGGGAGGGGGGATTCTGCCCCTCTGCCCCCTTGGGTGAGACCCCACCTGCAGAGCTGCCCCAGCCCTGGGCTCCCACAGCACAAGGGCCTGGAGCTGCTGCAGCCAGTCCAGAGGAGGCCACGGAGCTGCTGCCAGGGCTGGAGCCCCTCTGCTCTGCAGCCAGCCTGGGACAGCTGGGGGTGCTCAGCTGCACAAGAGAAGGCTCCAGGGAGAGCTCAGAGCCCCTGGCAGGGCCTAAAGGGGCTCCAGGAGAGCTGCAGAGGGACTTGGGCCAAGGCCTGGAGGGCCAGGACACAGGGAATGGCTTCCCAGTGCCAGAGGGCAGGGCTGGATGGGATCTTGGGAAGGAATTGCTGTCTGTGAGGGTGGGCAGGCCCTGGCCCAGGGTGCCCAGAGCANGGCTCTGTGTGAGATCCTGGTGGTGACATGTCACACAGGCACACCACACCCCACACTTTCTGGACAGCCAACACTGGTTAAAGCGGGGATGAGGGAATGCAAAATAGAACATGTTTTGCTATCCCACAGGGAGCAAGCCCACAGCACCAGTTTTCCAGACAGCTTTTATTGGGATTTAGTGCCAGTGTTGCTTTCAGTCTCTTGCAAATTCTAGAAACATGGTGGACACAATACATGTTTTGTTAGGCACAGCATTAGCATAGCATAAATATTGAACTTGAGTTTGTAATGTGAAATTTCTAATATCTAGTAATTCTGTTGCGACTGTGCTATACATTGTTTATGGCAGCAAGTGTGCTTTGTGATGTGAGATATGTTTGCCACTCTTATTGTTTCCTTTTGCATTGCATGTTCGTCGTGTGATGTTTTAATGCTCTTGTGTGCTTCTGTTTTGTTTTAAACCTCTTTGCGTTGCAGTCAACCTCGGGAAAATTGCTTTTGAAGGCAGACTGGCTTAGTGCATGTACTAGCAAAGAGGCAGCTAACAAGGAATGATTAGTTCTGGGATGCTGAACAAATTCTGGACAGTTTTAGTTTCATAGTGAGCTTAACGCTGTGTGTGAAAGCAGGAAATACAGTTTTGCTGAGTCTTGTAAATTGGGTAAATAGGTCTTAAAGTAGCAGAGGTAAATTTTACTATGGATTAATTTAAATTAGGGGTTTTTTGCCCAGATAAAAAAAGACTAAGAAATATGATATCAAATTGACATTTGGTTTACCCATTTTGCTTATCTTCTGTTTCTAAATGCTAGGTTTGTTTAAACAGCAAAATGTATCTCATAGGATTACAATGCTCCCTTTCAGAAGTGTTCTGGCACATTGTATGGAGAATCAGCTTTGCAGCCATCCTTCTTCCATGCCATCAGAGTCAATGGAATTATGCAATTACATTCATTTAAGAATGTGCCGCCTTAGCAGGATCAGGGCCTTGCGGGTTAGCTTTGAGAAATGTTGCTAATTACCAGAAATGGTTCTGCTGCTGCAACCTGATGCTGAAGTGCTGCTTAAAGCCAACTTGAATTCATTATCCAGTTGCCAGTTCCTTTTTCCTTGGAGTGTGAGCTGTGCTGGAGCATAGGGCCTGGATCCCAGTCCTTTGTCCTGGTATGGATTACTGACCTGACACTGCAGGAAAGGTGTCAAGGTATCATCCTCAAAAATAGCTTAAACATTTGCAACTCTGATATATTTTCTTTAACTTTAGTCTATGAAAGGAAAGTGGGGAAAAAACATGAGGCAAATATGTTTATTATTGAACCTTAAATGGCTTTTGCATGGATTAATACTATGTGTAGATGCTCAGCAATTTGTATTCTTTGAAATGGGGCCTGACAGATGTGAATTCTATTTCTCTGATAGTCCTGAGCATTTGTTGCCATTGAGTTTTTAGGCAGTTAGTGTGAAAAACTCCCCCTAAGTTAGTGCAAGTCAAATAGCCAATATGTCAGCCTTGCTTAGGGTCATTACATGCTTTAGGTTGGAAGGGACCCTAAAGCCCATCCTGTTCCACCCCCTTGCAGGGACCAGGGGCACCTTCCACTAGCCCACGTTGCTCCAAGTCCCTACCAACCTGGCCTGGAACACTTCCAGGGATAGGGCAAACATTGATCCTTACTCCACTGTGAGCTTAACCTGTCAGAGCTTTTATGAATGGCCCTACATTTGTCATAGGATTAGAAGTAGAGTAATGAAGATGGCAGAATCTGGATCTGTCACAGGCAAGAACCAGCTTCACTTCATTTATCACTAAAGCAAACTATTTTTGGAATGGTACATAGCATAGTTTAAAATATTTTTCCCCAAAGAAAAATTTGTTTCTCCAATAGATGTAAAAATTTGGTAGATTTAAGCACTTTTAAAAAAAAAAAAAACGGGGTTTTTTTTTTTTTTTTTTTTTTTACAATACTGACTAAAAACATTCTTTTTCTGCAGGATATTTTAACAAGATTCTGCACTTTGCTTCCAAGGTTGGCATTTGACCAATGATCTGTGGGTTTTTTCCTTCTTTTTTCCTTTCTGGTCCCCCAAACACCATTCAGTGATCTCTGCCCAGCATGAGGCCAAGCTGAGAGGCTGATGAGAACAGGATTGGTACCATTCAGGGATTGCAGTGTCATTGTGTTATCAGAGAGTATCATTATGGGTGGGTTGGGAATTTTTTCTTGTTACTGAAACATGTGGCATAATTTCTCCAGCCTTTAATGTCAGAGTTGGAAATGGTACATTTTTGTGGCCAATAACAAATTTTTTTGTCTTATGCTGCTGATAAATTCTAACTGCTGCCATTACCAGTGTTTAACCTGAAGTCTCAAAAGTGGTCTTTTTCCTACTAGGTTTAATATGCACAGTTTTACTTTTTATTTTCAATGCCTGCCCAGTGCTGTGAGTTGCTGTAATAGTCAACCAATAGTCACTGATTTCAGTGGTTAGGGCGTATTTTAAACTTCAGTCTTAGGCAGACCATGGAGCAGCTGACAGAATTTAATTAAGTCACTTAAGAAGTAAATAGAAATAAGAACAAGTGAAAATTGTCAAAGGAAAATAAGGCAATCAAACTGCATTAATATTTCTTCAAGGATTCAGGCTGTTTTGTTAATACCCGTACGCAGAGATTTCTCTAGAGTAGCCTGTAAATTTCTATGGAAACTCTGTTTTCTGAGCTTCCATGCAAGATGGTTTGTGGGGACTCAGTTTCTGAGCGGGGGGCACAGATCAGGAGATGAGGCTTTTTTTTGGCTGCTGTGTCAGTGTGGAACAACAATTTCCCCAAAATCCAGCTCATTTAATAGTTTTTCTTTGGGGAAAAAATAGAATTAAAAAAAAATAAAGGTCCAAGGTCTGTTGAATGAATATAATTTATATTTTACTGCTTTGTGATTGTGATTTTTAGTCAGCTGCTCATAATTTTATTGAAGGCTTGGAGTTGTTTATTATGGAAGGATCACTTTACACTCGGCATCAAGTGACTTGGCAGAGCAGAATTGTTTATAAATAATTCTATTACAGATTATTTATCTTTGTACTGCACAGCATAATGATCAAGAAACCAGTGAGATATAAAATCAATTCACTGGGTGAAGAATTGCCTGGCTTGCAGGTCTCAAATACAGTTTAACTGGATGGTTATCAAGCGGGTGCATGTCTAGTGGAAACCCTCTGCATTGATTTATTAAGTCCTGCCCTATTTAAAATTAAGTATCAAAAATTTTTAGGGAAGGAGTGATCGGTGAAGGGGAGAGATTGCTGATATAAAAATGTAATCATCTGAGCTTGATGAAAGCAAGGTATATTTTCATAAAGCTGGTGGAGTTCCATGCACATAGATCATGCTCCAAGATAAAAGGTCCAGACTGACTTTGAAAGAAATCAGAAGTACGCTATGGCATTTTTATGAGTATACTCCTTAAATTATTTGGAAGATTAAGGGTAAATGAATCCTTCAATAAGGGGCTCTTTAATAAGGTATGCCAGGGGAAGTTTAGATTGGAGATCAGGGAAAGGTTCTTCCTCTTCCTTCCTTCCCTGGCACTGCCCAGGCTACCCAGGGAATGGGCACGGCCCCGAGGCTGCCAGAGCTCCAGGAGCGTTGGGACAGCGCTGCCAGGGATGCCCAGGGTGGGGTTGTTGGGGGTCTGTGCAGGGCCAGGGGCTGGGCTGGAGGATCCTGGTGGGTCCCTTCCAGCTCAGGGTATTCTGTGATCCTATGGAAAAGTACAATGCACTCCAGTAGCTGGAAAGCAAACCCAGCTGAGACTGGTCCATCTTTTTTTACATGTTGTGTGAGTCACTGGAATAGTTTAACAAGGGCTCTGGATTTCCCTAGATTGGAATTTTTAAATGAGATTGGATGCGCTCCTAAAAGATATGTCCAAGTCCAGCCAAAGCTATTGGACTTGAAGGAGGAAGTAGCTGAGGGAATTCTTACGCCTTGTGTCAGATGAGTGGATCAAAGTGGCTTCTTTTGGCATAAAAAATGAAAGTCACAGGCAGATTGCCATGCAGGATTTTGTTGATTTGTTTGAATTACAGATTTCTTTAAGAGGCTGCATTTTGATTTGGAATTTTCCCATTAAAAATGATATCTTCTCAGGTTCCCCAGGTGATTTGACTGAAATAGTACAAAACAGCACAGGCTGCCAAAACCCTACATTCTCATGTACAAAAAATGGAATTGAAACGGGAAAAGTTGCAAGAGTGGTGTTCTGTCTCTATAATAATCTTTATTCCTCCCACCCTGGTAAAAATCCATCATAGGCATGTTCTAGACACATTCTACCACATTAGCATGTAAAGCTAAAACACATCTCGATCAGTCAGAATTATTTTTAATTGGATGCTTATGAGCCCACATTCCCATGAGATGAAACTGGAACAAAATTACTTTCACACATTTCCATTGTAGCAGTATGTTCAGAGTCCGGGGGTTTTGCGTTCCTACGTAACGTCTGGCATTTAATCAGCACTGGGAGGGTGTCTTATTCTTTGGTAAGTATGTAAATAAGCTATTGTTTTGGGAGTTAAAGGAGAAAAATGCCATAGCTTGCCTGAAGAGTTCAGGAGAATGCTAACAAAATGCATGTCAGGCTGAATATACTGAAACAGCTTATAGCTGAAAGGAGAAAGAATTTATGCTTATCTCAGCCAGTTTTATCCTTAAACTAAAAAACTTTGCTGAGGTCCAGCCCCTCTGTAGTCCCTGCTGACTTCCCCGGGTGCACCTCTCCAGCAGCTTCCTTAAGCCACTGCCACTGGCAGCAGGGAGTGCCCTACAGGGATTCTTGGCTTCCCCCATCTAGGTGATGCACTGGGGTCTGTTTTGATTTCCCAAACAGCATTGCATGAACTTTGACTAGCAAAAGCAGCTTAGTGAAATGTTTAATTATTGCCTAAATATAGAAAATTATTCACTTAGAAAATATGTTACTGATTCAAAACATCTTTCAATTTGTCAAATTACAGGAAGTATTGGCTGCAGCTAGAGTTCTCATAATTGATAATTTTGAAGCATGAGAATGTATATTATTTTTTCCCTTTTAAGTAGGAGTATCAACATCTTGATATCAGTTGAGAACTAAATGTTTAAGCCACATACACAGGTGTGCTGAGAGAGATCTGGGTGTCTACCTGGAACTGGGCAGTACCCTCAGTACTAAAATATTTCAAAGGACTTGGCAAACCTTGAGTAACAAATTATTCACAAGAAGAACAGTGGAGCAAACATCTTTGCAGGTGTCTCCTGGAGACAGAGATGGATGAACTTAAGGGATGTAAATCATGCATGTGAACAGTGGTGATGAACGAAGTTTTAAATTTTGGTCAAGGACTCTAAAGAACGGAAGCAACAAGAGATTAATTTTGTTAATGTAGAGGGCAAGAGGTTTAAAGTTTTAGGCTTTTAAGGCTGGATGTAAAGTGTCCCACTTCATAAAATACATAAAATTTTAGTTCTGCAATAATTTTTAATCAGTAACCCCAAGAATCAACAGTGCAGTTAAAAATGAGAGAACTTCACAACATACTCGTAGCTTCATAGGAGGCTTTCACTTAATAATTTCATAATTTGGTTAGTGGGATGTTGTGCAGAGGAAGGATGGCTGTGTGGTCTGCTGATGGGGGGCTGGTATGTTAGTTTAAAAGTGATGAGTCTGGGAGATAAACCTTATATAGTAAAACCCAGGGTTTTTTCCAGTAATCCCAAATTGTCTCAAAGCAGATGTTGTGGTATGTGCTGCAGAGATGTTCTTCACAGGAGCCACAGGGCAGACCTGCTTAGTGAAAATACCTGAGAGTCTCTATTCTTCTAATTAACTGCAGCTGTGGATAGCATGAGTGTGGAAAGTTTGGTTTCTCTTAATTAAAAAAAAAATCTTTTTTATTTAATATTTGATTAACAGTATAAATGGTTAGAGGCATCGTCCCCATGGTTCTCCTTCTGAAGTAGTTTTGGGTAGTCTCTCAGCTGCCCGGATGTTGAATCTAAATCACTGATTCTCCACCAAAGAGGCAGGTGCCACCAGTGAGGGGTCATAAGCACCATACAACAGAGGCAGAGCCCCTGAGCTGCTGGGTCCTGCAGGCCTGGCCTGGCTCCCCACGTGGCTGGAACAGGATGGGGAGGAGAGGAGCTGAATGGAGGGAACAGGGATCGTTGCTGACCGGCTTATTAAAGGTGTAGCATCTGAAAAATTTGCAACAGGCATCCAGATCCATTCCTACTGACCTAAGTGACCCAAACCATTCCAGGTTTGCAGAATTAATAACTCTAATAGAAAGACTCCTTCAGTTCTTTTCATTTCCGGCTTCTATTGAGAACGTCTGACAACAAGAACTGTTATGCCTTCTCACATTTGGGTATCGCCCTTCCTCACCACAGCCTATTTGACCAAGACATGTAGAGAGAGGCTTGGGGGGAAGAATTAGTCAGCTCTTTATTCCAATCCTCCAAAGGATTGATTTAAGTTGTGTAAGGAGTTTTTGGATCCCCACTCTGCAGCAGGATGTAGGGGGTGAGAGCTGTGAGCTGTTCTTAAGTGGTTTTGTTCTTTCGTGTTTGTAAGCTGAATTTATGAGAAAACATTGATGAGAATGCTCCCACTGCAGCAGCCACAGATCAGAAAAAGCAGTGGGAGAGGAAAATAAGAACAACCACAACTGGTTTCCAAAGATGACTAATCCTGCAGCCCCAGTGTAACCTCCAGGACAGTGATTAGCGTTTGGCTTTTCTTCTGCTTTTCTTCTTTTCTTCTGCTGGAAAAGTTTTCTGGGGCGTCAGCCTAGCTGAAAACTGGTTCAATACATGTAACTAATGAAAGAAGATTTTAAACTTTTAAAGATTTAATGTTCCTGCCTTGTGCACTTGGTTGCTTTAAATACTTCTGGGTGCATAATGTCCAGTATTACATCTTGCCTATGTTCTGTTATCAGAATATTTTGTAATACTATGTATTATATATCATGTATCAGTTACGAGAATATTATGTATCAGTTAGCAGAATATTTTGTAAACGAGGAAAATGTAGTTTTATAGGTATGATATGGTGAGGTACCTCTAATGGACCTGTCAGCAGTAGTGTGATCGGGTTTTTGACTTCCATTTGGTGAAAATTCAGTGATTGCTCCTCAGTTTTGTAGAAGACTTTTGAGGGAATTCAACATAAATGTTTTCCTTTTCACTAGAGTGCAATAAAAATGCAAGTCCTTGCTTTTAGTGTGACATTCACCCAGAAAAAATTAAAAATTGGTGATTATAAAAAAACTCCCAACCCAATAAATAAAATCAGATCTTTTCAATGCTGCATTCTTGTAATTAATCAACAAGCCATCCTCTTGCTACTGCAGGATTTTACCCTGAAGTATGTTTTCTCTATTTCCCAGAGTGCTTTTTATTGCAGCTGTGGCTTTACAGGTTTCTACACTGACGTGGTATTCATTCCCAGCAGGCAGTTTTCCTTACATTTTGTTGTTTATTGAGTAGTGCTCAACGTTTGTGCTTAATGATTTCAGGGAATCACCAAAGTGCCTGGTTAGGAAGCATCTTTGGAGGTTGTCATGTCCAAGGGAGGGTCACGAAGAGCTGTATACCCAAGGCTACATCCAGCTGATGTTTAATGTCCCCAAGGATGGTAACTCCACAAGCTCTCTGAGTAATTTGTGGTTTTTCTCTTACGGTTAAATGCGATTTCCTGTGTTACAATTTGGGCCCATTTCTTCCTGTCCTTTCTCTGGACCAGTGAGTCCAGTTTCATCATCTCTACATCTTCCCATCAGGATCACAGAATCATCTAGATTGGAAAAGACCTTTGAGATCATCAAGTTCTACCTATGACCTAACACCACCCTGTAATTCATCAGATATTTGTATGTTCTGAGACCTCCTTGCGCCTTTCCTTCCCCAGGCTAATCACAGGTGTCTCAGTTTCTCTTTGCATGTCAGACACTTGAGTCCCTTCATCATCATTGTGGTGCTTTGCTGGACTTGCTGCAGTGTGTGCATGTCTCTGCTGCTGAGGAGCCCAGGGCTCCAGGTGAGGTTTCCTAGTGCTGCGCAGAGAGCAAGGATCACCTCTTCAGTGGGCTGGAGAGGCTCTGCCTCACAAAGCCCATGGTGCCCAGGGCTTTCTTTCCTGTGAGGGTCCATTGCTGGTGTACCTTCAATTCTGTGTTCCCCAGGAATCTGGGGGCCCTTGCTGCAAAGCTGCTTTTTCTGGTTGACCTGCAACACCCAGGATCTGAGACATCCCTTGATAGCTTTACAAGGTTTCTCTTGGAGTGTTTATCCAGCCTGTCCTTGTCCCTCTAGCAACACAATCATCATCTGCATCAGCTTCTCCTCCCAGTTCTGTATCACCTTCAAACTTGCCTGCCCCACCAGCTGGGTCATCAGTGGAGACATTGGAAAACATTGGTCCCAGAATCAGAGAACGGTTCGAAGAGATCTTTGAAGGCCATCCCATTCCACCCACTGCCATGGGCAGGGACACCTTCCACTATCCCAGATTGCTCCCAAGCCCCGTCCAGCCTGGCCTTGGGCACTGCNTATCCCATCTATCCCTGCCCTCTGGCACTGGGAAGCCATTCCCTGTGTCCTGGCCCTCCAGGCCTTGGCCCAAGTCCCTCTGCAGCTCTCCTGGAGCCCCTTTAGGCCCTGCCAGGGGCTCTGAGCTCTCCCTGGAGCCTTCTCTTGTGCAGCTGAGCACCCCCAGCTGTCCCAAGCTGGCTGCAGAGCAGAGGGGCTCCAGCCCTGCCAGCAGCTCCGTGGCCTCCTCCAGAATCAATACAGGGGGTGCACCACTTATGGCTGGGCTCCAGCTGGACTTTGTATTGCTGACTGTAGCTCTCTGACCCCTTGAGTTTAGCCAGGTTTCTGTCCACCTCCTTGTCCATTTATCTAGTCTCTACTTCATCACTCTGTCACAACTTGGCTTAATTGTGAAATACCATGATTATCTTGATTTTATCTTTCAGAGTCTTTATGCTGTCTGTATAGTTGTTCACATTTATAAATTGCTTCAGCATCCGGGATAGTTTTGGCTTTGCATTAATCAGATTACACCACCGGGGCTGGGAAGACTCATCTGCATGGGTTTGGTTGTCACTGTGATGTGTGCTGGCACTGCTGAGGCACCTCCAATGCTGGGGACAGCTCTGGGCCCTCAGGACAAGAGAGACACTGAGGGGCTGGAGCGTGTCCAGGGCAGGGAACGGAGCTGGGGAAGGGGCTGGAGCCCCAGGAGCGGCTGAGGGAGCTGGGAAAGGGGCTCAGCCTGGAGAAAAGGAGGCTCAGGGGGGCCCTTGTGGCTCTGCACAAGTCCCTGACAGGAGGGGGCAGCTGGGGGGGTCGGGCTCTGCTCCCAGGGAACAGGAACAGGAGGAGAGGGAACGGCCTCAGGCTGGGCCAGGGAAGGCTCTGGTTGGATACTGGGGAAAATTTCTTCATGGAAAGGGTGCTCAGGCCTTGGAAGGGGCTGCCCAGAGAGGTTTGGAGTCCCCATCCCTGGAGGTGTCCAAGGAGGGCCTGGATGTGGCACTCAGTGCTCTGGGCTGGAGGACAAGGTGGGCATCAGGCACAGGCTGGACTCAATGGTCACAGAGGTTTTTTCCAGCCTAAAGGATTCTGTGATTTTGTGGTTCTGTCACCTGGTTAAATTGAAATTCAGAACGATACTTGTACATGCCTAGAAAGACTCTTGTTGTGTCTCTTCTGAATATCCCGTTGAAATACAATTTATATTTGATTGCGTGGCCTAGCGTTTATTTCCCAAGCAGGAGCAGAATTAACGTCTCAGCCCATGACTGTTGTACTTGGTTTTCATACAGTATAGAATATGAAATTTGTTAGTGTTTGCTTTATCATCATGAAGTCAGTTCCTGGAAGTGTTGTCTTAACTTTGGGAAAAACAGAGAATGACCTGGAACATCACAGAAATGTGTCTTTTTAAAAAGTACATTGTGGGGAGGGCAATGTTTTGGAATTTAGGAGGATTTTTGGATTGATAGAGGCAGAAAGAATTACACAGCAGAATAAGATTTATAAAACTGAGTAGGAGGTAAAGCACAACCTCTTTCTCTGTGGGAAGGAGGTTAATTTCCAAATAAATTGAAGACAATGTAAATTTAATTACTGTGCAGCTTGAAGGACTGGGACTTAAAAGCTATCATGTTAGTTTTTAAGATGGAAAAATATTGCACAACTGCAAGAATGCTGAAATAAATCATTAAATCAAATCTCTGTTAGTTGTCCCACCAATCCTGAGACTTGAGGAAGTCTGAAAGCAATAAAATAATCTCTCTTCAGAATGAAGAGAGTGGGTAAGGTATTTCAGATGACAGTGTATGTGGGAAATAATGACGTTTTTCCTACTGAAAAGTAATGAACAATAGTTTTAAAGCTTTACTTAAAATAAAACCTGCTTTCTCTTAAAACGGGCTGTTCATGCCCGTGTAACATTTCTAGATCTCACCGATATTGTCTGTAACACCTTTTTCACTGAAGAATAACATTAAAAACATTGACAGGCAGACTAGAGTGGAGAAACAGGATTGCATTTCAGCTCTGTCAAGGCTGGATTGTGAAACTTGGGTAAGATGTGACTTTTGCTAGATATGGAAAGTATTTTAATAAAAGATGAGGGGATGGTCCAAGCTGGGGCTCCTTCAGCATGCTGACAAGCCTTTTCCTGCTCTGAGCCACAGTGATTTTGATCACACATGTTTGTTTGGGAGAGCAGTGGTGGTGATGGAGACAAAAGCTGGGAGAATTCAGTGCTCCAAACATTTTTCCTTCCTTAAAGGCTTCCAGATGATCTGTTCCAAAACTGTCATCTTCCTGCAATGATGAGTGGTTCAGAGGATTTCAAACTGCCTGTAGTGTATTTCTAAATGCTCTTGTACATGCTGGAGACCATGGTATATTCTTGATACCTATATGCTGTTCCCCGGAGTTGTGCTTTTGACCTGTCTGGGTCCTTGCTCTACATTTCATGGAATCATTTAGGCTGGAAAAGCCTTCTAAAAACATCAAGTCCAACCATTCCCGCAGCACTGCCAAGGTCACCACTAACCCATGTCCCAAAATTTCCCATTCACAGATCTTTTAAATCCCTCCAGTGATGCTTCACAGGTTATTTTTCCCCTTTTATGGTTTGTTTTTTGGGTTTTTTAATGAGCTGTAGACAAGGGGGAGAAAATCACTAAATGCTGTGAATTTAGGATGTGATGTTAGGAAGGTCAACTTAATTGTTCATAATAAAGATACATGGAAAATGAAGCAGATGAAAGGCCCTGGCAGTATCTCTCAGACATACATAGGAAAGGACATGGGTTCTCTTGAGAGGCTGAAGCTACCAAGAGGAGAAAAATAAAGAAAATAAAGAGAAATGTTAAGTAACAAGAGTTAAGAAAATACCGTGGGATGATTTCCCCAGGATGTTGGCACAGCATTTACACTGAACTGGGCAAGGGCAGGCTGAGGCTTCCTAAAGCCAAGTTAACCTCCGTGTAGGTCATTAACTGTAGCTTTTTCCATAGTGAATTGCACTCTTATGAAATGCTTCATTATCCCTTGTTCTGTTCAGCATTGACTGCTGTTGGCTTCTAACTGGACATTAATATCCCTTACAAAAAATTTAATATTCTTGATAAATGTTTTCTTTTGATAATGCAGTATTTTTAAGGATGAAAATACCTATCTTTTATTTTTTATCTATTTTGACACAAATTTCCTTTGGAAACTGGTTTATTTATGACAGGCTACCTTTTACAGGTTTGTTTCAAAGAACTGAAATTCACAGATATGCAGCAAAGGGGATGATGTTGACATTACAGTGAAGGATGTAAACAATTTTTATTTGAGGTACTTATTTTTCAAGTACTGTGTTGTTACAGGATGGGGTTAGTAATAGATATTAAACTTAATCCTGCTGTTGTATTCAGAAACACTTGATATGGTGCGTTATTTGATATTACATTATTTGACATTACCCAGTGTTTCCGAAAATTTTTAAGCATTTCATCCCTTTCAAAGTATGTGTATCTGCACATCAGTGCTAATTGCAGAGATTAGAAGTATTTCCAACAAATACCTCTCTGGGAGGAAGGTGTGGGTGTTTTATGTAGGTGCATACACTCAGTCGTGGAATCCCAGAATGGCTTTGGTTGGAAGGAAGCCTAAAGTCCACATTGTTCTAACCCCCCTGCCATGGGTAGGGACACCTTCCACTGTCCCAGGCTGCTCCAAGCCCCGTCCAGCCTGGCCTTGGACACTGCCAGGGATCCAGGGGCAGCCACAGCTGCTCTGGGCACCCTGTGCCAGGGCCTCCCCACCCTCACAGACAGCAATTCCTTCCCCAATATCCCATCCAGCCCTGCCCTCTGGCACTGGGAAGCCATTCCCTGTGTCCTGGCCCTCCAGGCCTTGTCCCAAGTCCCTCTGCAGCTCTCCTGGAGCCCCTTTAGGCCCTGCCAGGGGCTCTGAGCTCTCCCTGGAGCCTTCTCTTGTGCAGCTGAGCACCCCCAGCTGTCCCAGGCTGGCTGCAGAGCAGAGGGGCTCCAGCCCTGGCAGCAGCTCCGTGGCCTCCTCTGGACTGGCTGCAGCAGCTCCAGGTCCTTGTGCTGTGGGAGCCCAGGGCTGGGGCAGCTCTGCAGGTGGGGTCTCACCCGAGGGGGCAGAGGGGCAGAATCCCCCCTCCCCTGCTGCCCACGCTGGGATCAGCCCAGGGCACGGGGGGCTCAGGGCCGGGGCAGCTCCAGCTCTCACCCAGAGCACCCCCAGGTCCTTCTCCCAGGGCTGCTCCACCTGCTCATCCCAGCCTGGATTGATCCTGGGGCTTGCCCCAACCCAGGTGCAGCTCTTGGCCTTGTGAAATCTCAGTGGTTTCCACAGGCCACTGCTCGAGCCTGTCCAGATAACGTGATACCAGATATTGTAGTGTGAATTTTGAGTTCAGTATCAAGTACCGTACCTAAAATCCTCTTCTCTATTGCTTCCAAGGTATTTCATGTCTGACATAATTTATTCAGGATGGAATGCAGAACCAAAGTTTGAAAATTGAAATTCTGTATGTACTGGTTTGAATGCACATGCCTTGGAAATTGCAGTTTTTGTACTAAGATTGAACATCCGGTGTGAAATTCCTGGTGAAGTTGTAGGGGGAATTATCAAAATGCAGCTCCAACTTTGGCTTTGTAGTACTACAGCTCAAACTGTCTATTTTTTTTCATTTTGGGAAATTCAGTAAAACAAGATATTTCAGCCAAATTCACTAACATGATATGGTTGGAGGTACTCCACTGAAGAAGGTGGTAATACACTCAATATATTTTGCTTTCTGCACTTTTTACATTAAAAATTGCCTTGATCAATATTTAAATTTGACTCAAAGTTCATGAAATAACAGATTAAGGTTTTCTGAGAAGTTTTAATTCACCATCTTTGTTTCAAAAGTTAAATACAGTCTTTAATTAAGTGATTGTTCATTGTGCTTTGTTCTGAATGTAGGGTTATTCACTTGTTTGGTTTTTTTTTTTTAACATTGTCTTTATTCTTTGTGTGGCCTCAGGCACACTGAACACATGCCATCTAACTTTATCTGGAAGACAAAAAATGCTCATTTCCTAATAGCTGTTCTTTTTAGAGCCCATGGTACTCATAAAAGTTCTCAGCGGTTCACAAGTGCTCACAGTGAAAATACAAATTACTTATAGATTTGGATTTGGGAAAAAGAGATTGCTACCCACCATGAACAGTTATGGAAGTTATCCACAGATATAAATGTGTTATCTTTCAATTTTTTTCCTTTATGGGGCACTGGAAGTTTAGAAATGGCCTCATTGTTACGCAAAAGAGAGTCCTTGCATCCAAAGTCACGTTTGGGAAAATATCTTAGCAGTGAGACCTATGTCAGGTTTGAATTTTTAGTCATTTCTGTGGTGTCCTTAGCAATGGCTTTATTGTAAAGTACTGATTGGTCCAACTGATTGTCTTTATTTCTTAAAAAAAATGTTTCCAGTTTGTTAAAATTTTAGAGGGTTTATGTCAGAAGGGTCACCAAACAAACTAATGTTGAGGGAGAGACAGCTAGAGGCTTTCCATACTCACTAGCAGGATCACTGTGGAGGTAGGGGGGAAGATATGATCAGGAAGGACACCTGGCCAAAGAGAAGGTCAGTCCATGAGGAAAACAGTAAACTCCTTCCTGTGGAGCAAGCAGATCAAAGAGACCTTTAGGATAGGGACTGGAAGAAAGGAGGGGGAAAGGAGGCAAAGGCATAAGAGAGAAACAGTATTCTCTGCAGCATGATGATGTGTCCTCCTAGGGGCTTGTTTCCTGTTTTGTTTCAATACTGAAACTCAAATTTTTTTAAGTTAGGTCAAAGCCTGGAGAAGAGAAGGTTCCAGGGAGAGCTCAGAGCCCCTGGCAGGGCCTAAAGGGGCTCCAGGAGAGCTGCAGAGGGACTTGGGACAAGGCCTGGAGGGCCAGGACACAGGGAATGGCTTCCCAGTGCCAGAGGGCAGGGCTGGATGGGATCTTGGGAAGGAATTGCTGTCTGTGAGGGTGGGGAGGCCCTGGCACAGGGTGCCCAGAGCAGCTGTGGCTGCCCCTGGATCCCTGGCAGTGTCCAAGGCCAGGCTGGACAGGGCTTGGAGCAGCCTGGGATAGTGGAAGGTGTCCCTGCCCATGGCAAGGGTGGCACTGGATGACCTTTAAGGTCCCTTCCAACCCAAGCATTCTATGACTCTGATATTATTTCCAAGCTTCAGAGGAGATTGCAATGAACAATTAATTCATTGTAACTGTGCCAGGGCACTGAAATTCAAACTCTCACTGAGCCTACCAGGCTGCATAAGGAAGGGGTGGTGCCAGGGGTGAGCTCCGTGAGGGCTCCGGGTACAGAACCAGGGCTCCAGCATCACATTCTGCTTAAATCTTAGAAGGAAGAGGGCTATTAGCAATACACATGCCCTGTTACCTTCTGCCTGTAGAACAAGTCTCTTAACTCCTAAAGTGGGATCAGATTCTTTCCTGTCAGAATGAGTTCAGAGGGTACAGCAATTTTCTTCCCAAGTGTAGCAAGCACCTAAATACATGTGTGCATGCACACCCGGTGTGTTTGAGCAAAACTGTGACAAATCCAAGCTGCTCAAAGGACAGGGATTTGGACCTTAGGTTGCATGACAGCAGTGTCTTTCTAATTTTCACGTTGCTGTTTCTTTGTTAGGGGTCTGTTGCTGGGGTTTTGTGTGGGAGTTTTGCTCAGGGGTGCTTTCTCCAGCAATTTCCTCTGATTCTCACCCACAGAGTTTTGTCCTCATTCAAGGCAAGTGTCATCTCTCAGCAGCTATGAGACACTTATCCTATTGAATTAAGAGCAAGTAGGTGAAATGGAAATATTGTGGACTCTGCTCCCTTGATATTCTTACAAAATAGCAACAGGACAGACTCAGGGATCATTGAAAGGAATTGCATGCATACCTTGAGACATCTAATACAGGTTTTGTAAATTTAAGCTCAGAATAAACCTTGTATTCAGTCTGAGCTTTGCAAGCATATATTCTGTTTATACTGGACTGCACACATTTTCCTCCCTTAGCTTTCAGCCTTTCAGATTTTAGTTTCCCACTTGCCACTCTCTTAATTACAGAAGAGTGCAGGAGAGAGATGGTGCTCAGCAGAGCAATTCCCTGTCAAAATCAGCACGTTCTGTAGGGTTTGTGTGCAGGAATTCAGTCCATGGTAGATCACAGTCTGCTTATTGAGCTTCTGTTTCAATACAACCTGGAGTTAATTCCTAGCCCGACTCTGCCCTGTAAGTGGAATTACAAGGATGTTACTTGGCATTGCAGACAAAAGGGGAATAAAATGATCTGTACCAAGATACAGGGGAAGGAATTTACTGCTTTCTGTTCCTTTTACTTCTCTAGCAATAGGAGCGTCCATTTCCCAACATCAGCTGGAAAGTGGTCATGAGCTGCTGAACAATTTATGCCTTCAGTTGAAAAATACATTTCCTGGTCTCTGGAAATTAAACTCTTGGCTTATTTTGTAAATATTTACTTTTATCTTGCCATATCAAATTCCTTTCTTCCATGTTGTTTCTGGTGTCATTGTCTTTCTGACTCCATTTTAGCAGGAAATCCTGTTCATTAATGCAAAGCCTCGCTTAATTGTTCTAAGTTGCTTCTGATTTTGCTTATATACCTACAAGTGTATGGTGACTTGATGTTTTTCTACTTAATGTAACAATATTCTAAATAATAATCTGTCCCCTATGAGGCCGAATTTGATATGGCTTTATAGCACATGACTTACAGATCTCTGCTTATATGTAAGCAGTGGCAGCTAAAAGGGTACTGTTTAAAATTAATGAGATATGTTGTCATGAAGATATCTTGAAGTATATAATTTATTATGATCAAGTTTAGTATTGTAGAATTAAACAAATGGCCTTTTATATTTGCTGTTTAACAGGGAGATGGGATAGAAATAATTTTCTTACTCAGGCTGCATTAAAACCATTTGTGACGCCAAGAGAGTGGCTCAGGAGAATGACTTTTTACATGGGCAGATAGTAACAGCTTTAAACCGACAGAGGGAAGGTTCAGATTGGATACTAGGAAGAAATTCTTTATTTAGAAGGGGGGGTGAGAGCCTTGCACAGGATTCCCAGAGCAGCTGTGGCTGCCCCTGGATCCCTGGCAGTGTCCAAGGACAGGCTGGACGGAGCTTGGAGCAACCTGGGATAGTGGAAGGTGTCCCTGCCCATGGCAGGGGGTGGCACTGGATGAGCTTTAAGATGTCTTCCAACCCAAATCACTCAGAGATTCTGTGGTTTGGGATTTGCCCTGAAACAGCTGGCAACTGAGGCACACAGCCTATTTCCAAGAGGATGCAAACTTACATTTTTGAGAAGGCACAAGATAAAAAAAGCAGAAAAAGGTCTGATCGCTGTCCAGCAATGTCAGAATATGGCAATACCCTCCCCATGTGAACCTGTTACTATCTGGGAGTTCTTTTCATTCCCTGATCTCTTGAATACTCTTTGTCCAGCAGTGTGGCCCTGCAAACTATGTTATTTACACCCATGATGTTTGTGGAGTCTGTACACTGTGAGTCTCTCAGTCTCACATCATCTCCACAAGCCAGATGGACCTAATAGCAAATCTTTATTCAGCAGACTTCAGTAATTTTTCACTTTACAGGAGTAAAAAGAAAGGTATAAAGTGTGTTCTTACTTTCCATTTATTCTGTTATTTAATATTTTAATTGGTTAGGTTCTGTTTCCTGGGATCCTAAATGTCTCCCAAGCTTTAGAGTTGGGCTCAAAATAAATAAGAGCAGTGCTCCTCTATGGAGTAAATTGCCCTGCAAAGGCCTTGGAGTTCTCCATGGCTATTGTCTCTCTTTATTTCTATTTATGTGCCATTGTAGCTTGGATAATAGGAATGCAGAATGCCTCAAGGGCTCTTTAGTAGACATGAACATGGGGGACTTAGGGTTTTTTCTCTGCGTTTATTTGTACTAAATGGGTTTCTCCCTTTGCTGGGTTCCTTAAGTGCTCACAGAGCACTTCTCCATCGCCCACAGACAGGCACTTGCTTACAACCTGTCCCCCATACAGGTCTATGGGACAATGCATTTATTGTATTTCAAGTGGAACAGCACAGTGCATTTGTTTTGTCCTGATGTCTGGTATGACCCTTCACAGACCTTTATTCAACCAGATGGGCATTTCAGGTTCTCTGCTTGGAAACGTCTGTGCAGGCACATATCTATGTGTAGAGTTCTTGTGCCACAGCACACACATTTTTTGCAGTAATCCTTTTAAAAAATAGGTAAAATCCAAGAAGTGTTCCCTACATATACAGGAATCAAGGTATGGTTTTAACTTCTAGATGTCAGATTTCAAAATTAAAATATTTTTAGAACTTTTTTCTAATATGATTGTGTGCAAAATCCTTCTGTTTAAAATGAGTATTTTTTGTTTAACAAGGTTTTGGTGTTTGGGGCTTTATATTTAATTCTTTAAAATAGAGAACAATAGTACATTTGGCATGTATATGGGAGGAGAGAGAAAAAGCAGCACGGAGTATTGCTGAATTGTGTGAGAACATTTGTCCTCAAATTTTTTGATCCATGGAACTGTTTTTTTCCATCACCAGGTAGTGGTTTGTGTTTGTGTGCTGTTCAGTCTGTTTGCAGCACTTCTGAACTAGGAGAGTGAACAGAAAAAATTCAGAACGCCTGACTTTCCAAGCTTCAAATAAATTCTGCGGAGAGGCGCTTTAATCCTCAAGTAGTTTTTTACTCAGCACATACAGAATATTTCTAGATTTTCAGATAAATTAAAATCCACCTTTAGAAGCTCAGTAGTGATTTGAATTGTGAGAAATCCAATCCTTACTGCTTCTTGCTGTCATATGACTTGATCTGATTTTCCTCTGCTGATGTCATCAATTTGTTTCTGTCTATGCCCCTTTTTTTCAGGCTTCCATCTCTTTCTCTGTGTCACAGCATCAGTCTTAAGCTCATCTCATACTCTAGGTATTGTGATTCTCTTCTTTCCTCCCAGGTTTTTCTTCCCTCTTTGCCATTGCTTTGACAATGCAAATAGGAATTTATTGCACCTCGAGCCTGGCTTCAACCTCCTTTGTAAGAGAGATCTGTGCCCATGTAATGACAGTTTAGTTTCTGTTTCAATACCTTTTTTTTTTCTTTTTATTCTTGTAGGATACTCTGTAAGCAAGTTTCCTTTCTGCATTTGGATATTTTTGGTTTTTGGTCAAATCACTCTTTCATCTTTTCTCAAATCCGTTGAATAAATGAGTTTTCAAGCCTTTAGTGGAGAAGTCTGTTTTCTGGTTTAGAACTTCTGCATTTCCAAATTGTTTCAAAATCTTTTACACAGGATGTCCAGGGGCAGTTGCTGCACAGCACAACTTTACTGGATATAGAATCATAGAATTGTTTTGGTTGGAAAGGACATCTCCGTTTGAGCGCAGTCCTGCCCCCGGCACTGCCAAGGCCACCTCTGACCCCTGTCGCCAAGAGCCACATCCACACACCTTTTAAATCCTTCCAGGAGTGGGGACTCCACCACTGCCCTGGGCAGCTGTGCCAGGGCTGGACAACACTTTCCAGGAACAAACTTTTTCTGATATCCAAACTAAACCTCCTGGCACAACCTGAGCCATTTCTGCTTGCTTTATCATTTGTTATCTGGAATAAGAGACCAACACCCACCTGGATCCAGCCCCTTCCCCAGCTCCGTTCCCTTCTCTGGACATGCTCCAGCCCCTCAATGTCTTTCTTGTCACGAAGGGCCATATTTTGTTAAAACCAAAGACAGGTACTCCTTCAGCAGCTTTGTTGCATTAGGGGCATTTGTTTGATGTCTGGTGGTCCTTAGTTGCTGCTCCCCAGGTGAAATCCTTCAAATTTAGGAAGCAGTTTAGTTTGTTGCTGCATTAAATCTCAGCAAGTTTATTTTGTATCCAACTTCTTGAAAGGTAAAGAAAAAATTAATTAAAATGCCTTTTCTCTTCATTTGTTACTCTGTGATGACTGTGCCGTTTGCAAAAAGTTAAACCATAGTATTTTATAGAATCACAGAATATCTTGGGTTGGAACGGACCCACAAGGCTCATTCAAGTCCAACTCCCAGCCCTGCACAGACCCCCAACAACCCCACCCTGGGCATCCCTGGCAGTCCTGTCCAAATGTTCCTGGAGCTCTGGCAGCCTCGGGGCCGTGCCCATTCCCTGGGGAGCCTGGGCTGTGCCCAGCACCCTCTGGGGGAAGAACCTTTCCCTGATCTCCAACCTAAACCTCCCCTGGCACAAATTCAGGCCCTTGACATTTCTTTGCTTTTGATATATATCAATATGTGTCACCTTATATATTCTCTCTGTATATTGAAAGTATTTTGGTAGCTTGATCAAGTGTTTAATAGCTTTTGGTATTTAGACAGGCCAAGAATGTGTTTCTTTTTGGCCCTATTAAGAATATTTTTCAGACTGCTGGGATGCCTCACTTTCAGTTCATATAATGCAGCCCATGTTACTTTTTATTATTCAACTGTCTTAATTAAAAAGGAAATCCCATGTGGAACAAAGTCATATAAATGATGTGTCCAGCCTGTTACAACAAGGGGCACTATTGTGCTTTATTTTACTTCCAGTCTCACGGAAAGAGCTTTGGCAAGGTGTATTTCTCAGTGCTGGTGGTATCCTCCTTGGAATGAGTCTGACAATCACTGTCCCAGTACTATTCTCAGGACAAACTGGCATGTCATTATCTTGGAGCATCCTATTTACTTCCTTATAATAAGAGTATGCTGGTACCTTTCCTTCTCATTGTCCAAAGCTTTCAGAAAGGGTTTTTGGCAAATTCTAACTTCGGATTTCCTTTCAACTTCTACTTTTAATTCCCATATCTTTTTTTTCCAATTTTTTTTGTTATAAAACCTGCATTTTATCCGTTCTTTTTTTGATGTGGAATGTGTACTTTATGAACTGTTTCAAACTGATGTAAATCAGACTTTCTGAGGAACTTGTTAAATGAGTGTCCTTATTGGGTTTTTTTTTGGGGGGGGGGTGGATCTACAGGCTTTGTGGAGGTGACTTTTTGGAAGTGTTAAGTTCGTATATTACTGGTTTGAATTTTATCATGTGTGCAAATAGCACTGAATTAATTCACTGGTATTTGAGCAACCATTACTATTTAGTCTGTATTAATTTTTTTATTTACTGAAGTTCAGCCCTGAGTTAAATTAAAAACTGCCGTGTAGAGGGAGGTAAGAAATCAATGTTGTTTCTAATTCCTTAAAAACAAACAACCACAGGACCCTGAGACTGTTGTTCAGCCTTGAGTCTTCCTTGTTGGCTGAGCTCATCCCCGGTGTGATTTGATGGTCTGTAATAGATCACATTATCCCAGAATGGTATGGGTTGCAAAGATCTTAAAGATCACCCTGTTCGTCGTCAGGGGCACCTTCCACTATCCCAGGTTGCCGCCAGCCCCATCCAGCCAGGCCTTGGACACTGCTGGGGCCTTGAGACTTCCAGCTGCACACAGCTTCTCTGGGCACCCTGTGTCAGGGACTCACCACCCTCAGAGTCAGGAATTCCTCCTGATAATGCCAGCTGATGATTCCTAATCTTCTTAACAGATGCCAGCTGTTATCTCATCTTGCTTTTGTTCCAACTTACTGTCTTGCTTGCTAAACATTGGCCTGGAAGTACTTCTGTGAGGGGAAGATGAGTTGGGCTACCAAGAAGTTTTCATTTCTCTGAACATAACTTTTTATTATTATGGAATGTCCATAATGGGTGAGATTGAAGGGCTGTTTAGCTCCATAGCCTGCCTGAAAGTCAGTGGAGAAGAAAGGATGAAAGAGGACAAGTACTCCAGTAGAAAAATACATATTCTTGTCACCTGCGGACACTGCCCTCACTGACCACATAGTACATGCATTTTTGTGTTCTATCTCAACTTTTAGTTGGGCAAAAATAGGCATGTGATGGAGACACATGAGGCAAATTTGGGAGACAGTCTCAGTTTCCATTCTGGACCTTGTACCTTGTGAAGAGGGGAACAACCTTGCTGTAAAGCATTTTTGCCATTTAAAATTGCATATTCATGCCTTGAAAATGAAAAAGAAACCCAAAACCTTACAGAAACTGGAGACATGACTGCTGCAAAATGAAGCATCTCCTTTAGAATGCAGCATTTGTTGATGGTGAAAGATACTTATGAGCTAAATTTCATACAAATGCCTTTTGAGGGTTGTAACTAACTCTGTGCTGAGACTTTAAAAATTAGTCTGATATTTATCAAGGTGGTTTTCAGAGCTAGAGACAGAGGCATAATAGTAAGTCAATGACTTGGAACTGAAATTTTACACCAATTCAGGAGGCAATGGTACTTCCTTGGTACTTACTTGGGAGCTCCAAATCCATTAATCACAATACCCGGCCTATATTTTTTTTGTTCTTTGTTCAGATGTAGTGTTTCTGTGGAGCTCTTTGAGTTTGCAGTTCTATGCATTTTTATTATGAAAAATTTAGTATGAAAAATTTCTGCCACGTGTCCCTGCCCTTGTGCTTATCTAAGGGGTGGTCTTTGGAGAAGGATAACTGATGGGTGAAGGAGAGAATCGTTTCAAGAATTTTAAACCTGGATATCTGTGTTGTGGGCAGTGGTCCCAAGAGAAGTGTCTCAGCATGGTGCAAAGGACCATGAGCTTGTGGCAGGAAAGCAGAAATTTGCAAGGGGAAAGACAACAAAAACCCCTGCACTGCTCCTTTGGAACTAGAAATCAGCCACCAAGGTCTTGCTTGTGCTATAAACGCTACTTATAGTACACTTAATTACAAAAAAAAACCCAAAACGTTAAGGAAGATATAAAATAATTTCTCCATCCTTTTCCTCTCTACTTCTTCCCAGTTCTCTACATTTCTGTCGGAATAAATGAATTTACTGTTTCATATTCTGGTTCCATGCAGAGTGTCACTGTATGTTCATTTTCCTCGTCACATGCATTGAACACATGCACCGTGCAAAATCTTGATCCCGTTTCTCTGTTTATATTTAAATTTCATGTAGAGCCAAAATGCTGTATGTATTCTGGAGAAGAATCTACTAGTTATAAATCCTCTTTATTCCAAATTCTTCTGCTTAGTGAAATTATCTGTATCTTCTAGAGCAGACACCAGATTTAACCTGGTTTTGCTGCACCCCACCATAAGCATCACCAGACTGGTTTTAACTGATTATTTTGTCTCCACAGCACTAGATGGTGCTGATGACAGTATCTCTGACATCTAAATCTTCAGAGATACCTATGATTGCAGAAGTAGTGCTGCTGTTTCCTACCAAGGACCAGTTTGCAGATCCAGTTACTAATCTGAACAAAAATTTCAGTCTGTGAATGCAATAACAGAATATGGGAGAGGAAAAAAGGTGGAAAGCTACCAATATATCTTAATTTCTGCATTGCTTTTTCCCCTTTTATTGTTGTATGTTCTAGTGGTATTGACTAACAGCTGTGAGTCAGCGTAACTAGTTCCTCATGGCAGTGAGGAGTGTTGGAAAAGCCTTTTCCTGGGGCTCTTGACTAGAAGTGGGGTGACAAGCACTGATACTCCAAGGAATCCACTCCTACCATCTGTGAAGGATATAAAATGAATGATACATTACAAGTTAAAAGAATTCAGGGGACTTCTCCCAGTGCTGATCATCCTTTCTTGAGAAAGAAGAGCCTTGCAAGCACATGCCTTCAAACACTGATCCAGTTCCAAGAAATGGAGGCTGCCTAGAATATAATACTGAGGTAGATTTTGCCACTTGTAAGTGAATTTTGTTCACAGAACCACAGAATGGTTTGGATTGGAAGGGACCTTAAAGCCTAGCCAGTGCCACTCTCTGCCATGGGCGGGGACACCTCCCACTGTCCCAGGGTGCTCCAAGCCCTGTCCAGCCTGGCCTTGGACACTGCCAGGGATCCAGGGGCAGCCACAGCTGCTCTGGGCACCCTGTGCCAGGGCCTCCCCACCTGTCACCCTTTTGGTGCTTGTTGATCAAGCCAGCCTTTCCACCCTCTGAAACACACATAGTCATCCTAGGAAAACTCGATAGGAGTCCTGTAATGCCCTAAAGAGAAGTGAAGAAGTCCAAATGATGTTTTTAAACACAGAAAGCCTAAAAATAACTGACACCTAACAAGAGCAAATAGCCTCAGGTTGCACCAGGTTAGGTTTAGAATGGATATTAGGGGAAATTTCTCCATGGAATGGGTTGTTCTTTTACAGGCTGCCCAGGGCAGTGGTGGAGTCCCCATCCCTGGAGGGATTTAAAAGCCATGTGGATGTGGCACTTGGGGACATGTGGTAGTGGTGGCCTTGGCAGTGCTGGGAAAATGGTTGGACTTGATGGTCTTAGAAGTTCTTCTAAGATGGGGTTGGGTTTGTCTGTGAATTGACAGCCATGCTTGAGCTATGCAGGGCTTTAGAGGAGTATCTGACTCCTTGCTGCTGCTGAGAATTAGCTGGTGGCCTTTGCTCACTGCTCCTGCTTCCACCATTCTCCTTGTAATTCAGGTTACACCACCCTCTGTGAGTGCCATTGCCATGCTTTTTTACAAAATGCAAGAAAAATATGTTTATTTTTCTGTATGTATATGGACTTTTGATTTAACAGGGTATTTATAAAGCTAAGGTAATCCCTTTTTCCTTGACTTAGGCTAAAATAAATATGAAAATAATACATACTAGTAAAATGGAGTAACTCAGCGTCAAAGTACCCAAAACTTTTGTCATATACTTGGATTTCTCCTGTCTAAGCAACTAGGTTTTTAGAATGGATAATACACTAGATACTTAAGTATATATTCCAATGTATTGCATGAGATGCTGCACTTAAAAATTGTATTCTAGTGAACACGAACTAGTTATAAACTAAAATTGCATGTATATCATTCCTTCTGTAACAGTTTGACTTTTAAGAATTTATTCATGAGCATAAAATGTTCTTCAGATCATATATTGTGCAGAATATTTGATTCAAACTTTGCTGTTACTTACCCATGTGTTAAACAAATAAATAAATAATATAACTATAGTGCATTGCATTCTAAAAATTTTTTATATATAATACGACTTCTTACTGAACAGTCTTAACTATTTCAGGACATTATCGTGAAGTTATTTTGATTTTTTTTTCCCCAGTCTATTTTCTCTGTTGTCTAAAAAACACAACAAAGTGCTGGAGCAAGCCACGCAGTCCTTAAGAGGTTCCCTGGGTTCAAATGACTCTCCACTTCCTGATTATGTGAGTATCAAAATGAATGTTGTAATGGGTGCTTCAAAATTCAAGTCCTACATCCCTAAATCTGCAAAGAATTCTCAGAGTGTGGCAGCTGAGCAACCACCGACAATCAAAATACAGGAACCTGTATGAATGATGTCATGTCTGAAACATCTCTAAAAAACAAGAATTACACTTTAAAAGGCAGAACAAAACCACAACTATTCACAGGGAAGAGACTTACTGTCAACTCGTGCTTTTCAAGCCATTTGTAATTCAGGATATTCAAATCACACAGTTGAAAACAGCATTTTTAAGAACTGCGCTTTAGCATCCACAGAATCCTAAAATGCCTAAAAATGATCGAAAACAATTCCCAGTGAGCCTCTGGGGGAGTACTGAAGTAATGGGGCAAATTGGTATGTTCTGAATATGTGGATACTTACAGTTCCCTTCGTTTGCTGAGCCAGTGCACACAAGTAGGCAACAATTTTGTGTTTAATTGCATGGCTTGTTGGGAAATCGCTGCTTAGGGTAGAAGAAGAAGATGTCTTGCGAGGACTTGAATAATATCTTTGTACTGCTGAAGTACCTTTGGTCTGTACTAATTTGAACTCTCACTGCAGTACTGTGTGAAGGAAAGAAAAGTTGATTTATCAGTTGCTCGTGATTTTTGAGGATGAAAATGTAACAAATGTTATATTTTCAGGGCTAATACATGTTCCAGAGTATGCCTGCCTGAGACTTTACATATCCTATTACTCTAGCATTAAATATAAAAATACCTAAAAAGATTATTTGATCTAATAGCTTAAGGACTTAAATAAGGAAACAGCAGGATACACATCTCTGTAAAAGAGCTCATATAAATAAATATATCTCTTTATGTGCATACACACACAGGCATATAATAACATACATATGAAAATACATATTTTAGGGTGTGTAAGAATACAGTGCTTGAAAAATACAGGTTTTGGACTTCTTTTTAGCTTGCTGGATGTAAACAATATTGCAGTTAAAGAAAGGCCCAGGGAAAGGCTTTCTGTACAAAGCTGTCCCCTTACATGCAGAGACAGCTGAGCAATGCAGCTGATAGAGCTGGGAAAGCTCCCTGGAGTACAGCCAAGGGGCTTAGATACTTCACTGAATTTCCTCTCTTTTTATTGTTGGTGTGGTGTAGGGATGGAAAGGAGAAAGAGAGCACTTGGAAAGTTTGGTGTAGGGGAGAGTAAAATAAGTTCATGGCCTGTATTTTGAAACAATAAGGTAAACTATTAAGCATGGCTTTCTGATCCTTTCTTTTTCCCCTCCAAATTGCTCATGTTACAGCTCAGTCTGAAGCATAGGCAGTTGACTAAAAAAAGTTGAGGCCAGATTTCATCACTTCAGCATATTCTGCTTCTGAAAGCTTGTGTTTATGTTGTGTTGTGTGTAAGAACAAGGAAGAATGTAGGATCTGAGGGGACTGAAATGTCTGAAACCCTGAAGCCCGTTCCACCTTTATATCCCAGCATGGAGCTAAGGAAAGGGGTGATTCCAGTATGGGCTGCTCTGCACAGGTTTGTTTATTGAGAGGTGGAGTCTTGTCCAATAAGCAGTTCTGTTTGCAGGTTTTGTTCAGACCAAAAACGTATTTTAAAAATGCACTTCTCACCATTTTTTCATTCACTTTAATTTAGAGATTATTCGTTTTCTTACTGTGCTCTGTATTCCAAAGGGGAATTTGCGTGGAACCAGAATCCAAAGGTTAAATCATACATAAAAGTATTCTAGGTGCTGCTTAAGGTGTTGTCTTAAATTCTGGGTGTTTGAACTGTAGTGCTCTTTCTACTCCTCTAAGTTTTTGACCCAGTACACAGTCCCTAAGCTTGTGATCACTGGTGGTGGTAGGAATATACTAAGTTATACCTTTACCATGTTTTTAATGTCCTTTTTGTGAGTATCTGCTGCAGGCTGCCGTCAGGTCTGTGGTGCACTAGCAGAGCTGGGAACAGGAGTAAGGAACTGACCCAGTTGGCCTTGATACTGTTCTTGTCGAGGTTTTTAAAAAAGAAAGTAGTGAGTTGTTTCATTTATTGAGGCTGGACCGGTGTCCAGGTCTCTTCCTGATGAACTCTTGTCAGTGTGGTGGGATTCAGAAGCAGGACGGAGGAGGCAGCAGGACAGAGAGAACCGCCCTGTCATTGTTGCCTCAAAGACAGGATCCTTTGTTAGACTAATTCTCATGCTGATTTGTTTACTTGTTATTTAATAAGCCATATTATTATTCATTGGTTTTGTAGCAGCATTGACCTGTTTTGAAGTACCATACTTTGATCCAATTGGAAATGGGAAAAGTCCACTTGTGTTTATTGTTCTTGCTTTCTTGCATTCAGTGAAAGTGTATTTTCCAATGTTTTTAGCAAACAAGAAAATTGGTAATAAAAGAATTGAGAATTTTGCTTCTTTCAGTTCAAATCTAGACATATTACTTAGGTAAACATATCAATCATTTCCTTGGTAATTTGATAAGAGCCTAATTTAATTTATCAAATCAGAGGTACTTAACAGCGTAACTAGAGACATGCTAACTTCTCTTGGGTAGTAGCATGTCAGACATGTTGTTGGAGCTACCATCTACCCCAAAAACTTGTTTTAGAGGATTTCATAGTCTTCTTTTTGATTTTTGAGCACTGCCCCTGTTTGTTAAACTACAGCTGGTAACAAGAGAGTCTCCTTAACTCTTTCTAGGGAAAGAGTGGATGGAGAAGAAGAGAGTAAATTTTGATTTTTGGCAAAATTATGTTGTTTTCTTGCTGATGTAAGAAAAAACCCAGTTTCCTTAATGTAAAAGTTGAGGAAAATACAAATCAAATGTAGAAATAGTTTTAGATTAAAGTAGTTTGGCACACATCATCACTTAAGTCTTACCTTCTAAACTTTGGGTTTAAGAAACATAAATTGTTCTAGCCAGATGAAGCTTAAATGTGTTAGGAAAAATTCTAAAAATAATCGCACTTAGTGCCAATATATTCAATTATTTAATACATAGGACTGTCATTTAAACAGCACTTCAGTGGTAGATGAAATTTGTCAGGGATAGAAACCGTGTAGTGTAATATCGAACTTTTCATATTAATAAATATACTCCTATCAATCTATGGAGAGCCATTCTTTAATCCTCTGTCCAAAATCTGTTGGCTTTTGGGGTTATTTAGTACAGAAATAAGTGCATGTTGGCAATCCAAAGGGGAAATTGTAAAAAATAGACATGTAGTGAGCTCTGTGTGGGCATGTATATAGATAAAAATATTATATTTTAATATATATTTATATATGTAAAGTCTGCAGTAGCAAAGCCTGGTGGGACTGGGAGAGTTCCCAATCAGAGCTTGCTTTTCCTTACTCTTTCCCAATCCAGTGAATTTACCCACTATGCAAAGCTGGCTTTCATGGAGGGCTGGAATTCTGCAAATGTTGATGAGTTTTTCTCTCATCTTGATAACCAGAATTAAACTTTGCATCTGGATGACGAGATTTCTGTATTATTTTCTTTTCCCCCTCAGTTTGTGCTCCATAATGAGCTAAATGAATTCCAATATTTAGATTCTTCTTTGATTTTCCCCTGATTTATATGGTAAATAGAAAGCAGCTGTCTGTTTAACCATCTAACTCTTGAAGCTCCTAGGCCCCTCGAGCGTCATCTGGAAGTAATGTAGCTTGTAAAACAAAGCTAAGAAGAAAAAGCAATGTTTGTTTTATGTGGGATGAATGACTTCAGTTGGGGTCCCTCTAATTCGGCCATTATGGGGGTTATTAAAAAGCAGTATTACAAAAGTGGTTTCAACAAAAAAGAAATTTTTGGGGGGGGGGAGCTTATATCTTGTTATTACATTTGATTATAGTCAAAGCTCCAAATACTTCATAAATAGTCCTTCGTTTGAGTTTCCCCAAGAGACAACCAGCCCAGTCTCCCCCCTGTACATCAATAGATGTTAAAAGGTTCCCCTGCGTCATTTACTTCCGAGGAAGAAATTGTCTGTTATAATTAAGAGCTCCATATTTATCTTAGAAACTTGGAGTTGCTAAAGAGTAGGTAAAATTGGGTCCATGAACTGCAGTATTTGTTGTCTTTTAAACATAAGGGAACAGATATAAAATCTATTAATGTTCTAGATTCAGTTATGTGCAGAGAAGTTAATTTTTAATCCAATATGTAGCGATCAAGTATTTCATTCACTGTTGATGTGAAGAATTTGACCTTTAAATAAATGATGTGATGTTTTGGGGATTAGAATGAGGTGATTTTTAAGCCTTCCCAACCCAAACCATTCTAGGATTATGTGAGTCTGTGAATGATAGAGCCATTTGGAGTGGAAAAGACCTCTAGGTTCATCAGGTCCTATAAAAGGTACTGTGCTCGCATATCTAATATTAAATTAGGTATCCTGCAGCTCTATCTGATTTTTTAAATTTTCTGAAGAACAGTTTAATGCAGAGCTCTGCCATCACATGGAAGCGTTTTCCTAAAAGTGTGTTATCACGAAGAAATGGGAAGTCCTCCCTGCGATCATCTGATGACTCCAGTAATGATGCAGAAATGAAATTAAACCCACTTCCAAATAAACTGGTCGGCCATAATAGAGTTAGTGTGATGCAATTAACGTTGTTCAGCTGGTAGTCTGTAAAGTGCTGCTCGGTGGTAACTGCTAAGAACACACAAAATAAGTAGAGCTGGATACACTGTTGGCAGAATAGGAAACTTTTGCCAAATTAAATCAAGACTCCTAACTGAGATATTTCCATATTTGTCAAATACTGGGGTGATGATAAAAGCTAAGGTAGTTTTGTTTTGTTGGGGTTTTTTCTTGTCATAATCTTTTTTTAAAACTCAGAAACCACCTACTTAGCACCCAAAGCACTGCCTAGGTCTCTTCAGTGTTTTTTTTGTCTCCATTTTCTTCCATTTCCAAATGTCATCAAGAAACCCAGTAAGATTTTTTTTAAATGCCTTAGCCATGCATTGTTAATGGTCTAAAAAACTTCGGTTTTGTGTGTGAATTTTTAGATTCTCACGTTATCTAGAGGAATAAACTTAAAATGTGATTATAGAAGAAATTTTTTATTAAGGTGCTGTTTACTGAAAGCGTGTGGTAAAGCAATATACTATTTGGTGGGTTTTGTGTGGTGTGTGGATTCTAGCAGTTTAAGTTGCACTTAATAAGAGAGTCACCTTGTTTTGCACTATAATACTTTTTGATTACTCTGACTTGATGGCAGATGAAGTAACATTTTCAATATCAGGTTATTCTTGGGTTTGCCTGTCTCCAGTATTGAGCAGAGGGCCTATAAATACTTTTTCTAAATATTAGTCATAGCCTCCTCCAGATGAATTATATTTTATAGAATATTACTCCTACCTAATCCCCCTATTTTTATATCACCAAAAAATAGCTATTTCAGAATAGACTGAAATAACCAACCTAACCCAAATCTAAAGTGAGCTTTTCTATTGAGTAATAGCTGAATTCTGCAGTTCTGTCTGAATTCTTAATCAGTTCTTTCCTTTAAATGAATTGAAACTTTCATGAGAAAATGCTGCATAAATTACCCTTAAGCCGAAGAACTATCCTGAAATCCTGTGAAAAAGATGTTGGTGAAGTTCAGTCTGTTTAAACTTCTATACTATGAGGTACTAACAGTTATTTGCAGCTGGTTTTTTCATTATTGTGTTTTCACGAATACGTTGCTTGTGGTTGAAAGAATTTTAGAGAAATACATTGAAGAACATCAAGATGATGTTCTTCAAAAAGGTGATGGTCTTTCATCACTCAGGAGTTCCACAAAAGTGTCGTTGGTGTCTGGTATTTGTGTTTCATAGGTGGTGTTAAGCCTTACTTCACTTAGGAATTCTCATTATTTGGAAAAAAAGGATGAAAATTCCTTTTTTTTAAAGAACTTTTACTATGGCAATAGCATCTTATGATCATCTGATTGAAAATCTTCCATTCTTCAGATTTATGAGGCAGGAGAACAAGTAAGTAGAAGAACTTCTGACATTAGCAGTGCAAATACCTTCTAAAGTAATTTCAAAACCCCTTGTTTTGCTTGTTAGACACATTTGAAGTAAACCAAACATGAACGTCATAACTTTTTACTTAATATTCTCCTTTAACAGTTCTATAGCTTTAGGACATTGGCGTTATTTTGCAGCAAAGGATATAAATTATGGCATTTGTTCAAATTTTGTACTCAAACCCCATGTTTTTTGATAAGAGTGCTTTAATGAGTGGCTTTAAAAGAGATGATGATGAGGCTGAAGAAGTTGTAAGAGCTTGTCTTATAAATGGATGAAATCCTGAGGTTCCTTCGCACCTCCATAAATTCAACAGGAGAATTTTGTACCCTGACTTTTCTCCTAGTTGGGTTGCATTTGAGAAAACTGGAAACCTGGGAATGCTGGGATTTTAGAAAGGTCTGAGGTGTAGCTGTGGATAGAAAATGTGATGCATTATTAAGATAAAAACCTCATAAGCCTCTCTATAAAACTGTTTGTTACTGCCATGTAAACCAACATTTGTTTTATTCAGACTAATGACAGGTACTGAAGTGTTTGGATGAAAAAGGGAAAAGTACTGATCCCCAAAGCACCCTTCGTTGCTGATTTGGTTATTAGATGCTTTTCCTGCTGCCTCTTTCACATGAGTGGGTTGTTCAGGGTTTCTCAGAAACCAATTATTCACCTGGATGGTTCATCTTGGTCAGATGTCCACAGACAAACAGAACAACCTAATGCAGTAGCTCTCCAAAGAGCAGGATTTATTTTTATAACAGCAATCTATTTCAACAATGCATTAAAACAATTTTCTGGTGTTCCTAACGCAAGGTTTTGATTGAAAAGTGGAGTGCTTAAAAACCATAAGTATGTGACCATATGTTATAAACATCCCAGTAATTGTTTTTTTAAACATGCAGCCATATAAAGGAGAGGAAATGGATGAGGAAGAAAGTATGTACCAAACCTTTTAGGCTGTTTGGTACTAAATACCTAATTGGAACTGGAATTTTTGTGTGCTGCTTTTTCTCTATGAGATATTGGCGGAACATGTTGTACCTTCCATTTCCAATTTCTCCTCTTCATATTTTCAGGGACATTTACAGACTAACCAGTGAGGTTTTTGTACGTTTTTAGTTGTTGTTTAAAAAAAAAGCCATCTATTTCTATCAAAGGGTACTAAGAAATTATTAAAAAAGTAAACTAACAAAGATCTTTAGGTTCCTTCATTGCAGGTATCTGTGATCTGGCACTGGAAAGACAAGAAAATAATAAAAATTAGGGTAAACCAAGACTCGGAGATTTTGAGAAACATGGTATAAGAGGAAGATGGTGTGCTTCACATTGGATAAAATAATGGAAGAAGTTATTCACCTGTCAAGATGCTGCTCAAATCTGTCTGAACTGAGACATCCACACCTCAAATGCTGTATCCAGTTCTGGGCCCTGCAGGAGACCTGGAGGGGCTGGAGCGTGTCCAGGGAAGGGAAGGGAGCTGGGAAGGGGCTGGAGCCCCAGGAGCGGCTGAGGGAGCTGGGAAAGGGGCTCAGGCTGGAGAAAAGGAGGCTCAGGGGGACCTTGTGGCTCTGCACAACTCCCTGACAGGAGGGGGCAGCCGGGGGGGGTCGGGCTCTGCTCCCAGGGAACAGGAACAGGAGGAGAGGGAACGGCCTCAGGCTGGACCATGGGAGGTTCAGGTTGGACACCAGGAACAGTTTCTTCATGGAAACTCCATCTGCCCAGGGCAGTGGTGGAGTCCCCATCCCTGGAGGGGTTTAAAAGCCATGTGGATGTGGCACATGGGGCCACAGGTCGGTGGTGGCATGGGCAGTGCTGGGGGAATGGTTGGACTCCATCTTTGATGGCTTTTCCAACCTAAACAATTCTGTAATTCTATAAAATGATGAAACGGGACCATTTTCTATCTCTACAGAGCCACAGTTATTCCAAGTTGTGTCCACGTTACTGAAGCAGGTTAATCTCATCAGTTTACAATTTATCTTCTTGGAGAGGACCTGCCCCCTTGAGCAGCATTTCAGTGTCTTGCTGAGGGCAGTTCTTCCAGGGATGGCTGTTGTTAATATTACCTTGTAACGTTACGCAACTGCTGCTGATTGGCAGTGTGGGTGGCCAGGAGACTGAATGACGGGATGAAGGAAAGGAGAATATTTTAAAGAAAATGAGTCAACCATATTAAAAGACAGTCTTGGTATGGTGTGAATAAGAAAAAGGTTTGGAGAAGAAAAATTATTAATATAGACAGAAATTCAAAACCAAAAGTGGGTTTTGAAAAAGGGTTGGCTCCTCTCTGCTGCTCATTTGAAGTATCACAAGGAGCAAAATAAGCCAGTTACTGAAAACTGATTTCCTCATCACCTGGCCTGAAAACAGCATTAAAGAAATGTGGAAGGGAGAATTTACGTTTTGTTTATCCCTATTGACAAGAATGGATTCTTGTTGTCTGTGAAATATCTTTCTGAAAAACCACTCAGAAAACGTAAAGAATGTATTTAGAAGAAACAGAAATTTATACGAGTCTGTTACTCGTTTTTATTGATTCGTATAGACACCCTAATATTTTTCACAGGTGTAACTGAAAAGTTAAACTTTTAATTCCCTTTCATGTAATCATTTATTTTTCTTCATTTTCTCATTTCTTTGTTGATTAGGAACTAAGTGAATTGGGGGAATACATAGCGCATTTCATGTGCTAAATCAGCGTTTATAAATAGGAAGTCTTCCACAGAATTGGTTAATTATAGAAACAATAACCCAGAATTTGGACAAAAAGTAGCACTTCTTAACAAGCTCTGAGTTAGAGGCAGAGAGCTGGGGGTATTCAGCCTGGGGAAGAGAAGGCTCTGGGGAGACAAGCCTCTAATACATTGCCATTGTTTAATCCTCCTGTATTTGTTATCCCCAGCACTTTTGGGAGATGTCTGATTGCCTTCACTTCTCTGAAACAAAGTTGAGACACGTAAGATACCTTTTTTTTTTAATTGCCCTTCAGATATGTTACTGGAATGTGGTGGAGCTCTTCCAGAGCTGCTCTTGTTCATATTCAGGCTGGAGCCCAAGCTGAGTGAGCTGTGGCCCGCTACTGAATACATGACATGTTCTCCAAAGACACTGTGTTCTGATGCATTTTTTTGTTGCTATCAAGCTGGTACGGTGTGTACAGAGCCTGTTCCACTCCAGCATTTGTGTGTGTGCTAACCCAAACCCTTGACCTCAAAGATAATGTTGGCTAATAACAAAAAACAGCCGTCCTGTTCTAGAGAAAATAAGATGAATTGTAACATTGCAGGTTCAATTTGTTTTATTCACTACAATAGGACTCATTATCTGAAGTATATCTGTTCTCCCCAGATAAACTGAGGAGAAAATGGATGTTGCAGTTCCCAAAGGCAGGTCTTTCATCTACTCACCAGCAGATAATTTGTGGTACTCACAGAGAAATCAGATGCTTACTCGATGCAGCCAAAAAACAGTTATCCGAACAAATAATGACAAGTTTTCCCATTCCAACACTAATCTTCTAGATTTTGATAAATTGAGTCAATAAGAAGAGTCATGTTACATTCCCATGGGAAAAAGCTTCATGGAATTTTTCTGATACATAAAATTATTTTTCTGCAGTAAATTAGCCATCTTACCATGTGGTAGACTGTTAATTAGAATTTGTTAGAAAACTTAGTGTAAATTATAGGTAACCAGTCATAATCACAAACAGGATTTTCATGAGGAAGAGTTGAGGGACCCTGGGATGGATGTACAACCTACCCAGGTGCTTCGCTGTCTTTCAGCAGTAATCTCTCATCTTGTCCCTGTCTGTCACTGCTGTGCTTTATGAACCAGGCTACACAAAATTAACTTTTGTTCCAAAATAGACAAGACTTCTTAACTATTTCAGGAAATTTTATTTAGTTGGATAATGCAGTTTTTACATATTTCTATCAAGAGCATTTTGCTTCAACATTTGAGAAAATACCATCTGTTGCTCATAGTTCATTTTGGAACAAGTGCCTGTGTACATAGACTTCTAGAATTATTTTCTGTGGGTTTTGGGTTTTCCACATCTCAGTTAAAGGTTCGGTTTTTGGCGTTCAGGCTGCAGCTGCTCTGTGCTTCCAGAACATTCAGCAGAGCAGTGGTCAGCAACTTCTGTGTTTATCAGAACTGATGCAGTGCCTTTTTGTCCAAATGTCCTTGAAAAATAAGATGGAATGTAGTGAAAAGAGATTTAATCTAAAAGTTACCCCATTTATTTGGTTTGTTTGCTGTCAGCTCTCAGAAGGCTGTTTCTCATCTTCTTAAAATTTCCATTTTACTCAGCTCGAGTGAGCAGTTCTTGAAATTTGTTCATGGAGGTTTTTCGGGCCCAGGTTAATAGACTAGATGATACTTTTACTGGCAGTGGCTACTTTTGAAGAATTGGTAAGTTTGAAGTGGTGGTAAAGTTTGAAGAAGTGGTAAAACCACTTTCTTATATTTTCTAGTATTTTAAAAGAACTTACTTCCTTTATGCTGCAAACCACTTCAAAGCTCAATGATGAGATTTTTCTGATAGGCTTCACACATCTTTATTAAGCTATTCCCTTTAATTTTCAAAATATTTTACACCACTGAAAGAATGAATGTAGTATGTGTGCCGAGTGGTGTCATAAAGAATTATTTCTTTAACCATGCTGCTATCTTTTAATGTATCATAAGAAATAAAAGCATTTTCCATGATTTATCTTCAGCTCTGGTCTAAGATGATGGCTGTAAAGCAGCGTATTCCTGCTCACAGCAATTTGGGAATCTCGTGCCATAACCCCTTGTCAAGTGTCTGCTGTCTGGGACCTGACATTTATTATCATACAGTGCTGCTGTTTAATACTGAACCATCATAAAAAATTCCCTGTGTGCCCACTGTCACCTTCTATATGAACAGCAACAGGTTAGATCAACCTTTTTTGTAATTACTGTTTTTAAACATGCCTAATACTGTAATGAGGCAGTCAAGAGAGTTTTTTTTCTGTTTTGTGGTGATTTTCTATTATTGTGTTACCCATCTCAGTTTCCCTTTGTAGTGATTTTTGGTGTTTGAGCAGAGAAGGAGCCTTGCACTGTGGAAGCAGGGGCAGGATGTGGCCTCAGCAGTAACACCATTCCCTTGCCTCTTCGGCTTTCTCCGAATTGTAATGATGGATATGTCTGCTCTGTGAACCCCTTCTGACTTTCTTATGCCTCCCACAGAAATTTCAATAGCAATTTTCACCCCAAGGGCAGGAGTACAGAATCTTTCGGCTGCTGGGTAGAGAGAAGAACTGACTTTTCCCACTGACATCCTGTGTGTCATCAGGACCAGAAAATCTTCTGCTTGGATAGTATGGAAATGATGGAAACTCCATGCAGTCTTTGTCTGTATTGAGGATGTGGATTACACAGTCTCATGTATGAAGTTTTTTCTCTTAGATAGGGTCAAAATTATTCAGAGTGGTACTTCTAGTGGGAGACAGCAGTTCCAAGGCATTGATGGTTTTGCTGTGTCACAGCGGAGATGCTGAACCATGGGGTCTGATCAGTGAGGAATCAGAGGAGAACTTTTTTGAGTTTAGCTTCTGTGAAGTTGACAGCTTTAACCAGGGATCAGTATATATTCGGTTTGTTTTGATACCTTCTCAATTGAAATTGCTTAGACACTGAAGATAGGTCTGCAAAATCATAGAATTGTAGGATCACTTGCTTTCAAAAAGCCCTCTTGAGTTTGGGTTGGAAAAGTCATGAATCCAGCCATTTTCCCAGCATTGCCAACTACCACTAAGCCATGTCCCCAAGTGCCATGTCCACACAGCTTTTAAATCTCTGCCAGGGATGGGGAATACACTCTAAGCAGCTCTGCCAGGGCTGGACAGCCCTTTTATGAAAGAAAGTTTCCCAAATATTCAACCTGAGCCTCCCCTGGCCCAGCCAGAGGCCATTCCCTCTCCTCCTGTCCCTGTTCCCTGGGAGCAGAGCCCAACCCCCTGGCTGCCCCCTCCTGTCAGGGAGTTGTGCAGAGCCACAAGGGCCCCCTGAGCCTCCTTTTCTCCAGCCTGAGCCCCTTTCCCAGCTCCCTCAGCCGCTCCTGGGGCTCCAGCCCCTTCCCAGCTCTGTTCTCTCCTCTGGACATGCTCCAGCCTCTCCATGTCCTTGTTGTGCTGAGGGGCCCGGAGCTGATCCCTGCACTGGAGAAATCTATAACACTGAGTGGTTTACTTGAATGATAGCAGGTGGTTCATAGGAAATATGCTAATAGATGTATATATACTTTTTCAGAGAGTGTCACAATTGTTACTGCTAAGCATAGTATCAAGGATGAAGAAAATGTTTGATAATAGTCAGAGATGATTCTGGGGTGATTGGGAACTGGTGGGTAAATTACATTCCTGTAACTCTGATGTATTGCATGTAGTAAAGTTTGGGAGGCCTGAAGGAAAAATGTGAAGAAAACTGTTTGGTTTAAACTGCTAATTGGTGGTTTTTTTCTGGCCATTTGCAAGATGTAATATTTTGCCATCTTATTCTTCTTCATTATACAAATAAGGGTTTCTGTACTTTAATTAACATTACATAGGATAAAAAGAATAAGAACCCATTCCAAAGAAGCATTAAAGATACGGTAACGGTGCTTAAATCTGGAGTTAACTAGGAGCTGAAAAACAAAAATGAATGCCTGTGTATGTTCCTACAAATTGGTGAATTTGTTCCTTTTTGGAGAACCACTTGCTTCAAAGAGGATCATCAGAAATGATCTTTTAAGATATACTTTAGGGTCTACAGATTTCATTAGGTACTATTTACATTACTATTAATATTACTGTTAGGTTTAATGCATAAATTGGAACCTTTGTTTTATATAAGACCTGCCATGCTCCTGATGGGAGCCTACGAGGAAGTGGAGAGGGACAAGAGAGTGGAGTGACAGGACAAGGGGGAATGGCTTCCCAGTGCCAGAGGGCAGGGCTGGATGGGATATTGGGAAGGAATTGCTGTCTGTGAGGGTGGGGAGGCCCTGGCCCAGGGTGCCCAGAGCAGCTGTGGCTGCCCCTGGATCCCTGGCAGTGTCCAAGGCCAGGTTGGATGGGGCTTGGAGCAACCTGGGCTAGTGGAACATGTCCCTGCCCATGGCAGGGGGGCATGGAACGAGGTGGTTTCTAAGGTCCCTTCCTTAGAGACCCAAACCATCCTGTGGTGGTTATCATTCCATGGTAAGTGTCAGGGTTTCAGTTCCTGCAGCACCAGTTGCTGTGTAACTGCTCCAAACAGTTTTTGCTGGTGACATTTTGCAGCTAAGCTGAATGTGTAGGGCTGGAATGATAAATTTTTGCACTTGAGGAATGTCTGTAAAGTCCTTGAGCTCTCCTCAGTGCAGTTAATTAAAGCCTATATCATGATATCTATTTACCTTTGTGTGGTGGAGTTGGGGTTGCGTATGGGACTTGTCCTTTCCTGTTCTACCAGTCAAACCAAACAAAATCTTCCCATACCTCTAGGGAATACCGCTTAGTTTCAAGGAGAAATGGAGAAATCTTCATTTCCTTTCAACAGTAAGAAAACCTCATTAGTATTTCAAGCATAGTATGACAAAATACAAATTCACAGTTTTAATTTTCTTAGTAGGAATGTTGTCATCTTCCTAGTAGCAGTTGCTTCCCAGGTTTTGTGGAATCTTAGACGATGATTGGGTTCAGTTTTATTAAATACTGTTTGCATTTCATTGTCACTGTTGCATGTGGTTTGGAAATACTGTCTGGGGAGTGTTTGAGCTCCCAGCTGCTGACTGTCAGGTATTTTGGGCATTATGCTGGGGCTTCTTGGTGGGCTTGGACCAGCCTCTGACGCTTGATCCTGAGTAGATGTCTTCCAGAGTAATTTACTTTTTTTAAGCTCGTTGGGGTGAAAATCAGTTTATGTGATTTGATTCATGGGGAGGATGTGACCATCCTGGTCTTGTGGAAGGCATCCCTGCCAATGGACTTTGCAAACCAAACCACTTTGGGATTCTGTGATTCTGAGAATTGTAAAATTCTCAGTAAGCAGGTAAAATGGACACAGGGCTATGAGAGTGAAACATCACCGAGAATCAGTAAAGCACTGAGGGAGTCTGGACCATTTTATAGTAATTTATGATTGATGCTGGAGCCTGACTTTGAGGGAGGTGGAGGATAAGTTAAAATATTTCAAAGTGAAGTGGTTTAGGATTGGAATTTCAAAGACGTAAGGGCACGGATGGAAGAAGAGATGAAGGTGAAGGGGTGATGAGCTGTGGATGAGCTGTAGGTCAGCTGGATAGTAAACGCAGTATGGTGAAGTCATGTAAGAAGTACCAGTGTAGCATCTGCACCTTCTCTGGGATATATTTGTGTGGCTTGGTATTTCCACTAGCTGGGCCAGTGCAAGTCAGGCAAACAGAGTTTTGGAGCATCAAAGCAGTTGGGCTTGCTGCCTTGGCAGGTGTCCTGTGGTGTATTTTCCCTTGGAGCAGACTGCTCCTGGGCCTTTTCCTGTGGGACAGGACCCACACCACGGCATTTCCTCCAGTGTAGCCATGTCGTGGGCTGTGGTGGGTGTTGGCATCAGGATCCAGGCTGCAAACGCCGTGTTGGTGGTGGGAAATAACGTGTTCCTGCGTGGGCTGGCTCGGCGCGGCTGGAAACCTGCACTCTCAGCTTGCCAGTTACTCGGGAAGGCAGAGGAGGAGTGTCAGGATGGACAGTTTATTTAGCAAACTGTCTGGCAACAAACTTTGCTCTGGTGTGACAGCTCTGCTTTCATTTCTAAGCAGTGATCAGAAATGCCAGGGTTAATTCTTGAGGTTGTAATCACGATAGGCTCTGCATTTTTTCACATAATACCTACTTTACCAAAAGTTGTCTGAGTTTGACATAGAACAGCCAAAGAGTATTGCCAGTAAAAGAGATGAAGATAAGATTCTGGTCACCAAAGGCTTGGCTTTGAAGTTGCTTTGCTCACTGAGGGTAAGAACAGCTTTCTTCTGAGCTTCCTTCATTCCCCTCCGTTCTTCCACTCCTTTGGCAGAGTGAGTTTATTTTGTTGAAGATTTTATTTTCTGCTGAAAGTGCAGGAAATTAAGACAGCTCCCTTGGAAGCTCCCCAAAGCTAATACAAACAAGATACATATGCTTCTCTTAAACGAACTAAAAATAAAGTAAATTATTTGAAAGTATTTAACTATAGATATTCCCCTATAAAGACAAGAGAGAGATTTACATCATTATAATTGTGGATGTTGATACATTATGTTATCAAGGTGAAATTCCCTGGAGCATCTATTGTCTATTCCTCTCAAAAGATTGAGGAGTACCACCCTGAAATCTGGAATAGCTGCATTACAGACAGAAGAAGTAACTACTGAATGTCTAAAACTGTAATTTGTTGAAGTATTCTTTAGCATGTACAAAGGCAGATTAAAAAAAAAAAAGTGATATAAAATGAACTGAAATTGTCTGTTCAGCTATACTTTTTGTGGCTGCCGCTTATGGATCTGGAACAGTTTACCAAATTTTTCCTGCTGGTTTCTTCCTGGTAGAAAAAATGGCGGAACTTGTCTGTTTGGGGTTAATTTGGCATTCTTAGTCCTTTTGATATCTGTTGATTGTGCAGGGTATGTATCCTTTTTTTTTCCATTGCTCACAAAATTGCCTTTATAGTCATATCTGCGTCATGAAGGAAATAGTTGTTTATGACTATAATTTTTTATGATTTATGTTCACAAATTGTTGAATCTCACTGAAAATATTACAGATGAAGAGCTATAGTGAGTCATCATGGACAGGGGCTCAGAATGGTGAACAGCCATGATTACAGTTGCCTGTGCAACCTCCACCCTCACCTTTTCTCTATTCCTGCATCCAAAGGAGGCCTTCAGCCTCAGCTCTGAAGATGATGGGGAAGACTTTGAATTAATCCATTGTGCGGATGCAGCCACACAGACATGGTGCAGCCCTTCCTGATATTCCAGTGCCTAAAGGGGCTCCAGGAGAGCTGCAGAGGGACTTAGGACAAGGCCTGGAGGGCCAGGACACAGGGAATGGCTTCCCAGTGCCAGAGGGCAGGGCTGGATGGGATATTGGGAAGGAATTGCTGTCTGTGAGGGTGGGGAGGCCCTGGCACAGGGTGCCCAGAGCAGCTGTGGCTGCCCCTGGATCCCTGGCAGTGTCCAAGGCCAGGCTGGACAGGGCTTGGAGCAGCCTGGGATAATGGGAGGTGTCCCTGCCCATGGCAGGGGGTGGAACAAGATGATCTTGAAGGTCTCCTCCCACCCAAACCATCCTGGGATTCTCTGAGTTGCAAAGAGAGGCAAAGGAAGCAGATGTCCTTAAGGGGTCACTAAGAACTAGCAGGGAGAGTGGTGAGTCCGAGAAGGTTTTCCTTCTGTGAATTGTGGAGTTTGTGGGAAGGAAACTATTACCTCATGTCCATCTGTTTTAAGTAGCTGCTTCACAGCTTTTTCACACTGTGTGCACTCCTGGCTCTGCTGGAGAGGGACCAGCAGTGTTGGTCAAAGTGAGCTAAAGCCACCAAGCTTTCACACAAAGCAACTTGCACTTTTGAAAAATCGAATGTCAAAGCATTTTATTACTGGCAGCAAGTTCCCACTCGCTAAAAGCCATTCATTGTCATAAGCAGTTAAGTTCAGAATTTGTTTGGACGTGTTTTTTTTGTCAGCCTGCATTTCCATCAAGTATTTCTTCTGCAATTACGTGTGACATTTCCACTTTATTTCGTCAGGTTTCTTTGAATTAAGACTTCAGCACAGCGTGCCTTTTCCTGTTGTTTTCTTTTACCCTATTTACATTGTGCAGTTGTAGCGTACTCCCTTACCAATCCCTGCTCAGGTTTTGCTTTTTTTAGGCTGATAAGCTTCTTCCTGCTTATTGTGCTAACTGTATAATTAGCAGTTATTTAGCTGAAAGTATAATTTGGCTGGAAAATTGCTGTGATGTGAATGCACAGTGAGAAACGCAGCTTTTTTTATGTACACACCAGTGACCTGGGCGTCCATACCCATTGTCATATGGTGCATAACACCATTCATATGGATCTTGCCACAAGGGAAAAGTTGCTCTGTTACATCTCCAAATTGTAAAAAAGTTAGAAAGTAGACCTCTTTAGGCTTACAGTTATTCGTTGCTTTGGATTGGGGTTTACTCTACCTCCAGATAAAATGGGGGAAAACAAAATTGTTGCATTTAAGTGAATTCCAGCTTGCACTAAAGAAATTCATAATCATATCTGTAATACATAGTCTGAAGTCTGTCACTGTCATGTGGACATGATATGAGACTTAAGTTTGTTCACTAGTGCTTCTTAAAATCATGGAATAGAATCTTTGAATGTTTGGGTTGGAAGGGATCTTAAAGCTCACCCAGTCCCACCCCTGCCATGGGCAGGGACACCTTCCACTGTCCCAGGCTGCCCCAAGCCCCGTCCAGCCTGGCCTTGGACACTGCCAGGGATCCAGGGGCAGCCACAGCTGCTCTGAGAAGCCTGTGCCAGCTGTAGCTGAGTGTGCAGCATATCTTCCTGGGTTAATGATCAAAAATGCGAAATATCATTAAGAAATCTGTCACCATCTGTGCTGTGCAATACCCTGGGTACCACTCTGAAAGACGATAGTGCTTTACTTCCAGCCTGGACCCATAACTGAGGATCAAGAGATGGGCCGGACTAGTCAAGGGGCTAATTTCATCACGGAAGAGAGACTCATGTCCACCTTTGCTTATTGATGCCATTTCATAGCATCACAAGTCACCAAAATTCTGATTTTTCCACCAGCTATTACTTTCCATATAATCTAACTTTGAAGGAAAGAAAACAGAAAGCTGAATAATTTTGTCTCTGTTTGTATTAGACAATACAAACCACGAGGGATGGTTATGCAACCTTAAGCTGAATTACTCAAGGACATGCCTCCCTTTATCTCCTCAGAACTGGTAACATTTAGAGGCTGGAGATTTGCATTCATTCATAATAGAACTTTTTTAATCAGTTTTTTTTCTTCACAATAATTAAAATAAATTCAATGTCAAAGTGAATTAAAAGGATGAGCACTCAGAATGTTCCATTGTGGGAACCAGAAGATGGGGACCATAAATTAAACAGGTTTTTGGTGACACTGAGTTTTTGCATCCTCTGCTGACAGTGATTTGTTTTTTAGTGGATAAGTACGTCTGTAAGGAGCTGAACTGTAAGCAAATGCCTGGGGTTTTGTGGTTAGGCTGCTTGACTTCTCTTGATATTTAAAAGCCATATACTTTTCATGTGGTTTTACACATCAGGATGTAAGTATTGAATTCTGTGAAAGTCTTTGCCCAGGAGGATGCCACGCTAATTATTAATTGTATTGCAATAAGGAAAGCAACAATATTCCAGGATGGTCAGATCCAGGAACATCCAGCTCTGCCCATCGTTTGCCTTGGCTTTGGACTTTTGTGTGTTTCTTGATAGTGTTTATCAAACTCAAATTGTTTTTCCCCAGATAATGTTCTCATTCATCATGTTTTCCCCCCACATCCTCTCAGCTTATTTCCATTCTCTTTTCTCTGGCATGATTACTTGTTTTTTCCTTTTAGCAAAAGTCTACCCAGACATGTACCTAGCTCTCTTTTGGCTGTTGCTGCCTGGTTTATTCCTTGTGCATCTAGAACATGACCAAACATCTGTCTTTTTCCCTTAAAAGTTAGAATCTTTGCAAAAAAGCACCACATGTAATTTCTCTCCTGAGAAGGAACGTGAGGTGACTACCTAGAATTACCCACAGTAACGTGAGTGCTGTGCCTATATTCCCATCCCCTTTGCAGGCATGATTTCAGTCTCACAGAGGTGGTACCAAGCTTTTAGCTTCCACCTTTCTTTTTAATGATGGTTGTAATTATTTCCATGGTAATAAACTAAAAAAATAGGTGGGGGGGGGGGAATGGGACAACTCAAGGTGCANNNNCATTATTTGAGCCATGTTTTGTAAAGGAATACTGTAATAATTTTAAATGTGACTGCCACACTGAATTCGTCAATTGTAAGCAACAGGAACCTTTTAACTCCTCTCATTGAAATGTACTGTTCAATAGATTGAAGTCTGTCTACATTTCACAAATCAACATGTGACTTTACTTTTCATATAGCAGCTAATCCAGTGGGAAAAAAAGGGTTTTACAAAGCTGCTGAGGATGATGTGTTAGTCCTTGCTTGGCCACACACATTCAGCATTTCAGCTGCGTTCAGCTGCTCTGAAAGTAATACACAGGGTGATAAAATGCAACAACAAAATGTTTTTGTAACTTTTTTTATACCTGTCTTGATGCCATGTCTGGATGCAGAGGAGCCATAGCTTGATACTGATGATACAGAGCAACAAAACCACATGGCATTTTATCAGCATTTCTCCACTGTCTCGTCCAAATGCTGTCCTTGGATTTATGCTTGTTTTTTCCTTTGTTTTGAAAACTTTTAAACCCTTAGAAATGATTCAATCTCTAATTATAGGAGCAGACAATTCTCCTGATAATGTATGTGCAAGACAGGGATTCAGTGCCACTTCTCTGTCTTTTATGGAGATCGTTCTTCTTAAAAATTCTTTTCTGTGTAGTCAGTTGTGAGTAACAATCTTCACTGTATCTTCTACTTTTCTTCATGGAGGTCCCAGGTTCTTCACCTGGAATGTGGTAGCTGAAATACAGATGGTTGATTCTGTCCATCAGCTCTTAAAAACATTACATTTACTTACTGTGCAATAACCTCTGAACCTTTTCATTGTTTGAAGCTGAAGACAGCAGAGTCTCCAACCTGTTGGAAGATGGTTCGCAATGCTTTCTGTTTCAGTTAGCTGTATGCCTGAGGTTTAGGGTGAACACCTTGTATTAAAAAATACTTTGTTTTTGAAAAGTAGTTGTGTGGTTTGTTACCTTTCTGGTAACTGGATGGATCTCACTTGATCTGAATCATAATATTTCTGTGAAAGTCTGTATTTTAGGATAGTGTCTTGGTCACCAGCTCACCCTGCTGCACTGGGGGGAGAATTATGCCAGTGCTCAGAGCTTTTTAAAATACACCATAATACATCATATTCTGAAGCAAATCCGAATTGATAGGCAAGCACCGCTCCCCAGCTGAGTTAGACAGGTCTGGATTTTTCTTCAGATCCCAGCTGAAGCAGTTATTTCTATTTTCGTCTAATATTTTCCATTACATACCCTTCACAACACCTACCTGGGATGCTGTTTCATAGCACAATAACTAGGTAACTACAAGCAGAGGAGCCACCTGTGTTTTGAAAGTAAAGATTATTTCTGTCACAGAAGATTATGATCCCATTGACAGTAATCAGCTTTGTAAGGGTTTCTGCCATCATTGTTAACTACACTATAATGCTAATTTCGGTGGCAAAGTCATTAAAAAAATAGGAGATACATTCAGAAGAAAATCTGTATCCTCCACAATCAGGCATCATTGCTAAAGAAGGAATTTTACTGGAATGCATGCACCAGATATTCCTCTTCAGACAGGAGTTCCAAAAGGCTTCCACTTAAATCTCCCTTGTACATGTAGAAGACAAGTGTTGGGGATAACCAGACTGAAGTGTGGGAATAAGGATGGGATCTCACTTCTCCATGGTCCCCAGTGTCACAAAAGACATGGAGGAGCAGGTTACAGAAATGGTGCTGCCTTCTGCAGGGCCACATCTAGGAGAGGGACTTGGGACAAGGCCTGGAGGGCCAGGACACAGGGAATGGCTTCCCAGTGCCAGAGGGCAGGGCTGGATGGGTTATTGGGAAGGAATTACTGTGTGTGAGGGTGGGGAAGCCCTGGCCCAGGGTGCCCAGAGCAGCTGTGGCTGCCCCTGGATCCCTGGCAGTGTCCAAGGCCAGGTTGGATGGGGCTTGGAGCAGCCTGGGACAGTGGGAGGTTTCCCTGCCCATGGCACGGGGTGGGACTGGAAAAGCTTTAAGGTTCCCTCCAACCCAAACCATTCTGGGATTCTGTGACCTACACTTCTAGGAAGAAATGCACCTTGCTTTGCATTGAAAGCAGCAAGAGCATTGAAAGCAGTAAAAGAATCTTGCTCTTCAGGAGTCTAAACAGGATAATGAAAGTTCCTGTGTTCTCTTCTGCCTCAGTGAGAGCATACATGTGCCACATGACAATCCCTACAGTGCTACTTAATAGTAGAAAATAACTGTGTGCAGATTGAATGACAGCCCAACAAAGCGCTGTTGTAACTACTGCCTTGTTATGAAGAATTTAAGTGCCTTGTGATAACTCAGAAAATGAACTTTGTGGGCAGTTGGCAAAAGGAAATGTCAGTAGTTTCACTGTTCATACCCAGCAGAAAAACTCAAGCTGGTTTGATACGGTTCATATTCTTGCCAGACCTGTAAAGTCTCACAGTCTAGTGTTTGATGTGATGGAGAGAACCTAATGATACAAGCAAGGTAGAATTGCCCTTTTTTACCTATTCCAAGGTAGGACAGACAGCTCTCCAGTCTGAATAACCACACTGGAGATATCCTGATGTGGAGCTCCAGCGGGGAAGTCCAGACAGCTGGCAGGAGTTCACATGTCAGCTTGTTCAGCTTAGGAAGTTTGAGTTTCAGAATCATCAGGAATGATTTGTCAAGTGCGCTGACGAAATGAAAAGCTCTACAAGTTTATCTTAGTGTGAAGGCTTAGTGCACTGTAAAAGGCGATTCCTTTTTTCGTTTATTACTAGTGTTCTTCAATGCCAAGAAAATAATTTTAAAAAAGAGTCAAATAGGAAAAGTGTGGTAACAGTGACAGATGTTCAAGATGCAGTGGTGTTTGATCCAGTCAGTTTTCAATCTCCTGCCTTTGCTTTTCTCTTTCACCCACTGCTATTTGTTTCTCTAATATTTCTTCTCTCTTTTCACTATCCCTCCTTCCTGCACAGGGGCTTGACAGAAAATGTAATAAATTGATTATATGCTGAAGTGCTTTTACTTAGAATAGGAAGGGTTGAAAAGACTGTGTTCACTTAACCCTTAGTGAGTTTGGCTGATTACAATATGGTAATGCTTTATGTCATGGCTCCTCTTGAGAGAATCAAGCTCTGAGGCTGAGTACTAGTATGATGCATTTCAGTTAAAATGTTGGTGATTACTGGAGATTCCTTTCCAGACACATGGATTTTCTCACCACAGAGACATTAACCAGCTAGTAGCTTTATTAGTAATAATTATCTGTGCGCTGCCTGTATTACTCAACATTTTACAGTGGAAAAGGTCACACTGACCTTTTACTCCTTTCTTAAAGGCGCAAGACCTGAATGTGATTGAGGAAGTGATCCGAATGATGCTGGAGATCATCAATTCCTGCCTGACCAACTCTCTCCATCACAACCCCAACCTGGTGTACGCGCTTCTCTACAAGCGGGATCTGTTTGAGCAGTTTCGCACTCACCCCTCCTTCCAGGACATCATGCAAAATATAGACCTGGTGAGTGATACGTGACTTCAAGGATGGTTGCACGTGGTTATGTGATCTCTTTTTACTCTTGAGAGGTGGCAGATATTCATCACCTCTTATCAGTTTGTTTTAAAATGTTAAATTTTTCTTGTCTGTTTTCTGGGCCTGCACTGTGATAACTTCTGGGCAGCATAGAAACACAAGAGTGGTTCAGGTTGGAAGGGACCTTAAATATCATTTAGTTCCAACCCTCTCATTTCTTTAACAACCCTTTCCCACATCATTAACTGAGGAGAATTTTGAGATGCCTCTGGTACAAAGTTCCCAAGCTGTGTCACATCTTTCACCCCCGCAAAGGGAGGACAATGTCAGCTTCTCTTGACTGCTCCTTGTTAGAAACCTGCCTTTCAGGGGAGCAAAAGCTAATTTTCATCATCAAACAATCCTTTTTCTTTTCTCTATTCCTATCACCAGCCCATTAATGATTACACGGAATTATTTTTAAATAACTAAAGAGCAGGCATTCAGCTGCCTTATTCCCTGGCTGTATCTGGATGTGTGTTGTTTTCACCTGCCCAGTGTTCTCTTCATAGCAACCTTCTGCTTGTGTAAGGAGACATTTTAGAAGAAAACAGAAGGAAATAGCTGTGGATGAGAAGCTGTAACCAGTGTGACTCTCTGTGTAGTATGACTTTGGAAAACAACTGTTAATTATTTCTGCATCTGATAGTAGTTTTAATCTTCCTATGGAGAGCTTGAACTTCTGCTAGAAAAAGTTTAAGCATTACAAATGTTTCTGTCGTCTAGTCAATATTTGTGGAGCTGAGCAATGCTTGAAGCCACACTATGATCACTGGATGCAAAATACTGGAAGGGAGAGCTGAGCAGGGTGCTGAGTCCCTGGATGCAGTGATTAACACATTAATGTGTCTAATAATCTTCTGAGTTTCTGTTTTGGTTTGCTTTTAATTACAGAAGATTGACAGGTATCTGATTACCCATAAAGGAAAGCAATTTTAAATGTTGAACTGAAATCCTGCTCTGTACCTATTCCTTCCTCTTCTGTTCTCACTTCACATTTTCTGGTCATGCAAGAGTTTGGAGAGTGGAGGACTTGAAGCTCAAAACTCTCCAAACTTTCAGCAGCTGCAGACTACAGGCAGCATGATACTGTCTGCATGATTAGAACAAGATGTCTTCAAGTTGTGTAAAGAGGATATGGTGCACTGAAGATAACAGTTGTCTACATTCCTGACTGAGATAGGGACCTTCTCTGGTTACTTGGCCACATCCAGGGTAGCTGGTGGTGGCCAGATCCTTCTGCTTGCAGCCCTGTGCCTCCCACAGACAGCAGCACGTCCTTTCCTTTGTAACACTTAAATGTAGGTTTTCCTCAACAATTTAAACAATTCCTCCCCAAAACTATTTAATATTGGGTTACAGCATAATGCCAGTTACATTCAGAAACTATTTAAAGCTTTCCAAGGGAGCATGTTGAATTTTTAAATAGCTCCTTTGTTAGAGAAGCGAGGATGTCAAAAAAAGGATTTTTAAAATTTTTTTTTTAAATGTACCTGTCACCATCTGGCAAGTGGTAAGAGCTGTCAGGCTTGTAGATCTGAATAAAAGATGAGATTCATCTGACTCCTCGTCTACCCTGTCACGTCCTGCACTTCATACACAGTATTGGCAGCACCATACAGAACCAGTATTTGTCTTGTGTGCTACAGCCAGAATGTTGTAACTGGTCTTGCCGTCCCTTGAAACAGTGGCAAATCATGTTTGTTTTACTGCACACTTTGCAGGGAGCTTGTCTGGGAACCATGTGGGCAAGATCTGAGAAGAACCAAAATGAGTTTCTGTCTCCAAGAACTTAACCAGGATTTTCTCTGCAGTGGTGGAGCTGGGAACTCCATCCTCACAGCTGTATGGGACACTGTGGATGTCTGAAATGTAGCTGTGCTCTAAAAGGAGTCAGAAAAAAAAATCCTAAAATGTTTGGCTCAACAGAATTCTAAACTGTGTGTTGCTGGAAGCTGGGAGGATATACTCATGGGGAGGATCTCCCTTTTCTTACATTCTTATATTCTCTTATCTTCTTATTTAACATACATCCCAGCCTGCTTTCAGACAGAATAGTGAGCTGGCCAGGCTTTTCATGTGACCAAGGCTGGTAAATCAGAAGAGGATGGATCCACCAACTTCCTGTGTGTTGGGGAGCTGTGTTGGATTTCAGGCTGTTGTGATCAGTGGAATTTGGCGGCCCAAACTGTAAATTGTAAACGGAAATGCTAAATGTTGCAACTTTTGGTAATGAAAGAGTGGGCAAGAAAAATTACCTTTCTGAAGCTCCCCAAGTATGTCTGCATGGGCTCTGCTACATCCTGACTCCCTCTCTTGGTACTTTCTCTGGTCATAAACAGCAAAGTAGGTTTGGATTGTCTGCACACATGCTTCAGTGGAACCAGGAGTGTCATTTTTGACAATGGCATTTAGTGACAGGACAATGGGCAATGGCTTCCCACTGCCAGAGGGCAGGGTTAGATGGGATATTGGGAAGGAACTGTTCCCTGTGGGGGGGGTGAGGGACTGGCACAGGTTTCCCAGAGCAGCTGTGGCTGCCCAATCCCTGGAAGTGTTCAGGCCAGGTGGGAGGGGGCTTGGAGTAACTTGGGATAGTGGAAGGTGCATTGGGATTGGACTAGATAGCCTTTAAAGGTCCCTTCCAACCCAAACCGTTCTGGGATTCTACAGTTCCAATCTTCAGACAGCTCTAGAGATTCACGTGAGCAGGGGGTGCCTGTAACACACTTTGTCACTCTGACATCCCTCTGCTCCAGCAAATTCTGCTCCAAATTGATGAAAGATTCTACGACTGTAAACCGTAGTCCAGATTTGTATTTCATAGAGAAATAGTAACAGACAGTGTGATAATGTTTCATACTGCAGAAATCAGACCAAAATACAGAGCATGTAAAGCCTGTAATGAGTTTTGGACGCCAGAACAGTTGCCAGTTTGCCTTGTCAAGAATGTATAAAATAGACATGACATGTAACGACTTAAATGCTTATTATTTTTACTGTGTTGCACATAATGTACTCATCAACCAAAAGAAAGCATGGAAGAGGTGAAAAGGCTAAAAATTTGATGAAGAATTAATTGGAGGATGCACTGGGGATGTAATAATGAGTAGTTGACGGTGCAGATAGAAAAAGGCATCTGCTGCAATTCTGTGTGTGTACAGGCAAAGAATAACCCAGAGGTGTCCTCTGAGCCTACTAACGCTGGTGACATCTTAGCTGGATTACTCTGGGTTTAGAATCTCAGAATCATTTAGGTTGAAAAAGACTTTCAAGACCATGGAGTCCAACCACTACTCCACTACTGCCCAGACCACCACTGACCCAAGTCCCCAGCACACAGCTTTTAAATCCCTCCAGGGATGGGGACTCCTCTACTTCCCTGGGCAGCCCCTGCCAAAGCCTGAGCACCCTTTCCATGAAGAAATTTTCCCCAATATCCAACCTGAGCCTCCCCTGGCCCAGCCTGAAGCCGTTCCCTCTCCTCCTGTCCCTGTTCCCTGCGAGCAGAGCCCGACCCCCCCAGCTGCCCCCTCCTGTCAGGAAGTTGTGCAGAGCCACAAGGGCCCCCCTGAGCCTCCTTTTCTCCAGGCTGAGCCCCTTTCCCAGCTCCCTCAGCTGCTCCTGGGGCTCCAGCCCCTTCCCAGCTCCGTTCCCTTCCCTGGACACGCTCCAGCCCCTCAGTGTCTCTCTTGTCCTGAGGGCCCAGAGCTGTCCCCAGCACTGGAGATGCCCCAGCAGTGCCAGCACAGGGGCCGGGCCCTGCCCTGGGGCTGTGTCACACCATGGCTGGGACAGCACAGGCAGTGTTGCCCACCTGGGCACCCCTGGGCTCATGCTCAGCTGGCATCATGAAAGAAGTTTCAGGTAGAAATAAGAGCTGTAGAAAACAGAACCTCTGAAGGTGCTGATTTGCCAAAAGAAGGATAAAGTGATGTGGTATTTTTCAAATAAAATGCTGCTGTGAAGGGAAATGGAATAATCTCTTTCACATACTTGTGGGTTTGCAGGTCATAAGGAAAGACTTTTCTGAGGTTAGTAATAACGAAGCACTGTGGTAGGTTTTCAGGGACTTCGGCGTTGGAGACCTCTGGATAGCAGACGTTTGGCAGCATGGCACTGGGGCAGAGGACAGACCAGTGTAGTTCTATAGGCACAGGTAGATGTGGGGACCCCTCTGCAGGCCCACCAGAGCTCAGAGCAGAGCAGGAATTTCCCAGGTTACCTTCAGTACAGACCTGGCCACAGTAACTCTGGGCTGTTCCTCAGGATTTGGACCATTCAGTGTACTCTGGAGATAGTACGTAATCTCTGTGTGCTTCATCAATGAGGCAGAAACAGGTGAATGTGTAAGGATCATCAGGAACACTTTTTGTTGAAAACTACTTATTTGCCTCTGTGTTCTTATAAATAATCTAAAAATCACAATTGCCAGCTGATTGGGAACATATGGGAAGCATTAGTGGTGTACAAAGAAACTGAAATCAAAATACCTTCTGCTTCCTATTACTTTTCATTTCATTTTAGAAAGCCATTTTAGTAGGAGATAGTGCATCTTATCTAGCTAAAATGGGATATTCTTCTTCTGGATGGTGAACAAAGAGGAATGCTATGGTTCTTCTTCTTGGCCTTGTGCAGAAATATATTTCAGCTGGGAGCTGTGTATATGCCTCCACTTCAGAGGTGGTCTATAATTTGGTCAACCACCTCAGATATGTCAGGAATTTGGTGGAGACTCTTTGCTTATCATTCCTAAAGATGCATTTGGTTCATGGCCACGGTGAGAACTCCTTGGCTTTCACTGCTCTCATATTTCCTACGAGCGAGTGACTGATACCAGGTGGTGGAACAGGCCTAACTCGGAGCTGCTAGAATTTTGTTTGCAAAATAGTCTGATAGACATCAGGAGGTCGAGAGCAATGGCTAAGTGATGCAAAGGACTCTATTGATGCAATTTCCTACAAGGAATTTAATTCTCCAAAGATATTTCCCTGCTTGATCTTAGAATTAATCAAGTTGGCTTCACTCTGGCATAGCAACTCCTGTTGTAAGATCTGCAGATCTAAGTTTTTATTACTTTCCTTAAAATGTCCTTAGAAAAACCTTGATCTTGTTGGTTACCAGAGACTGGCTAAATACTCTTAAGGATTTGGGGTTTTGGTGGGTTTGGGTTGGGGTTTTTTTTGTTGTTGTTTGTTTGCTTTGGGGGGGCGTCTTTTTTCCTGCTTTTTCCTCCTTACTCCTACACCCTAGGAGTGGAGAGCAGAATACCTGGGAAAGCTCATGTGTCCTTGAACATGCTCCTAATTTCAATGTGTTTCTGAAAAATACAGTACTTCAAGTTTGCCGATTACCCTCTTGTGTTTCTCCTGCTATTGAATCACCCAAAGCTGTTTCACCCCTTCTTAAATCAGCAAGGGTTGGCTTTGCCTCCCATTTACTCCAGGTACGACTACTGGATACCAAATGTAGCTGTGATTTATGTTTCCCTAAGGAAGCTACTTGGTTGAAGTGCTAATCCTGTGGTACTTTACAGCGTGAGGTTTGTTTTCTTCTTTTCTTCTCTATTCAGTGTGCTATCAATACCCTGTATTGCTCTCCCAGTGGTGAATGTGGCTGGAAATAAAATACTCGAAGTGTTTCTTTCAATCATTTTCCAAGGGAAACAAAATTGACAAAAACAGGTTCATGACATACTCATTTTGTGCCAAGTGATTTTTTCTTCCGTCTTGCAGAGCTGACCTTTGCAGTTGCAGGCAGAGGAGGCAGCAACGTGTTGTACTGTTATTTTTAGCTGGAGGAGAAGGAGAGGAGCTGTCATGTTTGTTAGGCAGTGGCACTGCCTGGGCTGCCGCAGGCCTCACGGCACTTCAGCATCTGCTGACAGAATCCAAGTGGAGAAAACATCTTGCCCTTGATAGCTTTGCCTTTGGCATGCTGTAAAGGGAAATATTTTGTTACTTCAGCCTTGCAGCCCAATTGAAAACAGTAGTTGGGTGAAATAACAGACACTGTGGTTGTTGCCTCACAATCTCAAAAATAATCACCAAAACCTAAAATATTGCCTTTAAATGAAAAATGTTTCTAAATCATTCTAATCTTGTAGTGCTTCTAATCTCTGGCAATACCTTCTAAGTTTACTGTTTAGAAAACAAAAGAAAGTGTGAGTTTCTCATGGAAAGTTGATCTCTAAGAAGGCATTCTTTGCTGTGAGGGTGGGGAGGCCCTGGCACAGGGTGCCCAGAGCAGCTGTGGCTGCCCCATCCATGGAAATGTCCCAGGCCAGGCTGGATGGAGCTTGGAGCAGTGGGATAGTGGAAGGTGTCCCTGCCCATGGCAGGGGTGGCACTGGATGATCTTTAACCTTCCCAACCAAACTATTCCATGAGTCTATGATTAAAACGAGTTTTGGAAATCACTACAGAAAAGAGTTTTTGTTTAGAAATTTTAGTGGTGTTTTAATACAAACCTTGACAATGCCTGAGCTGGAGGTGGCCAAGCCAGGTCCCCTGTGCCCATCATACCACACATCTGGGTACCTTGCACAGCCAAGATTAAACTCTGCATAGGGCAAGGCTCTCCATACACCGTTTTATCTGGACAGGGATCAGATATTCCTGATGAGGGGTTGTCTAATCCTGGATTAGACATGCCTTTTAATCTCTGTTAATATGGAAGCCAGACTGGAGAGAGAGCTCTTTAGAGTGGGTTATGTTCCTTCATGGAGAGGCCTTTCAGTGCTCAGCATGACTAGGAAAAGAATAATTCACAGCAGCTTGTGGAGTTTCTTCTTACTCTTCTTCTTAAGCAGTCTTTGCAGTTGTTTTCTATTTCCTTAGACCAGTTGCCCAAATAATTGAGAAAATTAATTTTCAGAGTATCAGGAAGACACCAACTCTCAGCCTTGTTTATTTGCCCTAAGATCTGGGGTTTTTCTATTCATACAGTCATACGCTCAGTTGGTTTTAAAACATGTACCAAAACCTGAAACTCATTTAATACTATTCACCCAGTTTATTTTTTCTAGTTCATTTTACTTTCAATTGGACAAGGAGTTGAAATCTGCTAATTTTAATTTTTATTTTAAATTCAACCCTGTTACTTAAGTGCAGAAGATAATTAAAGCTCTTTCAAAGGAAAAGGCTACTGTTCCTTACTATTATGCTGGGCTTTTATATTTTTATACCTGACTAGATTAGTAGAAGAGTGTTAGACCCTCTGCTACGGAGGTTGGAACTTGCCATGAGGGTTGTAATGCTGGATGCTTTCTGGTTGTATTCCTGACCTGGAGCTAAAAAGCAAATGCCTTTTTTAGGATGTCCTCTGCGTAGTTCATCTTCTTTTATTTTTTCTTTTTGCTTTTCTGTTTTCTTACTTCAGTGGGGTACTCTTTGGGTACCTGACTGTCTCGTTGGAGTATTGTGCTCTCAGGGTCCAAAAGAGAAGTACTCAATTTCTATGTTGTTTGAAGGCAAATAACATCTAGAGATAAATACCATTATTAAAGTAGGTATTTTTTTAATTTTAGTCATCAACTACATACCAAAAATAGCCATTCAGAGTTCTCTAAAATGCTGACATAGCCTGAAAATACTGGAAGCCTGTCTTACTTCTGTTCTTTTGAAATATAACCCAAAGAAGATTAGTACCTTTACCACAAAAACATAAGTCTTTTAAAAACATGTTAAGATTGAAGGGTTTGACTTCCCAAAATAGGAAACGTCAGAATTCAGGGAGTATCTATGAACTTCATTCATTTTTTTTATGCATTTGCCTTACAATAGTATTTTCTTCTTTTGATTAAAGCTAAATATTAAGTTTTGCTTTTGTTGTGGTTTAGCAGAACTTGAGCTAACAAGGCAGTGCCACTGGGATGGATTCTCTGCAGGAGCCTGCCCTGGGCGAGGATGGGTTTCACCAGTGATTACTGACAACAGAGGGGTGTTGAAATGCAGGAAGACTTTTTTTTTTTTTCTTTCAAAGTTTGCAGGCAACTTGCTTGTTCCTCTGTGAGCTGTGTATCCTTCACCAGCAATTTGTCCCAAACTCTGTGCCAAAACCATGTCAGCCTCACTCCGAGGTCCTCACGCTCTTTGCACAAGCTGTTTCTTGCTGTTTTACTCTGTTATTTCTGGTCCCTCCCTTCAGCCCCTTTGCTTACGAACTCAGCACATCTTCCTACTCCTGTTTTTTTTAAGGATCAGAGATCACAGTGCTCCACCAGGCCCTTATCTCTAAGAATGTAAAAGCCTACCTGCAGCATCTGCCAGAGGCAGTGAAATTCTCCCTTTCTGCTCAAGTATGGAGATAATTGTAGGGACAGCACGGAAGATTAAACCTGAATTTTCTCTTGACTGATTTCGGTACTTCTGTTGTTAGAAACAAAACAAAACAAAACAGGAAAAAAAACCAAACAAACCAAACACCAAAACCCCATAACACCCAAAAGCAACTTCCAGCAACTTTAGTCTGCCTCCTTCTCATTCACTTGGTGCAAGAGTTTCTAGAGATCCCAGCAAGTCTTTCAGCTCAAAACAAGGGCTGGGCTTTCGGCTGGGGGAGTCACAAACAGGAACAACAAATTTGAATCTCAGAGTAATCAAGCCATCAGTTGTCTTTGTTTTATGAACAGCAGCTGAGCTGGGAGGCATAATTAGGGTAATGGTTTCTGGCTCCAGCTGTGTCTCACTACAGAACAAAGAGAGCTCAGCAGAGATTTTGTATTATAATACACTTTTCCCCCCTTCTGCTTGGGAGAATTAGCGAAGAATACTTGATGGACCGGGTCTGTGATTCAGATACAAGTGAACATCAGTATCCTTCCACAGACAGTGTGTCCAAAGCTCCCAGGATTTTGCAGAACCTACCATCAGCATTGTGCTTGCCTCCAGCCCAGGGGTAGCCAGGTGCTGTGGTGTAGACAGGCTCTACCAAGTGCCTCTTGTGGTACTTCCAGAGAGTTCTAAGTAGGTGTTGAAATTTTTCCCCAGACCCTTTTTGTGTTGTTCTGACTCCTGGATCCCCTGCGTGACTGAGGAGTTTCCCTGGGATAAGCGACGGGCTTTGCAAAGTGTGTTCTTTTTGGATGAAAGGAGCTGTAGAAATGGAGGTTTTCTGATGTCCCACATGGAGAACTGCCGGTGGGATGTCTGCTTCTGGTGTGACCTACTGAGTTTGGAGAGGGATAAAAGTTAAAGCCTGACCTAGCTGAGTTCTAGCTAACAAGGACCAGCTGGGTCACAGAAAAGGGGGTGGGGAGGGAAATACGGGGAAAATCAGCTTGGATTCACCAGGGGCGTGTCTGGAAGATGAGAGGGAATGTGCAGGTCCTTGGGCCTAGAATGCAGGATTTAGAAGGTATGTGTGACATTTGGGGTGGATAATCTGGGTAGAAGAGGAGCTTTGTGGACTTTCTTCTCACCATCCACTTGCTGTGTCTTTGAGTGCTGCACAACCCCCAGGAAATCATGTAGTCTCTCATACTGAGATACTTAATAGTTGTCTTAAAGCCTTTTGTCCAGAAGTCAGTAAAACTGTAGTGGTTTTATTTTAATGCTTCTCAATCAAAATAAATTTCTAGTTCAAATTATAAAAAGACTGGAAGAACTTAAAAGCCTGATGGGCAGAACTGACAGAGAGAAGTATAGGCATATGTCAGTGCACAGTACTTGAAAATGTAAATTTATTAATTCAGCTGTGTGTGTTAAATTGTAAAATCATCTGTCTGTTAAAAGTGACTGCAGGAGGATGCTGAGAGTTGTGCTAACTTGACATTAACAAAGTCTCCCTGGCTGTGACACAGGCAATAACGTGATTATTCTTAAAGAAGTGCAGATACAGCACTGCCAAAAAAGAAGATGACAGCTTTGTGTATAAATTGATCCAAAGATCTCTTCTAGTTATTTATGTGCTGTGATGTTTCATTCCAGGTGATCAGCTTTTTCAGCTCCCGATTAGAGCAAGCTGGAGCTGAGCTGTCAGTGGAGCGAGTTCTGGAAATCATCAAGCAAGGAGCAGTTGCTTTGCCCAAAGACAGGCTAAGAGTAAGTGCTCAAGACCTCATCACGTAAAGTGTACTGTTCCAATCAATTACACATATATACTCTTTATATCTGTAACATCAAAAAAATCATCTCTCCTATCAGTAGTGACTGATAAGTGATTACACTGTCGGTTGCCATATGTATATGTTTTCATTTAAATTCCTAATTTCTGCTAAGTGTTTGGGTGAGTTTTTGTGATTAGTTATTAAATTGAAGCATGTGGAGGAATTAAAATTTGCTGAAGTTAAGGTTTTCTTCATCGTATCTTGAAGATGCAGTCTCCTCTCTCCATCTGTTGTTTCATTATGCTGTAACCAAACATTGATAATTCTCTCTTTTGATTAATTTCTTCTTCTGTTTCTAGTGTTCTGCACCTCTGTCTGGGTCTATATTAAATGCTATAAAGATAAATTTTGAGGGCTTTAGTTAAGAAATACCCAACCTAGTGAAAATCAGTTTAGGACCTGTAAGTCTGGTCAACATGATGATGAACTTTCTCTATAATCCTAAGCAGTCCCCTCCATTCATTTCTGAGAATGTCTCAAATCTCTTGAGGGATTTACCAACTTGACAGGGTTTGTGAGGCTAAAATCCATTACTGGTTGTGTGATGTTTAAATACTGCAATAAAGAGATCTGTGTAAGTGGGTAAGTAAGCAAATGGGAGCTGTGTGTGTTTTTTAAACACGATGAATCTTGTTTCTCTGTTATGCCAAGTGTATTTTAAATACTGTCTGTTTTCTGAAGAACTGTTTTTGTTCCTACTCTGTGATAAGAGAGTGAGAGCACCATTTCTTTTGTGGTAACTTCAGTAAAATATCCTGTGATAAGAGAGTGAGAGCACCATTTCTTTTGTGGTAACTTCAGTAAAATATCCTCTGATAAGGCACACTGAGTCTGTACGGCCTCTGGCGACGGCTGGTGATTTATTTATACGCTGGTAATTTTAAAACACCCAGTGGGAATTTTCTAGCTGGCTGCATATACTAATGTCTTTCCTGCAGTTCCCTGTGTCCCTGAGATGGCACATCTTCAGTCACTCGGACTGAATTACTTCGGGAGAGGTTGGTCTAGAGTCTGAGTCCTGAGCTGCAGTACAGGAATAGTCTGAGTAACACCAGAGGAGGTGTTGGATCCAAACCCAGCCCTTCAGGTTGTCCTTTCTACACAGTGATGCTGTGAATACAGAGGAATGCTGGAACTTTGGCTGTTTCTATGACAACTTATGTGCAGATAATTAAAAGCTCTTATGTTAAGGCTACAGTGATTCCTTCTTGACACAGAGCCATCACCAAATAAATTCACTGCTTAGAAAAAAATGAAGGGTTTTTTTAAGTTATTGAGTGTGTCACAACTGACATGTCAGGCCACAACTTACAGAAATGCTGGTTCTGGAGTGAAATCCCATCAAGTTTAAATTTTCTGCATTAATGATACACAGTATTCAAAATTATGTATTTATATTGCCACTTAATGCAGCAGACCAGTAGTTTTTGGCATGTGACAAGCTCTGTAAGTCCTCACCAAACAGTTGAACACTTCCAGTTTTAAGGGTGCTTAGTGTTGCTTGGAGCACTTCCCTTCCTTCTGGAGTTTCAGGACAGACTTACTAAGTGAATACAGCCAGTAGGGCACATAAGTCTTTTATACTGCCCGCTTACACCTGCTGGGTTTTGTCTTTTTTTTTTTTTCCTTTGGTTTCCTTTTTTTTTCCTTTCTTATTTTCCTTCTTTTTTTTTTCTTCTTTTTTTTCCTTTTTTTTCCTTCTTTTTTCTCTTTTTTTATTTTTTAATACTTTCCCTGAGTAGCAGTTTGGCCAGAGCAGGTTACTTCTTCACGTAGAAAAGCTGACAATGACCTTGGAGGGTGTGTGGGTGTGTGTATAGATGTATATAGATAGATATATCTATTTGTATTGTCATGAATTTGTACATGCAAATAACGTCCTTCCTTTGCACAGATAGTGATGAGGAGCATCACACGTTTCCCTCCTACAGAAATGGCCTTGTGAGTCTTTGTGCCCTCTGTCCTTGTGCCTCTCTCGTGGGAGTCTCCCAGTTCCTCAGGTCTTCCCGCTTCAGTCTCTGAGGTTTTCAGGGGAAGCTACTCTAAAGCTCGACAAACTCATACTGAGATCAGACTGAAGATACAGTTACACAATAACTCTGGCAACTCTGAGGCATTTCAGCAGCTAAATAAAGGAGAAAGCTTTAATCCTTATGTCTTTAATGACACTCTCTGGGCAAGTCTGGATGGGTGGGAGCAGCCCTACCCACACTGGCTTTGATGACACCTTTCAGGGAGTTGTGCAGAGCCAGGAAGTCCCCCCTGAGCCTCCTTTTCTCCAGGCTGAGCCCCTTTCCCAGCTCCCTCAGCCTCTCCTGGGGCTCCAGCCCCTTCCCCAGCTCTGTTCCCTTCCCCGGACACGCTCCAGCCCCTCCAGGTCTCTCGTTGTGAGGGAACCAAAACTGTCCCCAGGACAGGGGTCAGCTTGTGCCCAGCCAGCTTGGACAGAGTCTGGAGAAACTGTGAATCTGTTGGATCTGTGTTGACACAACCTACATGTAACTCTAATGTGCAAAGCTGTGGAGTTCAATCCCAATTTTTTATATATACATATATATATGTATATGTATTTGCAGTTAATTGCTTTGCAGTTAATTGCTAACTAATTTTCAAGCCATCCTTGCCTTTTGCCACAGCGTACTGAAGTGCTGTAAAATACAGGAGACCCTGCAGAGATATTGTTCCTGCCTCTTAGAAATAACCATCTTTGGCTGAAGCACTGTGGGGGAGGTGGTTGAAACACAGATATGATTTGGAAAATGAGGGCTGAGGCAGAGCTTTTACTCACTCACTTCTCTGCAGCTCAGACAATGATGTTTTTTTCTCGTGTGTAAGTACCTAATGTATGCACGGATGTTTTCAAGTGAATGTTTTCAAGTTGCTTATCTTGGCCTTTGTCGAGGAAGTGAGCATTCAGGAGGCGCTACATGTATTCAGGTCCTGAGTCTGCTGCTTAGCCCATAGTTCAAACATGAATAAATGTCAACTAAAAATAACAGCACTTAGAGCCACGATCCTCATCTGCATAATGGGGCTTATAAGTTTGGGAGCACACCCTGGTGCTCCTGCGCCCTTCCACTATGGGAAGCAACATGAGATGCAAAGTGAGCATGTGTAGTAGCAGTAGGTCATGGATAAATATATATGTGTGTGTGTGTCTGTGTTAGGAAAGATACCCTGCATTTTCTTAGCAAATAATTATTGGGAAATGGGAGATCTAACTCAGATTTTCCTTCCAGTCCTGGAGCAGTCTGACTGGAGACAAACAATATAATTAACATTATTTTAAGCATATGCTTTTAGCTGTGTATTGTGGAAGGCCAAGAAAGTCCAAGCTGAGCAATTAGCCTTTTAGAAGACTTCTGCACAAACAGAGAGATAAAGGGCAGGTGCTGAAATCAAGAGCTGGTTATTTCTCCCTCAGTCTGTGGGAGGAGATAAATGAAGTTAATATGCCCGGGATGGAGGCAGAAGCCATGGCGTGGAGATAGAGCTGTCTCCTTCGCAGACGAGCAGCCCACAATCCAGGCTCCCTGCTATATTGCAGAAGCTTATTAAAGGCAATTTAGAGATCATAGTGATAGGTGAAAATTGGCCTCATTCTTTCTTTCTCTTTATTTTTGTTTTTTTTTAAGTTCTCAGGCTGCCTTTCTTCCCTTTGGTGAACTATCTGTACTTTCAGGATTAGGAGAGTGAGAGAAGCGGGACCATGTCTGGAGCCTGTGACTTATCTCAGGATTTCAAGGGGAGTTAGCCAGCAGATAACCACTCTTCTGCAATAAGTGGGAAAACTTGTTTCAAATGCCAGCTAGCAACTGGAAGCTGACATTTGGTTTCATGGAATGATCACTCTTGGGAGGCCACGTTTAATGCTTTATAAAAGAAAAGTTCCCATTACCTAAGCCACTTAAGATGGAGATTTGTTTTTCATGAGCATTTTCTGAGCTGCTTGTGTTTTTCTCCTTCTCCTTTTCTCCCCATGTCAATGAGTATTTTGTCGTCAGTGTGCACTCCGTCAGATGTTCTTAGTATGCTATGCACACATGCCATTATGCCATCAGCTCTCACCTTTTAGGTATGGTACAAAATTTAATATTTATTGAAGTGCATTTGAGTTCGATGGGCATTAAAATTTCACAGAATATGTAAAAGGAGCAGAGGTAAAAGCCTTCAGTCCCTTAACAGAACAAGTTTCACTTTAGGTGTTAAAAGCACTTCTCATAGGTTTCCCCTTTCATTAACGATGTACTTCCAACTCCATCAGCTTCCATTTGTTTCACTGGAAAAAGCTGCTAATCACTGAGGCACCAGAGCACAGGGGAAGAGTAAATTGTCATCATGGTGATGACAGATACTGCCTGGGAAGTGGACCAGAGCAGCTTTGTATCCCTGGCACATCACCCTGGGGAAGAAGCACCAGCACCAGAGGTTCAGCTACAAAAAATGTCATAAAAATAACATGTTTGTTGACTGCGGTGGCAGTGAATTCAACACGGGATGTCAAGCACAGGTGCTTTGGTAGAATCACAGAATAATTTAGGTTGGAAAAGCCATCCAAGACCACCAAGTCCCACCATTCCCGCAGCACTGTCCAGGCCGCCACCACTGATCCATGTCCCCAAGTGCCACATCCACAAGGCTGTTAAACCCCTACAGGGAGGGGGACTCCACCACTTCCCTGGCAACCTATGCTTGGGGTTTACAGACCTTTATGTAAAGAAATTTTCCCCGGTATCCAACCTGAGCCTTCCCTGGCCCAGCCTGAGGCCGTTCCCTCTCCTCCTGTCCCTGTTCCCTGGGAGCAGAGCCCGACCCCCCCGGCTGCCCCCTCCTGTCAGGGAGTTGTGCAGAGCCATGAGGGCCCCCCTGAGCCTCCTTTTCTCCAGGCTGAGCTCCCCCAGCTCTCTCAGCCACTCCTCATCAGACTTGTGCTCACAGCAAATCAGAAAAGAGGAATGCCCATAGAAGAAAGTGTATGGGGAGTCTCCAAAACCAAAGGAGCCTAAACAATTTCTTGGCTTGGGTACTGAACTCTCTTTGGAAGAATTTTCCTGCTTCTGCAGATGCTGCTTCCAGGGAGGAGACATCATCTGTTGAGCAGTCAGTGGTGCCATCACACCATGCAGAGGAACAGGACGTGGGCAGCCCTGCACAGCACCCCAGGTGGCAAAGGAAATTGGTAGTATTCCATATATATGCACCCTGTTGATCCAAAGAAACCATCCATTGCCCCTTTGCCCGATCTTCTATTAGAATTGCTCCTGATTACAATTTTTTTTTCCCCCACTGTCCTGCTGTCCTTAGTTCTGAGTGGTTGTTATTTGGCCACAGCAAGATGCTGGATTCAGGATCCAGACCAGTGGTCTTTAATAATCCAAATTAAACCTTGGGGCATATCTGTAATTGCTTTAAAAGCTATGTACAGCTTTCTTGTGTTTGTTTTACTGCTGTAACACTTTTGCTGCTATGGGGGTTTTGGTGGAATAGTGCACAAATTAACCCTGTGTGACACTATAAAGAGGTAGGGACAGAGGAGTTACAGAGGCCAGCAACTCATTTATAGAGCTCCAGGGCACAGCACTAAGCAAGAGAGACAGAAAACTTCCTAAAAAATAAATTCATCCAGTTCTTCCTGATATTTGTATTTTTTTTTTTTTTTTTTTTTCTGGCTAAAAGGTCAAAGTTCTAATTACAGTGGAAGCTGATTGTGTCTTATACATCCTTAGGTCTGACGCTAGGCAGGCGTCTGTAACACAGACTTCCTTTTGCTGACCCTCAGCTGCTGTTAACCCTTAACCTGAAGAAGATCATATTAGTGACAGAAGTGTAAGGAACTTTTAAACAAAGTGCTTTTTGGGCCTTTCCAGAACACTGACCATATGCTAAGAATAACAGTATTTATGGATTGTATATTTCTTTCTGACAATTTATACCCTCAATTAAGATGTCAGCCTTCCCTGCTTCCGTGAGCTGACCTGTAAGTGATGGACAATAACTCACATTTCTTTTGAAGGCATTTGTTTTAGAGGCCGTGTTCTCAGAGACTTCGATTAGAGAAGACTATACTCCATGTCCCTTGAGAAATTTTATTTGGGGTAATCAAAATTCCAGGGGGAAAAAATCATCTTGAAAGTTTTGATGGGCTTTGTGGTCAGAAAATAACTTATCATTGTGAAACTGTGAGCAGCTGAAGACATGTCTGCACTCAGCTGACTCTGGCTAATCTTACAGTGGGATTATAAACCTGTCTGTCTGTCTGAGCCAGGGCAAACCCTTATGCAGGTGCTTTTCTATTAATGTAAGCCTGGCTACCTAAATTGGTGAGAATGAGTTGAAACTAAACTGAATGACACCACTTTATAATAAGTATGTCCAAGCAGGAGTTTCTATCATTTAAATCTGTTTAATTAAATGGTGCAAACTTGTGTGTAGGCAAGATCTAAAGTATGTGAAAAATATTATGGAAAAACTGTGATTATTATACTGCTTGAAGTTAGATACTTGCTGACATAATGCATTGTGTGGGAACTCTTGACTTAGTAGTTTGAAACCTTACAGGAAAAAAAATAACTGCGTCATCCCAGACGGGAATGAAAGCTTGGGGGTTTAGTTCAGAAATAAATACCACCCTCACTTTTAAGCATTAATATGATAATCCACAGAAATGTGACTGTAGTAGCAAGTAGGGTTCAGTAGCTAGTTAGAATACATAGCATGTTAACAAAAAAAATTGCATATATTCCTGGTTGCTTTAACACTGAAAAAGCCAATGGCCAAAGTAAATTCACTTTACCATCCTTTAGGTTGGAAAAGCCCTCTAAAATAACTATAACTGTTCCCCCAAGGTGGCCAAGGCCACCACTAACTCATGTCCCTGAGTGCCACATCTACATGGCTTTTGAAAGGTTACGTGTTCAAAAGTCTTTGAAATGTGATGACTCCTGTTGTTGCATGGTTAAAAGTGGATTTCAGCAGTCTTCAGAGAGTCTTGTTTGTAGCCATGTGTAATGCAAATACAGCTGATGAGTTGGATTGAATACTAACAACACTTCATTTTCAGAAGCATCCTTCATGTAAAATGGAAGAAATCAGTTAACTTAGAGACTTTAGGGAAAAAGAAACAAATTCTGCTGAGGTCCTTAGCAATGTAGTTTGACTTGAAACTTGTGATCCACGGAGATTCATACTGCTGAACTCAAGGTGTTTGAAATGTTGGCATAGGCTGGCAGTGTTGGTGAGTCATTAATCAAGCGTATTTATTTATTTATCAAAGTTTGCTTTAATATTTTTATATGGAAAAAAAAAAAACCCAACAAAACTCTTCATACAGTTACCCATTCCTGTAAGTGTTTGCATGGATTTTGACTGTCATACATGTCAAGATTTGGGTTTCTTTGGTGTGGTGTAAGACGAGGCCCTTTGCACACAAGGTCTTAGTTACAGCTGAGTGTTTTATCTGCTTGAGTGTTGCCAGGCTTAGGCAGCAGTGGCACTCACAACCTCTCCCTGGCACTCCCAAGGAGAGTTCACTCACGCTGTAACCGACACCGTATTTACATGTTACTCTTCAGGCTGTTTGAAAAGGGGATGTGCTTTCCACCTTTCCCCAGTTGTCTTAGGAGTGTGAAAATTACACAGTATCATATTCTTTAAATTATTTGTGTAGCATTAGAGGGAAAGGGACAAAAAAAACCCCACCAAAAACCACCCTTCAAATGATTCCAGGAAACTAAATTTTTCAAATGTGAATGCATCTGAGAACCCAAACAAGTTAAGTTTGCTTTTACACAGCAGCTGTCAGTCAATTTTGGGATTAAACCCAGCTTTTTAACTTGAGTTTGCTTCAGTGGTTATAAATTCTTTCGTGGGGGCGGAGAAAAATAAACAGTAACTTTTGGCATTGTTGACTAGAACAAGAAAAAAACCCCAGCTATTTTATTTTGCTTGTCTGCCTGGCACACAGTTAAAAACATATTAATGCTTTTCTGACACCTCCCTATTGAAGAGTAATATAAACATCACTGCAGCATCAACTTAGGAAAATATGCATTAGCAAACTTTTGAATCTCTGATCTTTAAACTGTTTCTCATGTAATATCAGTTTCGTATTGTAAAGCACCCAAAAATCCCTTTGAACAGAAAATAGTAATCATGCTTTCAGCTTAGAGCACTTGTATAAAGCTTTTCTTCAGAGATGAAGAATAAACTGAGAACTTCAGTCTTGTTTTCTTCCTAGTCACTGAAGCATTCATTTCTATGGGTAAAATCCTGCTTTCACTGGAAAGTTTTGCTGGTGGCTCCAGCATTCTCAAGGTTGTCAGGCTGTATCTTAGTGCTTAGGAGATGGTACCAGGCATGATGCAAGGAAGACACCAGGCAGGCCCCAAGGCTTTGTGTATCCCATGGTGGGGAGTGTGTGGCTCACAGTGACGGGTATTAGGAGGAAAGAGGGACTGTGCTTCGTGTTCCTCTGCCCTCTCCCTGGTTTCCCTGGCTGCTGGTCTGTGGGGATTGCACTGATTGCACTCCATCAGAAAATGGAACTGATGCCATGATCAGCAGCCTTGTGAGGATCTCACCAGGCTGCTGACCATGGCATGAGAGCTTTGTTTCTGCCTGTGCTGTGTGTGAACAGAGCAGTAAAACTGGGTATGTGAGCTCCTGACCTTCAGCCACCTCAGCTGGAGTGGATTGAGAGAAGCAGCTCAAGCAGAGATGGGATGGAGGTAGAGCCTTGCTAGCAGGTGCACAGTCAGCTCAGAGGAGCTGGGAGTGACTCGCGTTACCCACACCAAATGCATCAGCTTTTGCTCATTCTCGTCTTGAATAGTTTGCATTTTGTCACCCTTCTTGGTGAATAATTTCTCTTACACAGGTTACAATTCAAATAAGACACTGATGTCTGAATCCCTTCAATGTCCTTTGCATGTTGTAAGTTTAGGTTAGATACTGGGAAGGAATTGCTGTCTGTGAGGGTGGGGAGGCCCTGGCACAGGGTGCCCAGAGCAGCTGTGGCTGTCCCTGGATCCCTGGAAATGTCCAAGGCCAGGTGGGATGGGGCTTGGAGCAGCCTGGGACAGTGGAAGGTCTCCCTGCCCATGGCAGGGGATGGAACAGGATGAGCTTTAAGGTCCCTTACAACTCAAACCATTCTGTGATTCTGTGATAGAAATACTAATGCTGCAGTGCTGGGCTTTGCTCACGTCAGCCAGCCTGTGGCACTCCATACCTGCAGTCTTATCCTCCACTTTAATGCCACATCCTGAAGAGAGGAGAAGGAAGACTACTCGTTTTCTTACTATAGTGTTCCTTGCTTGTTACGCAATGCTGTGCATGGCGTTATCACAGTATTTGGTAGAAGCATAGCAGTAGCCCAAAAAGGATCAAGGATGCTTTAAAGGCAGCAGAGTTGTGAATAGCAAAATGGTCCAAGGAAGAGGAGATCTTTTTTTTATCTCCTTCAGGTGTTCCCACCGCTTTTCTCATTTGAGGTTTAAAGCATGCATTTATTAACTGAGTTACAGTCGGGGCGGGAGCAGCAGGAACCGGGGAGTTTGTTTGATCTACGTGTGGTTGTTATGTCTGAAATAATGCTCTGGTGTTCCTCCAAAGCCTCATACCTTGTTTTCAAACCTGTGCAGATAGTGAATGTAGAGAACTGTCATTCTTTTATGCTGTTAGCTTGTTTGTCACAGCCTTGAGCAGAAAACACCCAGGAGTGCAAGCAAAGGAATGAGTAGTGGTGCTGTGATAAAGGACAGACTCAACCAAGTCTCTGGCATTTTCTTTGGGAGCAAGAAAGAATTTATCCTGGGCTTTCCAAGGAACTAGAACCTGCAGTAAAACTGGATTCAGACACACTGAGAACAACCATAATATTTCTTTAGCTTCCCCACCTTCCCATTTATTATTTTGTTTTTCAGTGATGGAATATTGTGCATCCCAGTAAACTCCAAACCCGCAGTACTTTCTCCCTGTCACCAAGACATCTGGTTGTGCTGGGGGAGCTAATCAATTGCAGACGTTGTTGCTATTATAAGCCTGCAAGCCACTTGAAAAGTTACCCAGGATTTTGGTAATGAAGGGCCTGAAGTTATTATTTGAGCTTTTTCTTTTTTTTTTCCCTTTTAACTTCCCTTCAGGGGTCATCAGACTGGCAGTGTTTTATTTTTTTTTACAAGCTCAAATTTTAGACTTTTGAAAGGTCAATTCTGTGTGTGTCAAGCTACTTGAATTTCCTGTAAAAATGTTGGAGTTGTGAATTGATTTGTAATAATATGAAAGTGAACAAACATCCAGGTTAACTCTGTCTGAAAAGTTGGTATTTAAATAGATCAGAAACTCATGGCTGAGCTTGGGTTGAGGCACATTTGTCATTTTGCTATTAGAGTTGATATTTACCGTTAACGTTCAGTAAGACTGTCAGTCACATTTATGAAGAGATAACTTTAAAAAAATTGATTTGTAACTCAAAATGAAGAACAGTTTAGAACTTGAGAGTGACGTTCAGCTTTTGAGGCGACAGACCCTATAGCTCCAGCTGAAAACCCCTCCTTCACAGCCTCACTGATGCCAAAATCTAACCAATAATGAATGATTTATCATTCTGTATTTGGCTTTTTCCTGTTGGAAGGGTGGGGGAGAGATCCTCAACTCCAGAATACCGAGTCACTCCTAGCACTTGGCTCTGAAACACATAAACAATGCGGACTGTTACGAGTCCCATCCCAACGCTTGTATTACACGGCCATGAGTTCTCAGAGTTCCTAGAGCCTGATGTCAGGCGTGTGCTGGGGCTGGTGTGTTTTCTGGGGGCCCTCACGTGCGGCTGAAGCGGCTGTGCCGCGGCTTGGGCTCGCAGCGCAGCCTGGCAGCACCGGCGTTCCGCTGGTGCCGCTCGGCTGGGCGGCGATAAGCAAAGAGACAGTCTGGCTCCTTCCAGGAGCCTCTCGGTCATGTCTGAGCGCTCGGCAGTTCCCAAAGCCTCTGGCTGACTTTCCCCTGTGGACCGTTCATTTATCAGGAAATGGAATTGGTTACAGGATTTCGCGTGCTGCCAAACCTCACTGACGAAATCGGCCCGTTCCTGCTCTCAGAAGTAGGAAGAATGTATTAACTCTTTGTGCCTGATGCTTTTTTTTTAGTGCTTTTGCTGAAAAAAAGCCAGGTTCCTTCCTACTTTTAAAGGTTTGTGGAAATTGCTGACACGCTTTCACTCTTTATGAATATACTACTAATGCAGGATAATTTTGCCTGTTACATTTAGCTCTGTGCATCACAGTTACTCCTGTCTTTATAAATATTACTTCAGGGCAATTGAATTATTTTAGGACAATTGAATTATGTTAATGGGAGATCTGCCTACTGAATTCAGTGTATTCTTGCTTCAAAAAGTGTCTTCTGAATTAGAGGAGTGAAAATTAAGATTTACTAAAAACATAAACAACGCTTTGTTGTTTAAGGGAGGCTTTAAAGCCTAACTTATATGTATAACTTATACATAACTTGTAGAAGCTTAACCAGAATTGAATAGAAATATGTCTTTAATTATGTATATAGGATGACAACAAAAAACCCAAGTGCAGTTCTTTCTGAGTGTATTGCTGGTTTTGCATGTAGTTAGAAACCCAGCTGTGTAATAGCAAGGTAAGCACCACTCTTTTTAGTTGCTATTCAGAGGTCACTGACTTTCATTATGGATCAAGTTTTCAGCAAACTTTCAAACCAAATGCACTTTTAAAAATGCAGATGCATATTTTTTTGAGGCTCGCCAAACCCCAGGCTGCTCTGAAGTTTGCAGGGCAGAGCTGGTTGTCAGTCACAGGATCATCTGGGTTGGAAAAGCCCTCTAAGACCATCAAGTCCAGCCATTCCTCAAGCACTGCCCAGGCCACCACTAACCCCCGTCCCCAAGTGCCACATCCACACGGCTTTTAAACCCCTGCAGGGACGGGAACTCCACCACTGCCCTGGGCAGCTGTGCCAGGCTGGACAACCTTCTCAGTCAAAAAGTTTTTCCTAATACTCAACCTAAACATGAGCAAATTCTCAATTGTGCAAGTTGCATTGAGAAATAAAGAGCCATTTTGGTTTTATTAATTTATTTATATTGACAGGAGGTACTCCTAGGGATTTTTCATTTTTTCAGTGGTCAATGTCTGTCTCTTAAGACCCCCTAATTTTGTCCCTAATCAGCTGAGCTCAGTCCTCTTGCAGTACTGTGTCTGTGTATTTAAGAGGGGATGGAGAAATGACCATTTGCAGGTTTTCTGCTGGTGGATGCAGGTGTCTGTTCCTGTATCACTTGAACAGTTTCAGTTTGTGCAACAATGTGTTGCACTGGGAGCATGTCTCTTGTAACACATCAGTCTGTTTTAATGCAATCAATAGTTGTAACCTCCGATGTATGAAATTAATAAGCCCAGAGGTAAAGCACAGTGCACATATGGTAATTATTATGTCTGCAAGTGGTTGCTGCATTAATTGATAGCAGTAGCAAGTAATGCAGCCTCACTTCATTTCAGTGCTTCTTATACAAAAATCCTGTAAACAGAATTTTTGCAGTCTAATATGGTAGAGTGTTTTTTCTCCTTTTTATTATGAGCAAATCACTGTGGAAGTATTTAGAGCTCTCTTAGCTCATTTAGCTTCGTGGCAATTTGTGATCCTTTGTTCCATAAACAAAAAGTGGCTGAAAACAGCTCATCCACAACCTGTGAAAGCACCATGCAAGTCTCATCTGCCGCTCTCTGAGACGCGGCTGGTGTTGCAGGATCTGCCTGGGGCTGGTGCCAGGCGTGGGACCCTGCTCACAGCCTGCATCCTGCGAGCCTGAGCCACTGCAGGGGAGGATAAGTGGGTGATTTGGCTTCATTACTGACATAACTGAGGCTTGTAAAATTCAGATGTTTTCCAAGCTATGTCTGCAGCTCAAGTTAACGTAAATATATTACAAATTTAGCATTTCTTGCTTTTAAAAAATTGTGGTTTAGTAGTATAAATATAATTTTCCATTTTGAAGCTGTGTGTCATAAATACTCCTGAGGATCTCAGAATGTTGTTCCTTTCCTTTGTGAACCAGGGAAGCCACGATGGCTAAGGGCTGTGCATGCTTGGAGATCCCTCATTGTGTCAGTGAGAGGCTGCTAATGATTAAGGCCATCAGAGTGGCAGTAACACTCAAATCCACTTGTATTCTGTATTGAAAAATGAGTGAAGTTGTCATGATCCCAAAAAGACCTTTAACTGTCATCTCGAGACACTCCAAATAGTTTAGAGCCATGGTATGGGTTTAGAACCAAACCAATGGTTTGGGCTGAAAGGGCTTAAAGCCCATCCAGTGCCACACCCTGCCATGGGCAGGGACACCTTCCACTACACCAGGTTGCACCAAGCCCTGTCCAGCCTGGCCTTGGACACTTTCAGGGGTGGGACAGCTACAGCTTCTATGGGAAATCTGAGCCAGAGCCTCACCTTTCTTCAACACTTGCTTAAGATCATAATTTTCTTGAATACATACAACATAAAGGACCGGCTGAAAATAGACTATTTTGGAGTAATAGGTAGTAAAATTGAACCGCAAAAATTATGTAGGAAAGCCTTACAGGTAAGGTTCTCAGAAGCACTGGCGAGGGTTTCACTGGCATCAGGGTTATGGTGACAGTTGTAGTTTTAAAATCAAACATATTGCTTTTTTTTATTCTCTCCTTTACTTCTTTCTTGTAGTTTGGTTACAGTTCTCCAGAAAAGATGCATCCTATTCATACAGAAGGCTTGTTTCTCTTACTGAAATCCAGGGAAGCACATTTCATCCCAGGATAAAGGAATGCTTCAGAGATGGGTATTGCACAAGAATCCAAGGTAGCTTGGGAGGGTGGTGCTTGTGTGAGTGACTGGAGTACAGTGATTCTGCAGTTCAGGAATGAGGTGCATTGGCCAAGATGAGGATGAAGGGTGGGCTAGCACAGGACACTCCTATTCCCAAGCTGCTGTCTGCATGGAGACTAATATTTACATGGAGGCTTAATGTCTGTCCCCTCCACCCCTGAAAATTATCCTGGTTACCTTCTGGAAGCTGCATTCTGGATTCAGTCACTTCATTCCCCAGCCATAGCTTGCTTTGCAAAGCTCAACAATTGCAGTGGAATGAAATCACCTTATTCTGGAGTTGCCATAGCTGCTTCCAAAGAACTATTCCATAACACTGTTATGCAGGACAGTCTCCTGCAGAAGGCAGGACAGTGTTTTGGCTACCCCAAACCAGTCTGGGAATAAACCAAAATGTTCAGATGACCAGGTCCTACCTGCCCAGCCAGGACTACCATGCAGTAGGTAACAGTAACAATTGAGTTGTATAAATGCAAAGGTAATAACATTAATACAGTAATATCTGCTGTGATTCTGAGACATAACTCTTCAAACCAGTAAAAACGGAAAAGGGAAAATAAACCACTTCTAGGAGCAGGTTGATCAGCAGAGCGGGAGTTTGCTGTTTCTCTCCTGCAGTTTTCACCTTGCCATCACTTGAGTTCCCTTCTCTGTTCTGCAGAGCTGTAACTGCAGTCACAGCCCTGTACCCAGCTGAGCTGAATGTCTCAGCCTTGCCTGTGGCACTCTGGGGGTTGTAATTAACCAGCTCCCATTAAAGCAACAGATGAAAATTCACACAGTTACATGCAAAAGCTTTAGAAGATGAAATAGTGTCTTGTAACAAGAAGTGTTAAAGGAGGTTTTCTTTCTTTTTTTGCCCAGGACAAGGGTAAAAGTTTTAAACTAAAAGAAGGTAGATTCAGACTAAGGTATAAGGAAGAAACTTTTTATAATGAGGGTGGTAAAATACTGGTACACATTACCCAAGGAGGTGATGGATGCTCCATCCCTGGAAGTGTCCAAGGCTGGGTTGGATGAGGCTTGGAGCAACCTGGCATAGTGGAAGGTGGGTGGGGTGGCAGGGGGTGGAACTGGATGAGCTTTAAAGGTCCCTCCCACACCATTCTGGGATTCTATGACTCTGTGAAATAATTATGTAGTTCTTTATGCTACCTGTAGAGAGCAGAAAAATATTTCTGTAAGGGACACAGGGGAAGTGTACTGCAAAGATCTTCTCTTTCCTTGAATCAGAAGGGTGTGGTTGTGTTCTACTGGTGACACAGTCAGGGTGAGAGGGACCCCTTAGCATCTTCATCTCACATCCAGTGAAAGGTGTCCCAGCTGGTTCTCACCCATGAGGAGGCTCTTGGGCTGTGATGAGCAGAAGCCATTGCTGATTGGAGTGAAGTTTTGGAGGAGAATAATATAAGTGGTGACATTTTCTAACCGTCTTCCATGATGAGGAATGTTTACCATCCTCTTGCTGTCCATATGGCAGAGCATCCTTGCACAAGGCAATAAATGGTGAGGGGCTGATCTTAGGTGCTCTGCAAATTTTGTGGAGGGGAAGGGTCAGGAGATGACATACAAAGTCCAGTCACTAAAGGGAGCGTGGATTGCCAGAAGAGATCAGTGAAAGATTTCTTTATCCACAGCTGAAGTCTGGCCTTTCATTGCAATGTGAAATAACCAGAGAGGGTAGCAACAGGCTCTGATTTTTCCATGTGAGCTCTTGGGACACTGCACTGGTGTCCGTGCATCTATTTTAACTTAGGTGTGCAATATAAAAATAAAGAAATAGTCCCAAAATTGAATTTTTCAGTGGCACTTAGAAAAATAGGGTAATTTAAACTAGAAGAAGAATGTTTAGACTAGATATTAGGAGGGAATTCTTGACTGTGAGAGTGGTGAGGCCCTGGCCCAGGGTGCCCAGAGCAGCTGTGGCTGCCCCTGGATCCCTGGCAGTGTCCAAGGCCAGGTTGGACGGGGCTTGGAGCAACCTGGGATAGTGGAAGGTGTCCCTGCCTGTGGCAGGGGGTGGAAAGGAATGGTCTTTAAGCCCCCTTCCAATCCAAGCCATTCTACTATTCTGTGATTCTTGTACTTTATGGGAAGGAAGGGAGGGCACAAGTAAGAGACTTCTAGCATAAGAATTTAAACTTTACACAGATTCTAACATGAAACAGTCTTTGTGTATCTTTTGTTAGACACAAGATATGTTAGATTGGCTGTCTTCATTGTTTTAAGGAAGCTGCTACAAGAAAGGGATATCAATTACAAGGCAGAAAGCGAGCACTGGAGAAACAGGAGGATGGGAAAGCAGTGTGAGAGTTTCCAAGTCGCTCCCCATGGTAACAGAGCTCTGACCCGGGTAAACAACTCTGCACGTGTACGTTTCTCAAAGCTACTTCCATTCTGCTAACTGCTGGCCTGCCACATCATTTGAACTCTGTTAACCTTCAAGGATGATCCCATTTTTTCTGAAAGAGAGCACAGAGGAGCTTCCCTGCCCAAAGCTGCAGAGCTTTGGCTTTGCAGGAGCTTGGCAGGAGCCCCACACTCATGAGCAGCCCAAAACTCCCTGTGCAACACATCTTACAGGAGGGCTCCTAGCCAGAGCCCGGCCCCTGCTCACTTCAGAGCTGTACGATTGCTCAAGCTAAATAACATTCCCCAACTTTCCCTCCCTAGAAAGCCTCCCTATACTTTTATTACGTTTTTTTGCTGTGACTAAATCTGCTTAACATGTGTTGTGCAGCCTCCCCTCTCTCCGTTGCATATGTTGTGAGTCCAGTGAAAAGTCCAGTGCCAAATGCACTGCATTCGCATGACATGTTGTTTCCAAATATCTTGCAACTTTGGTCAAAGTAAGGTAAAATTACACTGAAATGCCCTGACCTCTTTCTTCCCCTGCTCAGTTTCCAACCCATGTGTTCCTTTTCTACTGGAGACCTTCAGTGTACACAGAGTAGCTGAAAAGTATGAAGAGTTGCCTTTAAAATGAAGTTATTCTTTTCTTTAGTCAATAAAGCCCCACATTATCTCCCCTACATTAAAAAAATTTTTTTTTCAATAAAATGTAAAATAATGTGGCAGAGGCCAACAACTTTATCCCAAAAGGTGCAAAATTTGATGAGTTATGACAACTAAATACAAGATAAAGGAAGTAAAAAATCATGTAACTCCTAATTATAGTGATCCAATTGCTCTTTCACTTCTAAGGTTTAGCTGTCTTTTCCAAATTGGTCTTTTGAATTAAGTTTCCATAACATGTGGCAGATTGAGAAAAACAGTCCTCAGAAAATTTCTGCCCTGTTTGACAGATGAACTAGATAATGGAGTATAATCTCTTCCATTTTCATGATTTTGACACATTTTCACTTCTGTGTGTATGTTTAAATCAAGGAATCAAAATAAGTTTGAGTACAGAATATAAATCCTCGACAGAATTACAGCTTTCATTGCAGTATTGGGTTAAATGTAAACAGCAGGAATGTTACAGTTATCTTTTAATTAAATGCATAAATCAGAGAAATGTCTTGAATGTTTACAGCAACTGCACCAAGAAGTGAGAATGAGGAAGAGATGTACTTTGTCAGCTGATGGCTGCCTCCACTGCATTCCCATACGGAGTTTAATTTTGTCACAACCTTTGGTACAAGTTGCATAGCTTCTCTCCAGTTGATTTAAAGGCTGTTTGCTCCTGCTGAGGGTGATTAGTGATGGAGATGGCTTTTTCCTGGCCAAGCAGGGGATTTCTCACATCTATCAGCATCACTGCTGAGGACTCTGCTATTAGGATTTAGAGGGCAGCTGGTTTAGGTCACCCTAAATCGTTTTTGTAGCTCTAGATGTTCTGGAGCATCAGATGATGGTATTGAATCTTAAATTCACGTGGATTTAGGCTGGTTTTATGAAAGGTTGTAATGCTACACCCACAATCTGCTGAACTCACAAACAAGGCTGATTTTTCTTGACACTGTCCTCATGTTGACTCTTGTACCCTAACAAACCCTACCATGCTCCCTTCTACCCAGGTTTTCTCCTTGTCCTGTAGGTTGGAAAAGCCCTCTTAGACCATGGAGTCCAACCATTCCCCCAGCACTGCCAAGGCCACCACTCACCCATGTCCCCACGTGCCACAACTACACAGTTTGTAACCCCCTCCAGGGACAGAGCAGCCACAGCTTCTCTGGGCAACCTGTGCCAGGGCCTCACCACCCTCACAGCCAAAAATTTCTTCCTAATATCCCATCTAACCCTGCTCTCTGGCAGTTTACAGCCATTGCTCTGATGTTTAAACTGTGGGGAGAGCAACCAACCTATGGCTCATGAGCTGAGGCCTGGGGACAGACCGTGTAGCAGAGAGGTGAGAATTTCCCATCTTGATCATGCTGCAGCAGCAGCATCCAAAGCTCCACAAGGAAGATTCCCCTTCCTTCACTGCAGCATGTGAGCTATCAAAAACCACACCAAAGACTGTTCTTATAGATGGGAAACCAGAGGCTTATACTGGATAGTTCACTGAGGGAAGGTCTCCTTGAGGCTGTGAGAGACTGGCAGGTCCAAAACATGGAAGAAATTTTGTGTTTATGGAGTAGAGTGGGAGGAGAGCACAGGCCTTAAACTTACGTGTTGTCCTTGAGGTGAGACCCATGAGATCCAAATGGTGCCTGTAGTTCTGAGCACAGTCAGGCAGCAAAACTTTATTTGAATTCCTGGGGCTTATCTGCCCCACCAGGACTTGCCAAGCTCCATCCTCCTGAGCTAAGACCAGCAAAGCCTGATTGTTGTCACCAGGGTAAACAATCCTGGCCTGAATGCACAGGGAGGAAGGGGTCAGATATGTTCAATAACAAAGGGACATAATAGCATTTATGAAAGAATTCCCCAGCCTGAGGTGGGGAGTTCTCTAGAAATGTTTGATTCATGTCCAAAAGACAGTCTTCTCCAGAATAAATCTTAATGCAGATAAGGTGTCAGTGAAGGCAAACAAATATGGAAATGCTGCATCTAAAGCATAGTGAAACAGAAAACACAAGTAATTTTCATTCGTTATTGAAACAGCAGCTCACTTGGGGCCCTTTTTCACATAGAGGTGATTGTTTGCATTAGAAAAAAAAAGCAGTTTCACTATAGGAGAATGCTACTTTTTAAACTGGTGGCTGCAGGATGACACCAAGCATACAGATGCCTTTTGGTTGCAGTCAGCTCCCGAATCCCTGTACTCAGACAGTCAAGGAGATGCAGTTGCCCACGTTCAAGATTTGTAAAGATGTCTTAACACCTTGAAGGAACCCTTGTCCTACTCATTCTCACCCTTTCTCCTTTCTGCACACTGCTTGCCTCTATCATTGATAAACATTGATAGCATGTTTTCAATAGCTAATTTGAACTTGCTATCGCAACCTTCATGAATATAATGGACTATAGAATAAAATGTAGCATAGAATGAGCAACCTAAAAATCCATTTCAGAAAAGGCATCCTGGCTATTTGTTGAGGTCAGCTTAACACCACCCCCCCTCCCCTGACTTTGGTTTGTCTTCATATGACTCTTAGCATTAGGGCAATTTTTTTTTTTATAAAGTTGTGAAATCCGCATTCACAAAATAACTTTTGTGAACGTACACATTTGGCACCAGCTCCTCGGCTGGCAGTCCTGGCAGAGATAAGGCTGCAGTCTGGCACCGTGCACTATGGCTGGAAAGGTTTTACTGTCACTTCACATTTCACTCCTCAAGACAAATAAATGGGATTTCCTGCATGCAGCAGGGCAGCACTGCTCATCTTGCAACACAGTCTGTCTGTTTGCAGAGGCTTGAAATACTTTAGAAGGGAGTATGTCCATTGGGGTGTACATTTTCCAGTTTGGGGAGATTAGGGAGCCAAAGGTCTGCCGGCTCAATAGGGTGTTAGTCAGCACATCCTGAGCTTCGGGCAGATAAGGGTCCACTTCCTAGGCTGCCCTGATCTGAGAGTTAACAGTTGGTGACAGCGAGTCTGTCTCTGTTCTTAAGTCATTGTTATAATTTTTTGTAATAGTTACAGGCCTGGCTCCCTCAGATTAAAAAGTACAAAATCAAA
>VZRQ01001712.1:17183-52832 GCA_013397975.1 Machaerirhynchus nigripectus | reverse complement strand
GGGGGGAGGATGGTTGGGCTTGGCGTGCGGCCCCACCGCCGTGCTGGGTGGGAGGGACCAGAGCAGGATGTCGGCGTGGGCCTCATCTCTGTGGCTGCTGTGAAGGAAAACTCAAACCTTGTCAAATGACCTTCGAGGAGCCCTCCACACCAGGAAATGTGCTGTAAATGTCAGCCCCCAGGATGCAAATCAAAGGTGTTAAGCTCAGCTGGGAGAATGGACCTCGTCTCTCTGGCTAATGCAAGAAGCCAAGGCCTAGGCAGTGCATCAACCCTTGCACAGTGATAACGGAGGGAAGCGTGGTCCCAGTTGTCCAAAGGAATGTTCTTTTTGGCTTGGTGGGATGTTTTGGAGGCAGCATCGAACCAGTATGTAGTGAAAGCATGTCTGGGACCTCATCACTGCAAAAGTATGCAAACTGAATCACTGTGCTCTTCTCCTGCCACCTTTTGCGTTGGGGGAATATGTTCTACGCAAATAAATGAGAAAACAAAATTGTGACATGGTAGTAGCTCTGGATGTGGGGTGAAAGAAACAGGCAGATGAAAACAGCATTTTGACCCGTCAGTCCTTTGTGGTTCTGCTGGATTATCCCAGGACTGTATTAGAGCAGAGAAAGGTCATATAGGTAGTTTGCAGAAGGAAAAATCCTTAAACTGTGAAATTTTTGTGGTTTGTACTGTCACTGTGCTTCAGTCCCTTCCCAGCTGAGATGCTGAAGAGCAGGGAGGTGAGTGCTGGAGACTCCATAGATGGTCACAATGTCCATCACCCAGAAAAAGGTGGGACTGAGTCAGATCACAAAATCTCCAGCTCCTTCTCCAGGGTGGAGGAAGAAAAATCTAATCCTAGATTGTTACAGGAATGACAATTCCTATGCAAACAAAAAAAAAAAAAAAAAGGGAGCGAGAAAAGGGTAATATTTATATGTTACTGGGCTAGGATATGTACATTGCCCATACAGGGTTCCTGAGGTGCATCCCTCTGGCAGTAAGGCAGAATGTTGGTATCAGTGCCTTACCAAAACATGTAAGTGTGGGTCATGTTCTTAAAGTTCAGTAGTTTCCTTCACTGTCACACACTATCCAATACCTTCTGCTCATTTTGTGTTGCTGATTGCGTGGCTCACACCATGGTGAGAGTTTTATTTGCACAGCAGTTGGATCTTTGGTGGGAGTAGTAGTCGGGCAGCAGGGAGAGGTTTATCTGGGGTTTGTGTCGGGACAGTGGGATGGTGCTGTAGCCTAGGTGGGGCAGCCATCCGTGATGTTATCTGGAGCACAAAGCATTTCCATGATAAACAACATTCCTTGTATTTTAGACTAGGCTGCTATCAAAGTCAAAACAACTGCTCTGGCTTAAACAGTAGCATTCACTGCTTGAAATGTAAAATATATAATTGGCTCTAAGATTTGTCTAGAGCAGATTCTCCATGTCTTTTAATATATAGCTACACATATTAGTGTACATTCATTATTCAGCAGGGTTATTTTCTCCAGAGCTTCCATCATTCATGCACTTCACAGGCCTTTTTAAATCCTTTCCAGTGAGTTTTTCCTTATTGTTAAAAAAAGTTTAATAAATTATATCAATTAGACTAAAAGCGTGCAACTTGGTTTTCAGAAAATAATTAGCAGATGGTTGTCTCTGATGTGAGAACTGGAATATTGTTGGGCATTTATAGTATTGGCTTTGTTTTTAGAAAACGGGAATATAGATCTGTCATTTTTGTCCAGAAGTTGAAGCAGACTTTGTAGCCAGATACACAACTCAATTCTTCTCTCCTTCCAGTATCTCCAAGAGGAGCCTTTGCCTTTCCCACCCCTACCTCACCCTCCTTTGAGTTCTTCCACATTGTTGCAAATTATCAAACTGCCTGGGAAGAATTATTTTGGTCTTTGGCAAGTCCTGAACCATAGAAAACCTTTTTGGTTTATATAAGAGTTTCCTCACTGACCAGGTGATACTGGGGCTCTGAGAGCACCATGAGCTTTTTCTGGAGGGAGCAAGCATCTTGGGATCTCACAGATCACCGAATCACAAAATCATTTGGACTGGAAAAGTCCTCTAAGACCACCAAGTCCCACCATTCCCCCAGCACTGCCAAGGCCACCACTGACCCATGTCCCCAAGTGCCACATCCACGCGGCTTTTAAGCTCCTCCAGGGGATAGTTATCTGCTCCAGATCTGGCTGACTGCAGAAGTGGTCTTCCCCTGCGTTCTCTTGCTTCCTGGACTTTATAAATACATTTTCTATCTTCTACAGAGTGATCCAAGCTGAGCATGTGCATGTGTGGACTTAGGAAAAATTGAGCTTTTGCCCAGTTTGAGACCTTCAAAGTGTTGTTCCTCATGAGATGTTCCCAACTGATTTATTGCTGCCAATTTCTTAAGCTTTACCTTTTGCACACTTGAAAAGCGTCAGAATTCATAGAATCATAGAATCACAGAATGTTTTCATCTGGAAGGGACCTTAAAGCTCATCTTGTTCCATCCCTCTGCCATGGGCAGGGGCACCTTCCAGGTTGCTCAAATCTCACTCATTCTGCAAAGAAAAATTTCAGCCTTGAATCTGCTTTGTTTGGCGAGTGAGTGCTGTTTTGGAGTTGGGAAAGTCTCGATAAGGTGCAGAGATTAATTCTGAGACTTCGGAAATACGTGGATTTCTAAACCCTTCTTTGAGGGTACTGCTAAAGCATCATGGTCTCAATTGTGAGTTGAGGCATCCAAAATCTAGTTCTAATTTTGTAACCTTTTCTTTGCAGGTCTACAAGTATTCTCTATAAAAGTGTCAGTGAATGAGTGATTTCTAAACTCCCTTCAGTTTTAACAAAAGTGTTTGATGAAAACACTAATGGTTTTTCATGGTTGTGTAAAGCCTTGCACGTTCATCTAGAGAAGGATGGCTTGCAAGCTGAAGCACAGGAAGCCAGGGCTTAAACTCATTTGCATCTTCCTTAGCAGTGGTAAAAATAGGGACTACTGTTATGAAACGTGCATTTTCTGCAAATCCCATGGTAGGAAAGGCTTACGCGTCCACTTCATATCCATAAAGTTTTGTGAGTTGACAGACTCATCCCCATTTGTGCTTTGGTGCCCTTTAATGCCACTGAGAAATGGGTTCAGGGATTATTCTGTTTTTCAGATTTTAATTCCCTAGATTGAAAAGCACACAAAGGATTTTACTGATTTATCTGAGTGGTCGGTGTATGTACGTAACAAGTGCTCGAGCGAGGTCAGGACCAGAACTGTTTCTGTCAGTTGGGTCAGTAGCTTTGTTCATTCCATGTTTTTAACTCTGTTCCTGGTTAGTTTTTTTTTTTTTCAATTTCAAAAACGTTCTTTTTTTGAATTGTTGACGTTTTGAGATTGTTCATTTTTTTGCTCAGACCTGTATTCTTTCTTCTGAAAGGCCACTATATTTTCTGAGAATTGCTGTTCTTTCAGGTTAAGCCCTGCAGTGGATGAAATTTCCATTTTTTATTGATGGTACCTCATTTACACATCATGCCTTCATCCTCATGCCTCAGGTGTAATTACATACATCAGTCTCTGGTTCTTTCTTTTCTTTTTATTTGCTAAAGCCAACATGTATTTTATTTTCTGCAGTGTTGCAAGTGTCCTTGAAGTGTTGCTGCTGTTTCCTGTCTCTCCATGGTCTCATAGCAAGTCATAGCCTGGTCTGGCTCCTGGCTGTTGAGCAGTCCTCTTGGAAATGTTTGGAAAGATCTGTGTCCATCTAGACAACATGGCATAGAGAACAATCCTGACAGGGCAAGGAAATTCTAATTGGAGCTGTAAATCCTTGAACTGTGACTATTAATATATAATGCATAAACTGGATATAGAGATGAATGATAGTTAACAGTGTGTGATATGTGAGTTTTGCTTCAGTCTTTCATCTTGGTAATATTTTCCTCCCATTCCAAAACTTCTCCAGATGGACACAGGATCTCTGAAGCTGAGCAGGGATCCTCTTTTTTTCTCAAACTAAGGGATGAAGGGACTTTCACAACATCCTAGAATAGTTTGGGTTGGAAGGAAGCTTAAAGCCCATCCCGTTCCAGCCCCCTGCCATGGGCAGGGACACCTTCCACTGTCCCAGGCTGCTCCAAGCCCTGTCCAGCCTGGCCTTGGACACTGCCAGGGATCCAGGGGCAGCCACAGCTGCTCTGGGCACCCTGGGCCAGGACCTCCCCACCCTCACAGACAGCAATTCCTTCCCAATATCCCATCCAGCCCTGCCCTCTGGCACTGGGAAGCCATTCCCTGTGTCCTGGCCCTCCAGGCCTTGGCCCAAGTCCCTCTGCAGCTCTCCTGGAGCCCCTTTAGGCCCTGCCAGGGGCTCTGAGCTCTCCCTGGAGCCTTCTCTTGTGCAGCTGAGCATCCCCAAGTGTCCCAGCCTGTCTTTGTAGATGCTGACCTGTGGTCCAGTTTATTTTCTGTGCTGTCTCAAAGTAGCCCTGAGTCCAGGTGTTTCTGATGTGGACTCAGCAGATCCTGAAATGGGTACCCGGCCTTGTCCTAAGCTCAGATATATACATTTATACAGTTCTTTTGGAATCTGTACAGATTAACAGCCTGGTATGAAGACAAAAATAGCACAGTTTGGGGCTACTGACATTTATCAGCAGTATTTATTTTCTGGAAGGAAAAGAAACAAGTATATATGTGTTTGCATTCCTGAATTTCTAGGACTTTAGAGCTCTCATTATTTGCTATTCTGTCCCAGACAGAAATGCAGTTGTCTTACAACGGTACCCTGCAAAGTTTTGTGCCCTGGCAGGTTTGCCACAAACATTTAACTCATTTAAATCATTGTGTTTTTACCAATAATTATCTAGGCAGAGATGTTTGATTGATTTTTCCCAAAATGACCTGGCTTCTCAGTACTCTATAAAAAAAATAGTAATTGCTGAACTCTGACCAGAAGCACGTCTGCTCCTCTGGCAGTAGTTCACATCTGACACTGAAAATTCACTCCCGAGCATTTATTTTCCTGCAGCTGTGGTTGTACGAACCTTTACCCAAAGTGATCTGAAAACAGAAATCATGTATCAATGAAACTTGCTGAAACAGTTACCTCTTTATAGATTAACTCCCCTACCCTCCTGGACCAGGAAGATTGTGCTCCATTAGAATATGGGTTACCTGTCTTACAGAATTTTACTCTCTGGGAACAATGTTACTGTCTACTACAGCTTGTGTAGTTGCCTAAACTTCCATAATTCTATTATTATAAGTAATACTATATTTTACATATATTTATTAATTAATATGTAATATAGTTACTGTATTTGGCTTGTGCACAGATGGTTTTGAACCTTGTATCACCCTGAATTTTTCTATTTCTTTTTCAACCTTCCTGCCATGCTCCGAGCCCCCGTTTTCTTCGCTGTCTTTCCGTTTGCACCTATTCCTTAGGCAGATCTCTGAACAAGATGTGTGGCTCACACTTAGTCTAGCACATTTCCTGTTTGCTTCCTTCATGTCCCCACAGCATCATCCTCTATGCTGTGAGCTTGAGGAGGAGAAGAAGATGGTATCAGGCAGGTGTGGTGTAGCCCATACAGATATTTCACCAAAGCCACACAGACTTTCTGTCTGAAGTCAAAGAGAAGCGCTGCAGACCTGAACAGAACTGAGAAAGATGAAACGGCCTTACTGCCCCACAAGAACTAAGTAACTGCAAAAATTCAATCTGTCAGTATCTTAGAGCAAGCACTGAGACATTTTCTTCCACGAATTGTGCTCTGTTAAAGAACACATGTCCTTATATTTATATGAAACCCAAATATATTAATGTTTCCATATGTACCTGTGTATCCATATCATGAACAGTGTACCAGGCATGATTGTTGAGTTGTTTTCAAGATCCTTGGCCATTAATTTGACTTAGATTGGTATTTTGGGGACCAGATTTCCAAGTGGTGTTGAGGATTTTGCAGACAAGTACAGGTGTTATTCCTCTGCCCAAAATCCTCACAGATTGGTATCTGCCTTGGTACAAGGCAGATTGTAGGGATAATCCTTGCTGGGGTAAATATGCTTTATGGACCCTATGACAGAGGCTTGGTACAGTGCTGAACCTGAGCCCTTTTTTTTCCCTTGCCATTTGATGTATTTTGCTAATGAGATCCAAGCCTACAGATGCTCTGCAGGCAGTACTGCTATATTTAGCTGAAACAATATGAAACACATAATTTGCCATCAAGTCATTAGGTTACCAAACAGGACTCATGATAAGCTTTTCAAACACACAGAAATCCCATCCTCAGAAAGACTTTGAAGCTTTGGATTGATGTAAAGTTTGCATGAATTTGACTCTCAAGTGTGTTCAGACTCCTTTGAAAACAGCACTTCTCTGCTCAAAGAGTCACCTGCTTTTGAAAATATTGACTCATGCTTGATTGCTGTTTCAGAAACCAGAGTTTCTAACCAGAACTTGAGGAAAAGAGCGTTCTCCAGGTTTTATTAATCCAGCTCTTTAATTTCTTTATTTTCCACAGTGGCTGCCCCATATCTTTGATGAATGCTGCTTTTCATCCAGCAGAACATCTAGATCAGGGAAGAAGCAAAGACATTGCTCTTAAGGCAGCTCCATCTGCCCTTGGCTGCATTATCTGAGTGGAGATCATGCACTGACATAACACTGTAGCCTAAGAGCAGCACAGGGTTCATTTGAAGGGAAGGGGATGTTTTATTTAATGTATGGCTCAAGCCTCGTAGCTCAGATGCCACTGCGCTGTCTGGAGTGGGGCCAGGTGCTGCTTGCTGGTTTTGGTGTTCTCTTCCTCAACGTTAACTGAAAAAAAACCAAACCAAAACAAAAAAAAACCAAAACACCCTGATGTTGTTGAACTTCTGTGGTGGGGGAGTTACTGCAGTTCAGTTCTGCATCTGTTCATCAGACTTCCCGTGGTTTTTCATCGAATCATGTGATTGACAATGCAGACAGTCTGCAAAGTTCTCGGTCTGTCTCATTTGTACCCTAGTCCCAACCACTAAATCTGACTTCTGCTTTGTCTGGCAGAAGAAAACAAGATAGGGTGCTGTGGTGGGGTGATTCACCGGGGCTGATAAGTGGTGTCTGTGTTTAAACTGTGCCGTTCAAACCGTAATGTTACCTCTGTCTCTCACGTTTTCAAGCACTTTGTCAGGCTGGTTTATTTTAAACTATCCGGGTTTGTCTGTCCCTGTAAGAGCTGGAGAGAAATGCAAATGATGGCTCCAACGGACCTGTTTATGTCAGGGCAAGGAGTTCAGTAACTTAAATAGTGAACAATATTGTATACTGGATCAAAAAAGGGTTTGGGTTGGGAGAGAATTCAAGCTCATCTCATTCCACCCCCTGCATGGGCAGGGACACCTTCCATTGTCCCAGGCTGCTCCAAGCCCCGTCCAGCCTGGCCTTGGACACTCCCAGGGATCCAGGGGCAGCCACAGCTGCTCTGGGCACCCTGTGCCAGGGCCTCCCCACCCTCACACACAGCAATTCCTTCCCAGTATCCCATCCAGCCCTGCCCTCTGGCACTGGGAAGCCATTCCCTGTGTCCTGGCCCTCCAGGCCTTGTCCCAAGTCCCTCTGCAGCTCTTCTGGAGCCCCTTTAGGCCCTGCCAGGGGCTCTGAGCTCGCCCTGGAGCCTTCTCTTGTGCAGCTGAGCACCCCCAGCTGTCCCAGGCTGGCTGCAGAGCAGAGGGGCTCTGTCTTTCAACAGCATCCATCTGAACAAACAGGGCAGTGAAGAAAAAAAAGGGGTGACTCATCCCATACCAAGGCTTTTCTTCTATCATTAAGACTGCCATTTAAGATGCCTTAGAACAGGCTCTCTTTTCAAGTAGTGCTAAAAATCAGGTTCATTGGAGTGTCACCAGCTGGGGTGCAAATGTCTTCCCAGGAGTAAGCTGGACACAACAGCAGCAAGGCAGAAGAAAATAGATTTGTGCACTGCTTGTTTGACATGCCACTTTTGGAATTTCGTTAACCATGATAAATCTCTCACCAGTGCTGACTGGGTTATTGCTGGGAGTGCCCTGTGACTCGTGTGGCCTGGTTGCTTTACAGTGTCACCTCCTGTGTGTCTGCAGCACACAGCCAAGGCTCCTGATCACACATTTGAAGCAGTACATACAGGAGACAAATGGCACAAATATTAATTTAAACATTCCTTGGACTATCACCTGAAAATCTTGAAAAGCTTTTTGAAAATCTTAAAGCCTTCTGGCATCAATCAAGCTTTTTACATAGTGTTTAAATCCTGCTGTTACAAATAGTTATAAAGTCACTCCGATAAAGAAGAAACTGTTGATGATTTTGTTTGTTAACAAATTCTGTTTTCAGTGAACACCCTGATAGTGAAACAGTGTGGGTAGTTTTTTATCTCAACAGTGGAAGGCTGCCATGGTTAATCTTGCAAGTTACATCATAGAATGATTGAGGTTGGAAAAGCCCTCTAAGATCATTGAGTTCAAACATTAACTCAGCAGCACTGTGCTCTCTGCTAAACCATATTCCCAAGTGCTACATCCACACCCCAAAGAGGCTGGTGCAGTTCTCTCCATGCTGCGCCTCTAGGATTTCTCATTTTAAATGAATGAGAAAACGTGGCCAGCACACAGCTGTGGGTCATTGCAGTCATCTAAAGAGAGTGGGTTTGAACTGCTGGCCTGGAATTCTAATTTTTCATGTCTCATCAGCAATGCATTGAGATGTCCTGAGCCTGCTGTTCAGGTGGACCATCAACAATCCATCACTCCTGCTGTTATCTACATTCCTTTTACATAGACACATTCAAAACTGTGTATATGTAGTGGCAGTGTGTATTATCTCTCTCCTTAAAAATCTCATTCTCCTTGTCTGCATTTCCAAGATACGCCCCCCATCAGGCTGTTCAAAACATGTGTTGAGGGTGAGAGTCTAGGCTGACTGCAGTGAGTTACAGCCTTTAATCTGAACTTGATTATTAAAATGCTACGGTGTGATAGCAATAAATGGCAGCATCGATCAGCCTGAAGAGAGGCTGAATACTAGAATCAGTGCATGGCTTATTGCCTGAAAATATGAATGCTACCTGAGCCGTTTTATGCTGCCCTTCCAGCTGAGAGATAATGGGATAGCAAGACCTGAGCATCTCAGATGCAGCTGTTGGAATTTCTACTGTAATTTTGCCTACTGTTTTAAGGCTGAAGATGTTTGATAAGCTGCACAAGAGCCCAAGAATGGTCCCAGGCTACTGCCATGAGTATTTGCAAAGCCAGTAGCTACATCTGTGACCTGAAGGTGAAAAAAAAAGTTGTCGGTGTTTAGTTCAATTCNTTTCCTCTGGCTGGAAGTGTTGCCATGGTGTACTCGTGGGGTTTAACCATTCCTTCTGCTGATGCAGTGCTGAACGGAACGTGCTCCTGTCTACACTGACCGCAGGCCAGGAAGTTTTGGAAGGAAGTGGGGAACATTACACTGAGGATAAGCAGAGCAGAATGTCAGGGTTTTTTTAAAAAAAATAAATACTAATGAAGATATACATGAGGGCTTGGTTGGGGGGTGCCAGAGGGGGAAGGAAGGCAGGGACAGCTTGAGAACTTGGAGCCGAGCTGGGAAGAGATAGAGAATGTCAATGAAAAGGAGGATTTCACAAGGCTGGTGAGAAAAAAAGAAAGCTTGGGTGAGTACAAAAGAGAAAGGTATGCTAGAGAGAGAGGATGACAATGCAGTGGAAGGGAGTTGGAGTGGCAGTAGGCTGGGAGACTGGAAATGAGAGGTGGAGGTGAGTATGGGTGTAAGGTGTCTAGGAGTGAAAAAACAAAGTGATGCAGAAGATTAAACAGGCTGGTCCAAACAGATTTGGGGAAAAGAGGTTGTAGGGAGGTGGTAGAAAGTGGTTTAGGTGCACGAAATGGCTGTGGGAGAGTTCTTTACCACAAACTGCATGTCTGACACAGGAAATTAAACTTGCTGATGTACCTTTGAGATGCTGGGCTTTGAACTCAACAGGACTTAGATGCAGAAGGGCCTTTAACAACCTTATCTTTTAGCTGCCTCAGTTCCTTGAACAGATAGTAGAGAATCCTTTAGGTTAGAAAAGCCTTCCAAGATCTTGGAGTCCAGCTGTTCTCCCAGCACTGCCAAGGCCACCATTAACCCATGTCCCGAAGTGCCCCACTCACATGTTTTCTACAACTTTTCTACAAGTTCCCATGTTTTCTGACCCCAAGAATACAAATAACATGGGAGCGTAGAAGTTAAATACATAGCTCTGAAAACCAGACGTCCAAGAAATGCCCCTTTGAAGGACACTGACCCAGCCAGAATTCTTGTACCCTTAAGGCAAGGAAACAGGACACTGAGCTCAAGAAATAGGATAGGGAATCCCTTCATTATTAATGGGCAAAGAGGCTCCTTAGCCATTGCTGTGCTTGTTCTGATCATGTCACACTGTAGAGTTTATTCTTAGTCTTAGCCACAGCCTTATAAATAATAAAATGGGTCATGTTTTATCTTACCCCAGTGATCATTGTAATGCGGCTTTTGCCTGAGTCTCTGCCAAGCTCAGACACAGGCAACATTTAGAAGTGGATAAAGTGAAGAGCACAGTACAAAAGTAGACTCAGCTCTTTCCAAGATACACACCTACCAAGAGCGAACCTGGTGGGTTTGCAGTGTGCACTGCTTTGGGAGGGAAAAAATGAGAAAAATGGGAAATTGAGGTTGCAGCATGTCTGTCTGTTCTCCCTGGTGACCAGGACAGGACCCAGGGAACAGCTGGAGCTGTGCCAGGGGAGTTTTAGGTTGGATCTCAGGGAAAGGTTCTTCCCCCAGAGGGTGCTGGGCACTGCCCAGGCTCCCCAGGGAATGGGCACGGCCCCGAGGCTGCCAGAGCTCCAGGAGCGTTTGCTCAGTGCTCTCAGAGACAGGGTGGGGTTGTTGGGGTGTCTCTGCTGGGCCAGGAGCTGGACATGATGATCCTGTGGGTCCCTTCCAACTTGGGATATTCTGTGATCCTATGGTATCGCAAACTGTGTTTATTCTTTCAGCCTTTCCAAAGGATTCTCCTGCTAAGGAGCCAAGTACAATTATTCTCAAAATGGATTTTAGGGAAAAGTGCAATAAATAGGTTGTACATGCACAAGCAAGAAGGCTTTTTAGGAGCTGCTAAAAATGACAGTTTTCCCTAAGACCTTTGTGTTTTGTAAAGGATTCATGTGTTTAGTCTCTTAACAGGCAAATGGATTGTGACCAACAGTGAAAGGCTCGAATACGATATGCTAATGTAGCATTTGATTCAAAGAAGAAATTATAAATGATCTCTTTATCCTATAAATATTTTCCTTGGGTTCTAATGGTTTAGTTCCTTCCATTATTTTTTTCACCAAACCTCTTTCTTCAGTGTTTATGTGGGCTGTGTGTTTGCAAGCAGACATGCAAACCTTCCCTCACTGGACTCTGGCTTCTTGTTGCAGAAGTTCCCCGAGCTGAAGTTCAAGTACGTGGAGGAGGAGCAGCCTGAGGAGTTCTTCATCCCCTACGTGTGGTCCCTGGTCTACAACTCTGCCGTGGCCCTGTACTGGAACCCCCGTGACATCCAGCTCTTCACCATGGACTCGGGCTGAGGGACAGCCCGGCCAGGCCAGCCCTGCTCTGTCTTACAGGAATCGAACCTCTGCACCCCTTCCAACCTGACCCCTTCCAACTGCCCCCTCTGACCCCAGAGCCAGTGTCCAGCCCAGCCTCACGCTGGGACAGACTGGTGTGGGGCACTGATGGCTTGTAGGCAACCTTGTGTTTATAGTCCATAACCTAGAGCTTGTTTGATGAAAATGAGGCCTTACACATGGGGTATGATGTTACTACCAACCACAAACCTGATCGTCCTTTTAACTTAATGGGCTAAATGAGATTGCAGGCTTTGATTTGGAAGCAGCGTTTGTATTTTTGGCTCTTTCGAGTGAGCAGCTTTCTTGGGTCAAGTTTTAATGGTCTCTTGGATGCTGCTGTGGGTTGCTTGTTACCTAATCCCATGTTTTCACTCACAGCCCTTCGTTTCCGTGGCACTGTCAAGGCTGCAGCCCTTAAATTGCTGTCTATGCTGTCATCCGAGGGAACTAAGCAAGCAGCATCTTAATCAGATTAGCTCCCAGGCAGATTCAAAACACTTGATTTAGATGTTTGTGGGAGGATTTTCAATAGCAAGTCTTTTGTTATTGTTGTTGTTTGACTGGCAAATACTCTCCAGAGGGCAAGAAACACCTGCTTTCAGAGTTAGGTCCCTTACAGACTTGTTTTTCTGTGCTCCTGTGCAAAATTGTTCCTGGAAATTGAACGTGTAGGTAAAGGGGGGGGAAAAAAGTCCAAAGAAAATAATTACAAGATTGTAAAATAGAACAGTGTCCTGTAAAGCTGTGCGTAATGGTGACAGTGTGTTTTGGGGATCCTTGACAAAGCTCTGTGTTGAAAACCTCCTGTTGGCTTTTAAAGTTTTATGGCAGAAGTATAAATTTATCTGAATGTAGAATACTACTCTCTTTTTTTTGTTGTTTTCAAGTGCCCTTTCCTGATATACCTGTTTCAGCAGTGGGAAAAGCAAAAGAAGTGGTGTGATTTTGAAAGAAATCTCATTTTTCAAAGTGGGGATCATATTTTGGGGATGCCTGTTGCACACGCGTGCACCCACTCTCCTCGTTCCGCATGCTGCTGTGTGGGGGACTGTCACCAGTGCATTGCATGCCAAAACTTCAATTTCGAGGAAGTAGTTCCTAAAGGTGCGTGGCAACCCTCTGTATTCACTGCCTGCTCCAGCATGTTCTGTTTGTTGACCTGAGGAATCGGGTGTGTTTGCTTTCAGAAAGGCCTTTGAATGGCTTTAAGTAGAATTTCTTGCATTCAGGGGGATGTTTTGTCCCCCTGAAGGATGTGCTAAGATTGTACTTTCCTTTTATCTGCTTATTTAGAGACAGAAGTCCATTTGAGTCCTACACAAATGGAAATGCTGGCTTATTAAAAAAAGAAAAAAAGCTTTCCAAATTTATTTAAATATAGCTGCAAAGGGATATATACAGCCCATGAGCATTTAGGAGTTTGAAATGGCAGAAGCTTTTGAGAAAAGGCAATTGTAAGACTGGAGATGCAGTGTTTTCTTAGGCAAATAGGAGAAATGAATGAACCATGACTGAGCTGCACATAAGTTTATCTGTATTTTGGATTTATTCTGTTTTGTTTTGGTCTTTGAGCAAACATCAAAAGGGGATAACTCTTCTTGGTTACTGTAGTGATTTGTAATTTTGTCTTTATTAAAAGACTAAGAGTGTTTGTGAGTCAACAGGGCTGCCCAGATTTGGAAAGGTCAGTCTGAAGATGCACTTTTAAACCGTGGATTCTGAAGCTGCTGGGCTGGCTCAGTGTTCATCTGTTTTAAACACCGCGGGGCCCCGCCAGGGCAGACACTGCTCAGCCAGGTGTCAGACTGCAGAAAACCTGATTTGTCTGTGAAAGGGCTTTTTACCAGAGGGGCACATGAAGCAGCAGTCTGATAGAATAGGTCAAACCGGCTGCTGGACCAACGTCGGCGTCACACAGAAAATTCTCTCGCTGTCCTCTGTTGTGGTGACACTGAGCTGCAGAGGGTTTGTTCTGATGGCGTCATTTCCTTGTGCGTTTCATGAAATGCCCTGCTCCCGGGTCCCAGCTGGTTTGGAGCAGCTGGAGTTACCACCAAAAGCCAAAACAGCAGAGCCAGACCAAGACCTAGGCAGAAATCCGTGCTGGCCTCCTTGGCTCTCCCAAGATCTGGAGCGTGACGTGGGCCTGGCAGTGTCCTGACGTCTGCAGTCTGGTACGGTCACAAATACTCTGTTTTTCCTTCACCTTAGGGATCCTTTTCATTACTTTGTGTGAAAGATTTACTATGCGTAATTACAAAAATAAAAAAGATAAAACAGTAAATACGTGGTGGTGTGTTTCGTGTCATGGGTCTTGGTGTGGTCATCAGGCCCAACGTGCACGAGGTTTTATAATGTCCTCCATGACGTGTAATTAAGAAGAATGTAATTTTATTTATTGTATAAAGTAAATCAATGTCCAAGTCAGTGTCTGGTGAAAGAAGGAACATGTCACGCTGCAGTGTCATGTGCAATGTCACCTCTTGCCAGCTCAGCTTTAATGGTTGCAATGGCCATGGCCTGGGAATGTGCAGTTGAGAGGGGCAGCAGAGGAGGGGGAGGGTTGTCCACCCAAGACCAGACCTGATGTGTTGCTGCACCCTCAGCTTCTCCTTCCTATCCAGTTCAGCTGACGGTGTCTCTGGTTTTGGGGTGTGGGATGGGTGTTGCACCAGGACCTGCTCCTGACCATGCTCATATTTGGGGTGACCTAACTGTGGCCTTCCAGTACCTGAAGGTACTGACAGGAGAGCTGCAGAGGGACTTGGGCCAAGGCCTGGAGGGCCAGGACACAGGGAATGGCTTCCCAGTGCCAGAGGGCAGGGCTGGATGGGATACTGGGAAGGCATTGCTGTCTGTGAGGGTGGGCAGGCCCTGGCCCAGGGTGCCCAGAGCAGCTGTGGCTGCCCCTGGATCCCTGGCAGTGTCCAAGGCCAGGCTGGACGGGGCTTGGAGCAGCCTGGGACAGTGGAAAGTGTCCCTGCCCATAGCAGGGGTAGAGTGGGATGAGCTTTAAGGTCCCTTCCAACCCACACCACTCTGAGATTCTACTATAATATTCTTGCTCTGGGTAATGATCCCTGGTGTCACCACCTGCCTGGGCTCTCTGAGCAGCTCTGGAGAGGGAAATCCATCGCTTCAGGGCTGGGGAGGAGAAGGCAGGCCTGCTCTCAGAGGACCATCCCTTCCAGAAGACCAAACAGGCAGGAAACCCAGCAGCTGTGTAAGCTGTTGGTGAAGTGGGAGTTGTGCTTGTGGAGCCTCATGCATGGGTCCCTGGTGAGGCAGAAATCCTTCCTTGGGCAGCAGAATGAGACTCTGATCTTGCTGTGAAAGTGAGATGGGGGTTGGAAGATATAAATGCATTGGGCATCATTCACTTTGGCAAAAGCAGTCCAAAAACCTGCCAGGTTTCCTGGCATTTCTTGACCTTAATAGCCTAAAACCAAAGAGTATTGGCAAGTTACGGGGGAAAAAAAAACCCGAGCTGTTTTGTACGTGCCAGTAGATTGTTGATCTACCAGTTAAACAGGAAAGGAAGAAGCAAACAACTCCCCTCCCTTCTTTGGAAACTCTAAAGATTTTGTACAATCTTTTCTACTGGTTTTATCATTGCATGTATAGTCTAATTCAGCCAAGTGAAGGTCAAATCTCATCTTAAATTCAGTCAGCCCCAGGCTCTCTCCTAATGGATTGGGCTTGGTCTGCAAAGACTCCGCCTTCTGTGCAGGCAGAGCAGGAGTTTTCTGTATGATTGCACTTCCTAGAATCACCTGACCACCCCAAATCCCTTCCTGTTTCTACCCATTCCCCCTTTGGCCACCTTACCTAAAAATTTGTACTGTTGGTACTGGCAATACTGTAAAATTCAGCATCCCAGCTGCTTTTGTGTTTGATTCCTTGTTAATTTGGGGATTTGAGGGAGTTATTATGATCATATTTATTGTCTGTTATTGCTAACAGCTAGCAGTGTTTAAGGTAACAGCTGCACATCTGAGAGCAAGACACGACAGCCTTGTCCTGAGCCCCTGGATTGTGAAACCTCAGCTCTGGACACGTCCTGGCAGAAGCTGTGGTGGCTGTGAGCTCTCAGTACGGTGCAGGTGTCCCTAGAGACTGACTTGGCAGGGCAGGAGGTCCTGGGTGCTGCCAGGTTGGCTGCCGGGGTTAGGCTGGATGGGGCTGGGAGTTGTTCTGGGCTTGGCCAGAAGCCTGACTTTTAAACTCTTAGGAGTCACTCATTGATGGTGCCTTTGCACAGGTCAGTCTTGACACTCAGATGTGTGTGAAGGGTTCAAGGAAAGGATCACAAGGCAGGGAATTTCCCTGTTCTTTTCACTTTCAGGAAAGGAGCCTGTTGGCAGGACATCCCCGGGCTGCTGTGACATCACCAGGCAAGTGCTCCAGGCCATCCTCCTGCATGAGACATCAGCACGTCACCAGCAGCGCTCACTGCCTGATAACAGCTCTGCCAGCTGAAGATAATGGTATTTCACAGACAAAAGGGCAACTCCTGCAACCTCCATTGACCCCAGCAGCAGAGCTGTACTTCCTGCTGTGACTTTGGGAACAGCAACTCATAAGGAGCAGGGCAGGGAGGTGCTGTGGGCAGTGGAGATGATAGTTTAAAGTAATTACAGTGTTTGGGTTGGAAGGGACTTTAAAGATCCCAGGGCTGGAGCCCCTCTGCTCTGCAGCCAGCCTGGGACAGCTGGGGGTGCTCAGCTGCACAAGAGAAGGCTCCAGGGAGAGCTCAGAGCCCCTGGCAGGGCCTAAAGGGGCTCCAGGAGAGCTGCAGAGGGACTTGGGCCAAGGCCTGGAGGGCCAGGACACAGGGAATGGCTTCCCACTGGGAATATTGGGAAGGAATTCTTGGCTGTGAGGGTGGGGAGGCCCTGGCACAGGGTGCCCAGAGAAATAATGGGGCCATGGGAACGGCTGCTGAGTTGCTGTCTCAAAAGCAGCAACCCGTGTGCTACATCCCTCCTTTGCAAGCCCCTGACTAGAGATTTTGGCATCCCTTCACTGGGAATGCCGGGGATGTCCCTGGAGTAACAGCGTCGTAAAAATGCTTTGCATTTTGAGGGCAGTTAACCCCAAACTGCGAGGTTCCAGCTGAGATTACAGCTCGTAATCATTCAATCATCGATGCTGGGTTATTGCTGGGTGGATGCATTTCAGATATTAGGGCTGTGCTGCCTGCCTGCACGTGAATTACTCCAAGGAGCCGTGTTTGGTGTTGGAGGCTCTGCTACCACCCATGGACTGTGACAGCACTTACATGTACTCAGATAAATGAAAATGTCACTGTCGGTGAATCCCTCCAGATCACAAATCCAATACACTGCAGAGCTGCCAAACTGGGACGATTTGAATGAGAGATTTAAAGAGGAGAGATGATTTTTTTTTTTTTTTAATGCTGCTGAAGCGCACGGCATAATCCTTCATCATCACTTTTAAAACTGTCTTAAAATTAATCCAAAATGAATATGTCTTGGCAGACGTGATGAAATGTTCAGCTGTACATAATGTTTTTGCCAGATGTCTTGGCAAACTGAATGGCAGACTTCAGTCTTCCTTGCAGTCACTTTGTGCTGCTGAAAGCCCTGAATGTGATGGCACCAGGGGAAAATTGAGGATCCGGAGAGGAGCAGTGACAAAGTAGGTGACGTCCCGATGATGCTACCCTGGCCCCTCCTCCTATTTATGGAACGACAAAAAAATGTTTTTCAAAGAGCTAAACAGCTTATTAAAAACTGGCAATTCAAACTAGGAACAGCTGTCCTCGGCCTGCTGCTTCTATTTTTGTCCCTGGAGCTGTTGTCAGGGTCCATCCCCTCTCCCGGCATCCTGCATCCCAGTCTGCAGTGCCCCCCCTCTGTGAATCCTGCTGGGTGTGGGGCTGGGGGTGCAGGGGACCAGGGGTGCTCAGCCCCACCAGAGCTGTCTGTCCCTGTTTAAGGACNAGGACTGTAGCAGCTCAAGAATAATGGGAATAAACCACTCAGGAAAAACCATGTCTGGAGATTTAAAGCCTCTTCTGAAACAGGTGCTTGAAGACCAAAAAATGGGGGGGTTTTCCTAAAACAGCCCTGTGTGTTGTTTTGTTGCTCAGGCTGTTCCTAGAGGTGGGGAAAGCCCACCATCCTTCCTTGGTGTGGGATATTCAGTATCCATTATATTTACTGGGCTGAGCTCCGGATTAAGTGTTCTGCTTAGTGCCTTGTGTCCTGTCCGTGTCTCTGCAGAGCTGAACAGTGGAGCAGAGACAACCAACAGAGCCATTTTCACCCTGAAATGAAGCTCTTTGTGATGGCTCCAGGAAAAAACCCCCACCTTCCTCTCCCCGCCCCAAAAAAGCAGCTTTGGCATCTGCAGTCTTGCAAGTGTCTCCCAGCTGAAATACAAAGTGAAAATTAAATTTAAATTCTTTTCTTTCTCCTAAATCAAATCTCACAGGCGCCAATTGCCCTTTAAAAGGTCAAGCTTTTAGCCCACAAAATTGTAATCGATACATTATTGACCTAAACAATGGCCATGAACTCCAGGCTGCCTTTGTCTCCTTGCTTGGCTTCTCCTCCTTCCTGGTAGAGCACATTTGGGCCAGGAAAGTGGCCCTGGTGAAGGTGGGATGGAGAGGGCTCGTAACACCTCGCATCCACAGCAGGACTGGAGAAACGTGAGCATCACCAGCACTCACAAGCCTCTCCTTCCTTCCTTCCTTCCTTCCTTCCTTCCTTCCTTCCTTCCTTCCTGCCTGCCTGCCTGCCTGCCTGCCTGCCTGCCTTCCTGCCTTCCCACTGAATTTAACAAATGTTCTCCCTGTCTGACTCTGGCCAGTTCTGCCCTGGAAACTGCCCAGCTGGCCTGGTCAGGAGGTGCATTTCCCACATGACCGTCCCTAACACAGACTCAGAAAATGTTTTCCAGCAGCGCTTCTTTCCCTCCCCACCACACTGTGTTTCCCTGATCAGTTAGGGACCCACACCAGAGCCACACCAGCAAGTGACCAAGGGTCCCACATCCAGGTCACCATGGCCACCAGGACCAAGTGTGGCCTTGGGAGGGTGAAGGTGATGGCTCTGCAGGACAGGGAATGAGAAGACAGAGCCCAGCCCGTGCCTTCCCATAGCAGGGAAGGAGTAAGAGGCTGGAGCATGGGTATGGATGGGTTGATGCCATGTTTGAGGGCACCAGCCTCCCCACTGGTGTGTACCAGACAGGTGGCAGAGGCCCTTCTTGACTGTTTGGGGAAGAAACAAACATTTTCAGTCCATACCTTCCTGCTTGTTGTCACTGACTCTGTGCAGCCAAGTGAAAGTCCAGTGAGTACCCACAGGAGCAGTGCTAGAGAATAAGCCAGAAGCCATGGTCCTGACTGAAGGAGTAATTAGTTAGGAGGAAATTGCTCTGATTAGGAAGGGACTGAGCCTAGACAGGCAGCTTGGATGTGTATGTATGTGTATAGTGTGGATGTGTGTATATGCAGTATGTACACATAGAGACAGAATATTTACACATACACATGTCAATGATGGCACATCATTATTATTTATTATTGGTTTTATTATATATTATCTATAAAATGACCCCCTTTCTGATGTACCACCCTGTCTGATGAAGGGCCATGGGTGGGAGCACAGCACAGGCTGGGTTTGGGTGGGTGCCCTGGAGAGCACTACAAAGAGCCAATGGACAAGTAGTGGCCACAGGTGACACCTCATCTGTGTTCAGGGCAGGACTTCGAGGTGACACCAGGCTTTTTCAGGCATCAGGGGGTGCCGGGAGGACTGAGACAGCACATCCCGAGTCACGAGGCCACAGGTGCTGGGTTCACCTCCTCCGTTACCTTGTGCCGCACGTGTTTATGTTGTGGCTACGAGCATTAAGCGAGGGCAGATCAGCTGTGTTTGTGCAGCTCCCAGCCACGCTGTTGTGACATTTCCATCTGCCCCGCTGTTGTATAACCGTCTGCTCCTGATGAAATTAAGGGGGAGGAAGAAATCCCTTCCTTCCCCAACCCTCACTCCAGGGCAGCTCAACCGCGGCCTTGGGCATCGAGTTCCAAAACTTTCCTCCAACGTGGGCCTGAAATCCCGTCTTGCCCTGTGGCCTTGGGCCGCTCTGCAGTCAACAGACATCAAAAGCCTTGTTTGTACCGGTGTGCTTCAGCATCACATCTGGCTCTGATAAGCTTCAAGGGCTGAGAGTCCTCTTCAGGTCAAAACAATTTAGGAGCTGGTCCTGGGAAGCCCGTCTTTCATCTCTCTGGTGTGCAACAGCAGCAGCAGCCAGCAGCAAGGACAGCAGCCTCCCACGCCACGGCAGGCCCTCACCCTGCCTCCTCCCTCAGAAAAGGTACTGTAGGATGGACAGCATCCCCGAAATGCTCCAAATCACAGACTGCAGAGACCGCGCTGGTGGATCCAGGGCTTTTTCCTTCAGTCTGGAGCCCAGATACAGGGTTCATGAAGTTGGGAATTGTGGCCTGCTACACCTTCTTCCCAGTCAGTGCCCCCAGCCCTATAATAGACCCTGGGGACCAGAAGTTGTCCATTGAATCCTCTCACTTTAAGAGACTCAGAAGCGGATTTGTCACTCTGCGCTCACAGTTTAAGGCCAGGTGAAGAGGGGTGAGGCCCAGGACAGGTGGAGAGGGGTTGGGGTTTTTCCTGAGGCCTTTGCAGCACTGCCCTTCCAAGTTTTAAGAGTGTCTTTGCTTAGTAGCTTTCTCCTACCTCGGCAGTAACCCTTGGGATGGCAACTTGGTGGCGTGCGTGTGGGAGATGATGAAAGACAGGGAGATGAAGAAACTTGTACTAAACACTCTGTTGGCTCTTGGCCTGAGACGCTGGGCCTGCTCAGGGCTTTGCCAAGATCGTTTTCTCTGGGAGGATACGCTGATGATGACAGCCAGGTATTTCTTTGATGCAATTCTGTGTGTTAATGGGGAAAGTACGTAAAGTCCCATTTCCCCGAACACCACGGGACCACGTCGGCTGCCACAGCCTGGAGCCCAAGCCCGAGCCTGCCTGGAGCCACCCCTGCACACCCCGGTTGCCTCCCTGCCCCCTCGCCTCACGCTGCATTACCCCAGATCCCTTTCTGGAACCTCCCTGGCACTTTGCTGGCTTGTTCTTTGCTTTCTCATCCCTCTGACATACCTAAAATATGCACACACCCCCTTTTGTGCAAGCAACTGCAACCCAACCAGCAGTCTCTCCTGCATCCTTTACAGAAATTCCCAGGCGAATCTCTCCCTTTTGGGTGATTTTGAGCAATTTCCATGGTGGTTCAAGGCCTGCATGAGAGTTTTTCCTGTTGTGGCTTTCACCAAGCAAGGATGAGGATGCCTTCCTTCCTTTAGTCCCGAGGCAATGTGGCAAACTGGCCAACCTGATGCTCAGCTTCAGCAGAACAGACCCTCAGATGAGAGTGAGGACTGATGGTGGCACAACTGCTGCCTCTTGGAGGAGAGGACGTGCTCTGCAAGGTGCCTGGGTCCAGCCTGGTGGAAGGGGTTGGCGGTCCCTTGCCACTACCACTGTCCCCAGAGAGCAGCTCCACAGAGGGTCCAGCCCACACTGACCCTGGGCGTGGAGCAGAATCGGTCAGGGCTTGCCTCTGGGATCAGCCAGCACTTGTGACAGAAAAGATTGTTTCCCAGAGAAGCTGTGGCTGCCCCTGGATCCCTGGCAGTGTCCCAGGCCAGGTTGGACAGGGCTTGGAGCAGCTGGGGACAGTGGAAGGTGTCCCTGCCCAGGGCAGGGGGTGGGACTGGATGAGATTTAAGGTTCCTTCCAACCCAAACCATTTTGGGATTCTGTGGTTCTATGAAAAATCTTCCCCAGGGAGAGGTTTGCAAAGACCAGACCACCCAGAGGCTGCCCAGAACTGGGAGGAGCAGGAGTCTGTGTAAGCCATGCCTGGACGTTGCTCTGGATGGATGCTCAGAGGGAGACAGGGACAAACAACTGCAGCAATGCAATGAGGGAGAAAAGGGAATTTATTCTGGGGGGAAGGGTATCAAATTTGGGGGTCTGCCCGAGATAAATTTGTGTGTGGGCTGTCGGGCAGAGAGGGGAACCCAGGGGGCCACTCAGGGCATTGAGTAGCCCAGGTTCCCACCACACTTCCAGCGTGACTTGTTTTTCCTGGGAACATGAATCCTTCTTTTGCAGCATTCATGCGAGTGGCCCACGCACGGAGCAGCGTAAGAAGGGAATGGCCTTTCTTGGCCGCTGCGCTCGGGACAGAGTGTCTCGGAACATAATGAATGAAACACAAATGTGTGACTGGCGCTGACGCCGCTGTGCGTTACCCCGTCAGCACCCCGGCGTGAGCAGGGGGTCACGGCCAGCACGCTCACACGTGCAGCAGCACAATGCAGATAGAGACCTCCTTTTCTGCATGACAGACCCCTGTGGCTCCTTTGTGGGGCAGCACACCAGATGCTGAGGGCACCGAAGGCACTGTGACAGAGAGAGGAACATCTGGACTGCTGTTCAGTAAACAAGATGAGGGCAAGTCACGCCCCTCCAGATAATCTCTTGTTCAAAGCGAAAGCTCGCCACAGAAATTTGGAAAAGGAGGTGGAAGGAGTGGGGTAGGACTCCTGTTATGCTTGGAAACTATTTAAATATGTCAATATTAAGGGAGCGTAATTACCACTCAAGCAATTCCAGCAAACAAGTCGGTAACAGTGCCTGCTTTACGGGAAGTGCATTTCCTCTTGGCAGTCTCCTGGCTGGGGATTATCGAGTGTGCAGCTCTCCCTCCATCCCCTTCACTGGGGGACCAGCACCTCCCAGCCAGGCAGGGCCACTGAGCAGTGGGCTGGGGTGCTGTAATGTGAGGGACCATGAGGGTCAACCCAACCCCCTTGCAAATCATGCCCTAACCCCTGGCAAGGTCTGCTGCGGGTCTGAGGACACGGATTAGCCCCGTGGTGCTGAGAAGCACCACCCCGTGCTGCCCTTGGGGTCAGTGGTGGCCAGGATTTCTGTGGTCGAGGTCACCAGGAGCAGCCTGGTGCTGCTTTGCTTCCCAGAGCATCTGCCTGGATCTGCCATTGCAGCCACACTGTGGAAAGAGTCAGAGGCAGGGGAGGGCTGCTTTTCAGGGGCTGGACTTTGTACCCCGGTCTCCTGAGTCAGCCCCCAGCATCACCACCGATGTCCATGTCGTGTCAGACAAGTCACTTCACCCTCGGTGATGCCTGCTCTGGCCTCAAAAGCCCTCCTGTGGTCCAGCTCCGTGTCAACGCAGGGTCAGTCTCTGGCCTGGGGAAGTTACTCAGGCCTTGAACTCTTGGTTTGAAAACACTGAACCCAAAAGTCAGGTTCCTTGAGCCATTAGTCACTGAAGAAACAACAGCTTCCCGAAGCTGCTGAGAACCTTCCCAGGGCTGCTGGGAGGGACAACCTCCCCCTCCTGTCGGAGATGCTCGGGGCACAGCCCAGCTGTCATGTGGTCCAGAGAGACACTGAAACTGGATCATTCCCATGAACAATAGGAATTATCTCACGGGAAAGCTGCCCCGTAGAGTGGCCACCCTGCAGCTGTCCCCTCTGGGATCACACACAGGTGCTGCTGACCACTCAGCTACCCAATGCCATTTGCACAATAACCCACTAAGGACACAAAAACCCCCAGTCTTCAACTAAAGAGGTGCAATTAACCTGCATCGCTCATTAGAGAGGGCCTGTGTATAATCCCCATTACTGAATCTGGGTGTTTTCCACCATCTCTGTCTGCTGTGCAAGTCCTTTCATCCACACGTTGCAGATGGTGAACCAAGATCTCAGGAGTCTGGAATGAGAGGAGCTTCAATTTCCCTTTCAACCCAAACTATTCTGGGATTCTGTGATTTTGCCACCCCTTTGACTAGTTTTGAATTGCACTGACTCAGCATTGCCCAGGATGTAGTTTACAAGCCTGATGTGAAGTGTGAGTGCTCATTATTGTCCGTAACACACGGACCATGGTACGAACCCTTTTAAATTCGTTAAAAGCACTTGAATATTTTTAATTAATTCCTTTTCTTTTTTTTTCAATACCCACCCAATCTGAGCCCTAATCCAATCCCACGGCTGCAGAGGAGCTATAACAAAAGATTAGCTCATGTTTAATGTCTGTTTAGTGCCTGAAAGGCATCTTGAAAATGTAAAACGACACGGAAATGCCAAATAATCATATTTTGTTGTCAGCACTCCCCTTGAGCAATGCCCTTAAGCCTGACAAATGCTTGCTGCAAGCGAAGCAAATGTCCTCTCATTATTTTTGAACAATCCCATCCCCTGCCCCGAAGTTTGGAACACCGTGATGGTGCATGGCCAGCTGGGGACATTATTTTTGCTGGGGTTTTGGGTCTCCCCATAATTTCTCCTTGCAAAGCTTGGATTTCTGCCCATTGCTCAGTCACTGCCTGCAGTAGGAGCCCAGAAGGTGAGGGGATGATGTGGATGTCCCAAACACTGATAGCTGCATGGCTGTGGAGCCAGCCAGGGGTTGTTGGGAATAGCAGCCAAGGGTTGTTGGTAAGAACCCACATGAGGAGGACCAGGATGTGGCTGGAGATGGGGCCACATGGAGGAAAGGCAGCTTTTCTGGGGCAAACCTTGTTCTGGCTCCTGGAGCAAAGCACAACCCGGCTCAGCACAGAAATGAGGTCAAGAAGTGGCCATGGACTTTAGCAAACCTTTGACACCATCACCCACATCATTCTCCTGGAAAAGCTGCAGCCCTTGGCTTGGACAGGTTCACTCTTAGCTGGGCCCAGAAGAGGCTGAAGGCCAGACCCAGGATGTGGTGGAGAAGGGGACCACATCCAGCTGGGGCTGGGCACTGATGTGGTTCCCCAGAAATCAGGATTGGGGTCATCCCAACCCCCTGCAGCTCCATGCTGGGGCAGAGGGGCTGGATATTTGGGAAAGGCCGTGGGGGTGCTGGTGCCAGCGGCTGGACATGAGCCCAGGGGTGCCCAGGTGGGCAAGAGGCCAATGGCCCCTGGGCTGTCCCAGCCATGGTGTGACACAGCCCCAGGGCAGGGCCCAGCCCCTGTGCTGGCCCTGCTGAGGCACCTCCAGTGCTGGGGACAGCTCTGGGCCCTCAGGACAAGAGAGACACTGAGGGGCTGGNTGGACATCAGCAGGAATTTCCCCGCGGAAAGGGTGTTCAGGCTTTGGCAGGGGCTGCCCAGGGAGGTTTGGAGTTCCCATCCCTGGAGGTGTCCAAAGGAAGGCCTGGATGTGGCACTCAGTGCTCTGGGCTGATGACACTTGGGGATTGGCCACAAGATTTGATGGTCTTGGACATCTTTTCCAACCTCATGGATCCCATGAATCTGTGACTGTAGAGGGGACAAGACCAGCCAAGATGTCTGAAGCCTCTAAACCATTTCCAGAAAGGTCCAAATGAATGGGCTGTGCCCGAGAACTGATTTGCAGAAAAAGTGAAAAACTTCTCTCCAGGTGAGGAAAACTTCTCTGTAAAAAGTGCCGTCACGAAGCCTGGATGGCACTCCCAGGACCCTGGACATCCCATCAGCTGGATGGATCAGTGCTGGAGCAAGTATTGGGGATTTTTCTCTCTCCCTTTTCCTTCCTTTCTCTCTCCCCCTCTTCAATTCATCTCTCTCCTCCTTTTTACTTTACCCCTTATCTAGATCCCACTGCTGTGTGCTTACACTGGGATATCGGGGAATAACACACCAATTTCCATGACAAGGGTGTAATTCACTAATAAAATTTTGGAAGATTTTGCAGACTCTCTGACTTTTGCCTTTCCCTGGATCACAAGCACCCACAAATCCTGGGTGCTCCCTTCTCCTTAGGGGTGGGATTCCACGAAGCTGCTGCCGTGCGAGGTCCAGCCCTCAGTGCCCCAGCAGAAAGGGGACAGACAGCATTCCTCCATCCACGACTTTCAGGGTGGAACCTGAGCTGAGCTGCTTCATTTTCCTGTGTGTCGCCCTCCATGAGGCGTGTTCACACTCATGATTCTAAACTCTTGCTGAAAAAACACTGCTGGGACAACAAATATCATTTAAAGTTTTGTGTTTTGCCCATCGGCGGGGGCAGGGGACAGGCCCATCTCCGCACCCAGAAGGCACCACAGTCCATCTTTTATTTTGTTGCTTCCCTCAGATCATGCCAGGCCATCCCAGAGCTGTGTCCATGCTTTTGCCTCCAGACGGCCCCGGGTGCCAGCCTTTGGGGCTGCCCAGTGCTGCACGGATCGGCTGGCACCTCCTCCAGCAGGCACGGCGGGCACCAGTCTGCTCCCCACAGCTGCAGTTTGGTAACTGCAGTGCCTGGAGCCCCACCTCAGGATCCCATGGATGGCTCCCCACTCGCGCCAGGCTCCTGCTCTCTCTCATCACGCGGGGCCAGGTGCTGTGATGTGTGTGGTGTGAGGAGGGGGAGCCTCAGTAAGGCACTCAGGGAGTCACTTGTGGGAAAAAACCCCAAAAACATCCTTAGAGGAGGCAGCAGGGGAAGGTCCTCTCCCCTGTCTGTCGGTGCAGCTGCTGTGCTGCTGTAGGGTTTGGGTGAGGACAGGCCCTCACAGCCACCACAGCGCTGGGGCCCCGTTAATTATGGAGAGTTGACAGGAGCAATAACTCAGCATGGGAAAGACAAGGAGCTGCTGGAGCCAGTCCAGAGGAGGCCACAGAGCTGCTCCCAGGGCTGGAGCCCCTCTGCTCTGCAGCCAGCCTGGGACAGCTGGGAGTGCTCACCTGCACAGGAGAAGGCTCCAGGGAGAGCTCAGAGCCCCTGGCAGTGCCTAAAGGGGCTCCAGGAGAGCTGCAGAGGGACTTGGGCCAAGGCCTGGAGGGCCAGGACACAGGGAATGGCTTCCCAGTGCCAGAGGGCAGGGCTGGATGGGATCTTTGGAAGGAATTGCTGTGTGTGAGGGTGGGGAGGCCCTGGCCCAGGGTGCCCAGAGCAGCTGTGGCTGCCCCTGGATCCCTGGCAGTGTCCAAGGCCAGGCTGGACAGGGCTTGGAGCACCCTGGTCTAGTGGAAGATGTCCCTGCCCATGGCAGGGGGTGGAAGAGATGATCTTTAAGGTCCCTACCAACCCAAACCATTTTGTGTTTCAAACCCTGAGAGCCTCTGTCAGGGTAGAAGGTTCCAGACATTGAGAGGAGCTGCCCAGTGAAATGAGAACAAATATGATGCTGATCGTGGTGCCTGGGCACAGAGCTTGCCCCTAAGTGGGCTGGCAAGAAAGATGCTGATGTTCTGCAGCATAGCCCAAACTGTTCTGGTCTGATCCCCTTTGCTCATCAGAGTGCCGTGATACTGCCTCGTCACTGCAGACGAGGGGGAGGAGGCAGGAAAGCACAGCCACAGCTGCCCCAGCAGCACATCCTGGGCCATCTCAGGGCTCCCTGCATCCACGGCAGGTGCAGGGCTGTGGAGAGATGCCATGGCATCCATGTCAGCTGAGGGGATGGTGCTGGATGTAAATGTCCAAGGCTGTGCTGGCCTTGTCCCCACTGTAATTTAAGCTACGGGCAATCACTTCAGTCTGGGGGTTTAGTGTTCAGATAAAATGAGGGGAGATGAATCCCAGCCAAACCATGCACCTTTTGGCCCTGCAGGATTATATTATAAATTTTATTGCATCCCACCATGCCATCCTGAGAGGAGAGGCTGGTCCATCCTCTTTGCTCCACCTTCATCGCTCTGGGGGCCAGAGGGGACACAGACACACAACATTTGGGTTGCTCACTGCTCTGCCTGGCTGACAGCATGCTGCAGCTGCTTCCCTGCTCTTTCCTCGTGGGACACATGGCTTGGGAAGGATGGGCTTTCTCGAGGGGAGACAGTTGTAGCTGGTGCCTGAGACTGAGTTCCCTAAATTGAAGGACTGTCAGGAACAGCCCAGCCAAAACCTAATGTGGATCGAAACACAGGAGCTGGAAGCCTGAATCCCTTGAGATCAATGAATCCTTCGAGGCTGATGATAAAAATGCTGTTGTCTTCGGCAGGGCCAGAGCACAAAGACAAACCCAGCTGTGTTACAAGGAGAAATTGCTCTCCCAAAGCATCAGGTCACTTAAAAGAGTGATTCCTGGCTGTGATCCCGACAGTATTGCACTCGGAGAGAGGACTGAGACATTAACACTGAGCAAGCTTGATTCTTCATGTCTGGTTTATTTGTTTGATGAAAAATTATCAAGGAACGAACGAGAAAAGTAGTTCTTATTTTTTCTACCACATAAATGTTAGAGAAAATAATTTCTGTTCCCTGTAATTAACCTTGGGGAGGAACTTCTGTGACAGGCATTTCACCCCAGCTGTCACTGAGAAAGATGGATTGGAAGATGTAGAAGGGAAATAAGGAGATTTAAAAATAATCTAGATTCCATTTCTCTGTCAGATGTGATTTAAAGAGAGCCTGACCGACCACATCTCACTGCCTGCAGACAAAACAAGGTGCAAAGTAGATCCTTTCAGAAGCACTTGAGGTGATTAAGAGAAAGGCTTTCACAGAATGTATTTCCTCGAATAAACACAGTCTTGTTCCCAACTTCTGCCCCAGGTACCCCACCACAGTGATCTCTGCATCTGCCAAAATCAATTCCGTGTGGGGAGGGAAAAAACAACCTGTGGGTGCAAAACACCAAGGAAAGCAGGTCGTCCTCTTAGGCCGCGCGAGGTTTCCAGGGAGACATGCAGCCAGCCTGGTTTTCGTGGAAATGTTAAATATCCAGCTCTGAGCAGCCTCAGACACCCCCGGCCTGGAAGGACCCGCAGAGGCAGAGCATCCTGCCTGTGCCATGTTTTCATATGGATGCAAGCTTGGCTTTTAAACACTGTGTCCTGATGGAGATTAAACAACTCCACAAACAGCTGCTCTGTGGTGGTATCAAGAGGGGACTGGATGAATTTATCAATTTAGATGGAACTGGGGAAGTTCTGCTAATGCACTTGAACAACAAAGGTGCACAGATGGCAACTGAAATGCTTAGGGAACTTCTTAGGAAAAATCCAGCTGAGCCTTATAAACAAATGTCCTTTGTAAAACCAGCATCTGAGGAGCGAGGGAGAGAGACTCTCTCTGAAACACTTTAATTAAAATATTAACTTTTTTGCCATCAGGGACATGCCTGAAGCACGAGATGTTTAAATTATCAGTATGGCTGCAACAACCACATGGCTGTAGGGAGTTAAAAGGGAAGGCAAGATTTGCATGTGGCCCATTGGAGCTTGTTAAAGAAAGGGCAATTAAAAAGAAAAAAAAGAAAAAGAAAGAAAAAGGAAGAAAAAGAAAATAAACTAGCTTTACACAATTCTTTCCTGCTCATTTTTGTACGGGCAGGGGTGTTTTGTGCGGGCAGGCACCTTGTATGCATTCGCAGAGGCCTTTGAAGCTGCCCAAACGCAAAACATCAGGCTGACGGGGCCTGCCTCGCCTGACACGCACACGGATGAGGGCAGGGGAAGGCAACAGCTTAGCTGATGGCTTTGAACTCATGCATGTACTTTCCAATTATTTAAACGGCCTGGTCAGATAAACATCAGCACCCAGGGATCAGCGTTAATATTCACCAGAACAAATGTTCCAGGTTTTCAGCCCATAACTTATTCAAACCAGTTGGTGGGGAGCAGGGCTGCTGAACTCATGTTGCCTTCGAACCCAAAGCCTGCTGGGGAAGGGACTGGGCTGACCCCATCCACCTGTCCACGTGCTCTGAGGGGATTCTGCTCCTCTGCCCTGCTCAGGGGAGACCCCACCTGCAGAGCTGCCTCCAGCCCTGGGGGTCCGAGCACAGGAAGGATGTGGAGCTGCTGGAGAGAGTCCAGAAGAGCCATCAAGTTGATCAGAGGGATGGAGCAGCTCTGGTATACGGAAAGGCTGAGAGAATTGGGATTGTTCAGCCTGGAGTGGGAAAGCTCTGAGGAAGACCTGTGGCCTTCCAGTGGCCACGTGGAGAGAGACTATGGACAAGGGTCTGGAGTGACAGGACGCAGGGAATAGCTTCACACTGCCAGAGAGTGGGTTTAGAGTAGATAACAGGAAGAAGTCGTTCCCTCTGAAGGTCATGAGGCCCTGGCACAGGGTGCCCAGAGCAGCTGTGGCTGCCCCTGGATCCCTGGCAGTGCCCAAGGCCAGGCTGGATGGGGTTTGGAGCAGCCTGGGACAGTGGAAGGTGTCCCTGCCCATGGCAGGGGTGGCACTGGATGAGCTTTAAGGTCCCTTCCAGCCCAAACCACTCTGTGATTCTGTGACATAAGAACAAGGAAAACTGCTTGGTTTAAGTGATGTTGTGTTTGAGAGGCCTGCAAGGGTGCTCCAGCACCAGAGGAGCTGCAAGAATCTCATCATCCAGGACAAGGGGTTTATATTTTGTAGGGGAATTGAGCAGGCTGCATCCTCTGCAAGCTTCCTCCCCTGCTCCCCTCCTAAAGGCACTCAGTCCATCTCCACCCAGAGCCCGTGTTTCAAAGCCAGGTCCCCATCAATGCTGGGGCGATGCTGCTGCGCCTCCTGCCACCTTGGACCAGTCCCTCCAAGGACTGTCTAAGGGCAACCAGGCCCTTCAAAGGATTCTTGCTGCCCACAGCAGGGCTTGAGGCCAAAGGAATACCTGAGGCATTGATGAGTAAATGCTAATTAACTGCAACTCATATTCTGGTCTGTGGCTCAGCAGGACACCCAGACATGATCTCCACCCCCAGCGTGTACCATCAGGTGGAGTTAACAACTTTCTGATTGAAAGTTCATGCCAGGAGATGGTGCCCCGGGGCAAGGTGAAAGGCACACATTCCAGCGTGGTGTCCAGGGGCCCAGGCTCAGCCTGCCCTGGTCAGCCAAGCCCCACAGTAAACCACTGAGCCATGAAATCATGGAACCAGGGAATGGCTTGGGTTGGAAGGGACCTTCAAAGGGCATCCAGTCCAGCCCTCCTGCAAGGAGCAGGGACACCTTCAACACACTGGAGTCCCTTTAAAAACTGATTTTGCTATCCTTTCAAACCGTACAAGCCAGTGGCAGGGGGTGTGCTAACATTTCTGAAAGCCACGTGACACACCTGGTGCAGGGACTGGGGCCAGTGGTGTGCATTTTCCTGGGTTAGGAGGTCTGTGTCTTCACTGCTTAACCACAGCCAGCCCCATGTGGGCAACAGGGACGTCCTTGTCTTCTTTGGAAGCACAGTTGAATCATCCACATGCTAGAAGATGGAGGAGTTGTGCCATAAAAAAATTACTATATGTGCTGTGCCAGTCAGCTTCCCCTTAAAACCAAGCCCTGCCATGAGCCTTATTCCCTGGCATTCAATTTTGGAAGTATTTCCCATTTCCTTTTTGAATCAGGACAGAAAATGCTGTCATGTCAGGGATGGTCTGGTGATTTTTCACTGTGCAAAGCAAAATAATTTCACTTCACAAACAGCCATGGGGGGCCTTACATCAGGCACTGTCCTGTTACCTGGAAATCAGCTCGACAAAAGGACTCCGATTTCTCAGCAGCCGCAGGAGTAATGCACTGGGCCTTCCTGTAAGCTTGCTGTTTACATCGGAGGCATTTCGTGGGATAGGTGGAGACTTCTTTTAAGAAAAAAAAAAAAAAATTATATATTGATGCCCAGCTTTTTCAAACTTACATGCTAATGTATCAAATACAGCGTAATGGCCAAGAGCTGCAAACCTTGGCCCAAGCCAGGGCTGCCTGAGGCCCACAGAGCAGAGGCCACTCACACCAACGGGAGCTGGGGCTCTGCAAGCACCAGAGAACAGCTCAGAACACAAACAACTGAGAGCAAAACTTTTCAGAAATCCATTAAAGAAGAGGCTGGTGCCAAATCAATAAAGATTGCCAGACAGATTAGCTGATGCATGAAACAGGAAGGAATGACTCGTGTATTCGCCTTCCCTGCGCTCACTTTGGGCACATCCCACCTGTCCCCCATGGACTGGAAGCAGATCAGATGGATTTGTGGGTACACAAAATGTTACCCCAAAGGACTGGGCTCAGTGCCCCAGTTTTAGCACACGTTTTTTCCTTCAATTGCATATAGTCACAGACAGATCCTTTCTGTTTCTTTACATGCTGAGCTGACTCAGAAGCTAATTCATAGGTTATTTAGTGCAAATCGTTTCTGACAATAATCAGAATCCCAGTTCAATGGCAATTCTGACCTGTCATTTACAGATTATCCAATATGAACCAAACATCAAGATCCTACTCTCGCTCTTAAGCCACAGATTTTATACTTGGAAAAGGCTTTGCAGGTTTTAGGAACACACAGCGGTCGGCCTGAGTTTATTTTCCAGCCATTCTTAGAAAAGGAGAAGCTGTATATAACATTTTGGTGTCCAATTATGAGGTCCATTTTAGAGCTCTGTCTGCTGCTCTCGTGCACTGGTGCTTGTATTGTAGAAAAAGCTGAAAAGTGCCTTTACAATTAATTCTCTAGTGAAGCAGAGAGATGCACTGGTCAAGCCACTCTGAACAGCAGAGGTGTCCTTCCCCTCAGGCCACCGGTCCCCGTTTTCTCATTGTCTGTGGGTCCCATGCAGTCCCCTCCTTCTTGCAGGGTTTCCTGAGTCACTGTGAAGCCACCCAGCTTTTGTGTTTGGAAGGAGGGTCTAAGCACCTGGGTATATCACATAATTATGGAGTCATAGAACTGTTTGGGTGGGAAGGGACCTTAAACCCCATCCCATTCCACCCCTGCCATGGGCAGGGACACCTTCCACTGTCCCAGGCTGCTCCAAGCCCCGTCCAGCCTGGCCTTGGACACTCCCAGGGATCCAGGGGCAGCCACAGCTGCTCTGGGCACCCTGGGCCAGGGCCTCCCCACCCTCACAGACAGCAATTCCTTCCCAAGATCCCATCCAGCCCTGCCCTCTGGCACTGGGAAGCCATTCCCTGTGTCCTGGCCCTCCAGGCCTTGTCCCAAGTCCCTCTGCAGCTCTCCTGGAGCCCCTTTAGGCACTGCCAGGGGCTCTGAGCTCTCCCTGGAGCCTTCTCTTGTGCAGCTGAGCACCCCCAGCTGTCCCAGGCTGGCTGCAGAGCAGAGGGGCTCCAGCCCTAATGGAAAAGTCCATATTGTTGGGATTTTCTCAGTGGAGTGCATCGGGCACAATTCCCAGCTGTGTTTCACAGAGAGCTGCCATCATCCAAGGACATTCAGGAGCCTCACACATCTAGGACAGGTTTCCAGGAAAACAAGTGAACTCCCGAGATGCAGCAATGGGAACAATAACCCAGTTCTGGGTTTGGCAAATGGACAAGGGCTTATGTCCGGAAACAGGGCGGAGGCATGAGGGGCTGATGCCACCCAGCAGGGAGCTGGGGTTGCCACTTCTCTGAGAGGATGGGGATTGTTTGCTCTGGTTGCTTTCCAAAGTCATTCCGATGACTCGGAGGTGGGGGGATTTCAAGGAAACATTCAAGATGCTCATCCAAACCTTGTTTTAAAACATGGCTCAGCAAAATGACTCCCTGTTTCACATGGGAAGGCTGCTCAGTGCGTGGCAGGGGGAAGTGTTGGAGGCAGAGCAGAAGTCCTTGGGCATCTGGGGCCACCGAAGGCCAGCAGGATTTTCCTACATCCTCCACCAGGTGCTAGAAGGAAGAATATGAAAAGCCTTTGGGGTGCGGTATGACCTGGTTAAAATAAAAAATGAAACAAATCCCTAATTAACTGTGCTGTTAAAGGTCCATCCCCTTCTCTGGAGGAAGGATCAACATCTTCTAGGATGGATACTTGCTAATAAATCAAGAGGGCTTTGTTCATCTGCCAGCTCCCCCACGGGCTGGCTGGGTGGTCTTCCTGCGAGTTAAATCTCTTTAACCTCAGAATCTGTAGGATGGGTAGGAAAACTGTATATTCCCTATATATTCCCCTCTCCCCTTTAATGTCAGACTCCAAAATAGATGTAGAACAATTAAGAAATCTGAGGTGTTGCTGCTATTTTTCACATAGCAAAAGCCAAAGCTCCTGGATAAGGAGTCCTCTTAGCCTTAGTTACCACAGAGATTTTTTTAATATAGAGAGGATCCAAGAGGGGAGATGGGCAAAACCTGCCAGATCCTGAGTGGGACCCCTTCTGAACAGGAGGATTTGGGCAGAACTCTTCCATCAGCAGATTGGTAATCTCCTGCCTAGACAGGCTGTCAGGAACTGTCTGGAAACATCTCCTCCTACCTTGGGTATGGCAGGCACAGGAACACCTTGACCTGCAGTGGACAGCCAGGCTTCGGGGTGCTTATTAAACCCACTCAAGTTTCCCCGTGCTCACTAAGCCAGGGCTCACTCTGTCTCCTTATTATTGTACAGTTTTACCTGATCCTGGGTTTTAGCTAATTGCTTTTTACGTTGGATTACCTGGATAAGGTTTTTATGTAACAGTTCTTGCTGAGATAAAACATGTGAGCAAACAGAACGTGGGCCCTGCGGGTTGGTACTTAGGTGGCTCTGACAAGAGTGTGGTCAAGAACATTGTAAAAAATGGCAAATCTGAACATCCACAGTGTCCGCTGAGTCAAAGAGCTGTGGCTTAAACCACAGAGGAAACCATCCAGAGGGAACTGATTTGTTTTTCAAAGTAGCCAGCCTAGACATAGTTTTGTGACCTTGCACCTTTATATTCTCCTGCTCCTCTCATATTCCCTCTGTGCTTTAGGGAAAACGTCAAGATTGTGTTCTCTTATGTTCCATCATCAGTGCCACAATGTCCCAGTGCAAACTGCAAGGTGTTAGCAAACAGTGGGAACAGCAAAAATGCTTTGCTGCTATTGTCAAGTGTAGGTATAGAACTGCATAGGAAGTGTCTAGGAAGCATATCTATTTGCTGAATTACAGAAAATTCCTTTCCTCCTGCAGCTGAGCATTGGCAAAATTGGTCACTTAATTCTGAAAGAATTAATTCCTGTCAGAGAAAGTAACAGCAATTACTTCAATGTCATGGCAACGCATGCCAGCACTGTGATGCTCTCACCATCTCACTGCAGTCCTCCCTTGGAAGTAAAAAGTAAAAAAAAATCATCATTTTGGCAGCAGTTTAGCACTGAGGTATCCTGGGGAAGCATCACCCATGGTACCAGGTCTGCTGGATTTGGGGGAGCATCTCCAGTGAGCATCATTTTGAGCGCCCTTCAGGCAGCTGCCTCTGCCCTGCCCAGCCCAGCACCGCTATCAGCAGGAGGCTGACAGCACCTCCCTGAGCATACACAGAGTTTTTGGACAAGCAGCCTCTGAAACAGCACAGGACCAACTTTTTGTGCGTCTCAGCAGCCATCTCACAGATCAAGGGCTTCGAGGGGCTTTGCTGGGTGGTGCAGAGATGACCAGAATGGGTGTGGGGGCTCAGGCTTTTGGCTCCGCCATGTGAGAGTAAATGTAAATTATCTTGCTCTCTGAGCTAAAGGGAATAAAATCCTTACAGGCTGTAGATTACACTGAGTCTCTGTAGGATCCACAGCTCACCCTCCCAAAAATCAGCTCTCTTGCCTTCGGCCAGGGCTCAGTCAAACGTATGGGTGGAGTATGGGCGGATTCCCAGTGATATCATGGAAGGATGTGGGTTTGCCTGCAAATTCCTGTGTCTTCTCCTGAGCTAATTTCACTCTTTGTTTACTCTTATCAGGACTTCTGCAGCCAAGAATTAATTAGCAGCACTGCCTTAGTACATTGGGGTCCTACCAGTTCAAGTCATTGTATGCACACAAAGCCAAGAAGATTTGCACAGCCTAAAACAATTTTTTTTAAGGAAGTCACTACTAAGCAGTATTACTGGTTGAAAAATCAGCTAATTATACCAGCAAAAATAAACACTGAAGGAGAGAGCAGCTCTCCAGCTTTGCCATATATAAAGAGAGCAGTGCTAGTGGTTTGGAAGAAGATGCTTTCGTAAGGACTTTGACATTTTGTTTTGGTTGCTGCTTTCTGCCTGCCCACCACCATGCCAGGTACCTGGACAGGTCAGGCCAGAGAGCCTCAATTCATGCATTGCCTGGGGCTGTGCATTTTTG
>VZRQ01001712.1:0-10725 GCA_013397975.1 Machaerirhynchus nigripectus | reverse complement strand
CTGGAGGGACAGTACACAGGGAATGGCTTCCCAGTGCCAGAGGGCAGGGCTGGATGGGATCTTGGGAAGGAATTGCTGGCTGTGAGGGTGGGGAGGCCCTGGCACTGCCCTGTGAGCACACCCCTGTGAGGGTGCCCAGAGCTGCTGTGGCTGCCCCTGGATCCCTGGCAGTGCCCAAGGCCAGGTTGGATGGGGCTTGGGAGCACCCTGGTCTGGTGGAAGATGTCCCAACCCACAGCAGGGGGTGGAATACAATAATTTTCAAGGTCCATGGCAGGGAGTGGAATGGGACAATCTTCAAGGTCCTTTCCAACCAAAACCATTCTGACTCCATGAAAACAGCTGCTCCCAGCTGGGCAGTGGCACCATGTCCCCTGTGCAGCAGCAGACCTCCCAGGGTACAATTGTTTGTTGGGACCCAAAGCAGTGGTCCCCAAAACAAACCTGTGTGAGCTGCAGTGCCTCACTCCCCCCGTGTCCCACCCGGACCACCCAGCTCCCTGGGCATCTCCTGGGGGCGAGCAGGGTCCCAACAAGGGTGGATCGCCCACATTGCAATGGGTGTTCGCGAGAAGGAATCGCACTCTGAAGGGGTTTTTCTCCTCTCAGAGACCCTTAGGAGATACTAAACAGTATGAAACCAGAAATCTAGCTTTCTTCAGTCAAAATTTATGTGAGGTGAATGCCGTCTAATGCATGGTCCAGCCAGGCAAGTGCCAATAGTGAAATTAAGGTTTTCAATCAGTGTCAAACACTGTATGAGGCATGGAGTTCTTCCTCTCCAGCCTGGTGAGCAGAGGTGAAGCATCTTGGCAGATGCTGGAACAGAAATCCACACTGCCCTCAGGGGCGCCTGTAATGGCACGGGATTTCTGTACGTTACAGCATTCCTTTAACCCCATGTCATCTAATGACAGACTTTCTTCTCTTTTTTTGAGGGTAGGGAGATAGAAATTATATAGTTTCCTCCCTCTTAGCTGTTTCTCAGTTTAGTTTCCAGATAGACCGTGGATTATGTGTTAACTGTGAAGAAAAAAATTAGTTCTGCTTTGCAGTAGGTGCCCTTTGGAGTCTGGGAGGGGAGCAACTGTGCACCTTCTGACTGCCAGTGGCTGATCTGCCCTGGAGTAATGACACAGGGAGATAATAACCTGGTGGTAAGCACAGTCATAGCTGGGTAAACTGAGGAAGGGGGGTGGCCCTGGTGAAAAAGTGTGTTGAGGAACAGAGTGGGCACAGGGTGTGGCAGCGTGGAGGTGGCAGCAGGTGGGGCTGTCAAGGGTGAAGGGTGGCAGGAAGAGGGGGACGAGAAAGAGGAAGAAGTGGCAAGGAATCTCCAGCCCCAGGGATCCCACTGGGGCTGAGACTGTCATGGTCTGAGCAGGGCAGCACTGCAGGCTGAGGAGTTATTGTGTGTTCTGTACTGTCCCCTGTGCTGGCACTGCTGAGGCATCTCCAGTGATGGGGACAGCTCTGGGCCCTCAGGACAACAAGGATGTGGAGGGGAGCATGTCCAGGGCAGGGAAGGGGCTGGAGCCCCGGGAGCGGCTGAGGGAGCTGGGAAAGGGGCTCAGGCTGGAGAAAAGGAGGCTCAGGGGGGCCCTTGTGGCTCTGCACAACTCCCTGACAGGAGGGGGCAGCCGGCGGGGTCGGGCTCTGCTCCCAGGGAACAGGGACAGGAGGAGAGGGAACGGCCTCAGGCTGGGCCATGGGAGGCTCTGGTTGGATACTGGGGAAAATTTCTTCTCTGAAAAGATTGTCCAGCCCTGGCACAGCTGTCCAGAGCAGTGGTGGAGTTCCCATCCCTGGAGGAATTTAAAAGCTGTGTGGATGTGGCACTTGGGGGCATGGGTTTGTGGTGGCCTTGGCAGTGCTGGGGGCAATAGTTGGACTTAATGATCCTGGGGGGCTTTTCCAGCCTCAACAACTCTGTGATTTTATACATATTACCAAATATTTCCCATTGTTCAACTGCAAGGCGCTCCGGAGCTGTGGTAGGGCTCACATCCTTTATCCCAGGGCTGCATCCCAGCCAGTTCTGTGTGAGGGCCCTGATGGGGACAGAGAGTGTGTGTTGCAGCAGGACTCTGTAGGCAGGGAGGTACCACTTAAAATACTTCAGGTGTATGGAAAATGAATCCTTTCTTCTGAGACTCTGAGTAGTTTTGTGTTCCTGGTAAGTCAAAGCAATTAAGAGAGCTTTCTGGCTTTACTTAATCTAATTTACCACATTTTTCTGTAATGAATGTGCTGCATAGAATAGTTTGACTAGTCCGGGCTAATGGCACTTCCAGAGCAGTACCAATTTGCCTTACCTGCTGTTCTGCAGACTGACATGAGACAGAGGGAGATGATGCACTGAGACTCAACCTAGGGCTCGCCAGAGGGAGCGGGATGATGTGTCGTGGTGTTTCTAGCTGTGACCCAAGAAGCTGAGACCTTGCTGTCTGCCCTTTTTATCACAGAAAGTGTCCAAGGTCAGGTTGGACGGGGCTTTGAGAAACCTGATCTAGTGGAAGGTGTCCCTGCCCATGGCAAGGGGGTGGGACTGGATGGGCTTTAAAATCCCTTCCAACCCGAACCATTCCAGCATCCTGTGATCTTCCCAGCGGACCGAATGCTGGTGGAGAAGCCCTGAGAGCTCCGAACTCCCACTGACAGACAGCTTTTGGAGGTGAGGCTACCCTTTGTAGGTGTCAGAAAGATCCTGAGAAACCCGAGTTGCTGACTTCCTAGCACATCACCATAAACAGAGTAATAGTAAAAATAATAATGATACTTAGCACGTAAGGACAATAGCTGTCGGGGCAGTGAATGGGATGGTTCTTGCAAAGCTCTGTTTATGGTGCCTGTGATATCAGAAGGTCTGGCAGGAGGTCTGCTCCTCGGATTTCTTAAGGGCTTTAGGAGGTGGTAATTGTCTCACTTTTCCTTTAAACACCGTGTTAATTATGGTTTTAAACAATGGCTGTAAAGTCATCCTTTAATTCTTTGTGAAGTGCTCTTCCCTGTCTTTGTGATTTGGGAGGCAGGTGAGTGTTGGAAGGCAGTGGGAGGAGGTCACAATTAAATACCCTCACCAGGACTGGCAAACAAATAAAAACCTTTTTGATTTTGCTGTTGTAATTGATACACTTTGATATCGAAGGTCTTTCTCTGAACTTGAAGACACAGTTAGCATAGGATCCATTACAGTGAACTTTCCCTCTTCGCTGTAAATCAGTTTTCTTCTCTATTCCATACGTGGCATTGGGTGGTTTGACTTTGTGTCATTAAATTACGTCAGCAAACCCCCAAAAATTCATAAAATGAAGAAAAAAGTGTCTCCAATATACTCTGGATTTTTCAGACCCCAAGTTACTTTTATGTCTTTGAAAAAAGTCCAAATATTAACACATATGTGAGATGGTGAGCCATACTCTTCAATCTCTAGAAGAGCCACAAGTATCTCAGTCAGTACAGCTGTTTTTGCCTCCTCACAGAATATGTAACTTTTCCTCTTAAATGAAGAGAACAAGTCTGGGCCTCCTTTGGATTAATCATTGCTATCAGATGGCGTGCCTTCTTCCCTCCAGATAAAATGAATGTGCAGGTTTGGGTAATGTGCTTTTGAAAATCCAATCTTTAAATTACACTTTACTTCTAATACTTCTTTTTTTCTTCACTTTATGCAATTTGGATTGTGAAATCAGGGAAGTCAGTTCCTGTCCAATCCTATATTTCTTGTTTACCTGAAACTCCCTTACTTGAGGTTGAAAGAAATTTTCTCATCCTGGAGGTAATGACTATCAGACAGAGTTTCAGTTTTATTTCAGTGCTACTCTCCCATTCTCAAGCAACTTCCATCACTTGGAAATTTCAGAGAAAAAAATCAATTCCCAGCAGGTTGCTTTTCCTGGAACTGAGCCATGTGCAAGGCTGTCATGAAAGCATTTCTGTTGGGTTTAATATTTCTAAAAAGTTATTAAAGAATCCCAACCCTACACTTAGACAAATGAGGACTTTTCAATTATCTGTTTTAATACACTGGCTCTACTAATTCATAAATTATCGGGTATGAAGAGCTATTCCTACTGTCTAGACTACCCACCTGAGCAACTCGGGGCAGAAAGACTCCCTGCATCTGTACAGGTTTAAACCAGCTGGAGCTCATCTGCTGAATACCACCAAAACCTCATTTCACAATTACTATTGACGAAACATCCACCACAACCAGTGGTTAATTACTCCACCTGGATCATTACTGTTGAAAAACGATGCTTCACTTCTCAATTGTGTCCTCTTAGCAGAGCATCTACCTTTTCTTTTTTTCACTCTTGCAGGTACTTTGTGACTAAGTCATTGCAGACAAAAGACATTACTTGCCTCAGCTGTCCTGATTTTGAAGCATCTTGTGATTATTTGCATGAATCTTCTCCATTCTCTCTCACAGACCTTAAAAAGGCATCTAAGTATCTATCTATCTATCATATCTAAGTCCAAAATACTGTAATCTAGAGTTATAATGCTCCCAGAGAACTGGAAGATAAAGAGATGTCTAATAATTTTGTTATTTTAAGTGAGTATTTGTGTTAGATTTGAGGACAAGAAATCCAAACCGTGTTCCTTGAAGCAGACTGTTGTGCAGTGTAACTGTGAAACTCCACATGTAAAAAGGTCAGGGCTTTGTAAAGTCCTTGATTGCAGATGTCTGATAGTTGGATTATTTTTTTATGTCAAGCTGTAGGTCAGGAAGAGGAACACTGATGCCAAACAACTCACCATAAACATAAGAATTTTCTTTTTACGACAGGCCGAGCCCTGTCTCTGACTGGACAAAATTCCCACTACCTTTACTGGGAATTTTCCTTGGTAAAGTCTGTGAAAAGCATAGGCTGTTATATTGCCATCTGTGAGGACATGACTAATGTTTGAGGGAGAGAAATCAGCTCCACAGTGCATCTGGCCAGGCCACTGCAATAAATACAGAGAGACACATAAATGATGGTAAGGTTACGACCTATCCCATTAAAAAGGAAGGAACTCCAAAATTACACCCCTACCTGCCAGCAATAGGAAATACAGAAGCTGGAGTTTTTCCTCTTGCATTGCTTGCTACTCTCCCATCCCTTTTACAACTATTTCCTTCTGCCAAAAGGGGTTTGGGGTGGTTTTGTTTGGTTTTAGTGAGGGCATTGTGGTCTCCTCCCGCTGGTGAACTGATCTGCAGGGCGTTGGCACCTCAGCCTCCTCTTCGGGGTAAGAGGAAGGACACATCCCTGCCTTGTGGGTGCATCTGAGTAGCCCATCTCTCAGGATCTGATAAATCCCCCTAAAGCCAGAACTCAGGGATTGGCTTGATAGCATTAGGGCATAGAAAATGTTGCTTTTAAGTGATGGGTACCCCACCCCTCCCCAGTGCTCCTGGGCATTGGTGTTGCAATGTTGTGTATACCAGAACCCAGGAGGCAGTGGATCCTCACTTTGGACGCACCCTGAGGTCCTAGAATCGTGGGAGCACAGAGTAGTTTGGGTTGGAAGGGATCTTAAAGATCCTGTGGTTCCCATCTCTCTGCCTTGGGTAGGTCTGATGGCAAATGTGTCTGAAAATAGCAAGTCTGGGTCTCCTCTGGGCTCCAGAGGTGTCAGGAGGAGGAATCATAGGGGAACAGATAGGAACCTCTGCTTCTCCTGTCAGCCCCAGCTCTTTCCATACATCCCATTTTCTCATCCAGAGATCCCCATAGGTAACTATAGGTAACTACAAATGAAACATTGCAGTTCATGCAAATGTATTTACTCAAAATAAAGAGGATTTTGATTTACGCAACTGAAACTGAAATACTGTCCACATGTACTTATCTTTAAAGTGTTCCAGCAGAGCCACTTTGCTGTTTCCTTACAGAAAAAAAAATATCTCTTTTTGAGATATTACACTCCAAAACAAATCTGAAAACCTGTATTACTGATTTGGACATCTGAAGCACAGCAGTACAGGTACAATACAAATGAAAAGTTACAACTGAGGTGGTGCATTAGCACTGTGTATTTTATGCTAACATTGAGTTTTAGACTCTGCTAGATACTAAGGAGTGAGGTGGAGGCAAATGCCAAAGGCACTGGGATCTCTGGGTGGGACTGCTGGAGGAAGAAGCCAGCCTTTTCCTCAGCATAGCATGCCCCAGCTAAAGGGACTTGAGAGCTTTCTTTTATCTGTAACATCAAATATTGCAGCTGTCTCCAATCCTCCCCTTTACATCTTCCCTCTGTCTCCTCTACCTGGCCAGTGGCTCCCGAATGACACCGTGCTCTCCTGCCCAGCTCCACCATCATCCCCTCCCAGACTGTCTGACCTAAATCCCTCTCACCTGCTGGTCATAAATCCCACTGGTGACATCCATCAGGAGCTGGGCTGATCCTCGGCCCCGCTGGTGACGGAGCACTGCTGCCACAGGTTATTTGAGGGACAGAGGTGCGGCAGCTCTGCGGACACTGAGGATGTCAGTGAGTGACCACCAGCAGGCACTGATCCTGTGGCCTGCCTTGCCTTGTCATGGCCATGGAACACCAGATCTTTTTTGGCAGCAGGACTTTCCCTCTGACAGCAGCCCACGTTGGTTCTTCCTTTCCCTGCAGCACACTGGGTCCTGATCCCTGCCCCATCTACGTTCCTCTTTGATGGATGTAGTTACAGCAGCATCTTACACTGCAAACAGCAAATTCTCCTACTAAAATTAGGGAGAGATACAGATTTATTATGTACTTACATATATGTATATATATAATTTCCTTTATATTGGCATGAGAGAGGCTGCCCTGGGTTTAACCCCTCTCTAGCTACCAAACCTAAACACTACAGCATTTGTGTGGTCAGCCCATAAAGCTAACAAAATCTCGGCCAGCAAAGCACATCCTCAGAGTCAGGTGTGGGCTAGTGCCTCGATGAACCAAAGCATTCCCATGTCGGAATGAGCTCCCCAGAGCCAGCACCAGTGCCTGCCACAGTTACTGCTGGACACTTGATTTGGATGGACCAATGCCCAGGGCTCGAGAGAGGAGTGGTTTTGCGCATGGCTGGTAAGCACAGGCAAGGGTACACCTCACCAGGCTTTTTTCTCATTTTTCTCACAGAATGGTGTGGGCTGGGCCTTAAAACTCACCTCATTCCAACCCCTTTTTTCATGGGCAGAGACACCTTTCACTTGGAGCAGGTTGCTCCAAGCCCCATCCAGCCTGGCATGGAACACTTCCAGGGATCCCAGGGCAGCTACAGCTTCTCTGGACAACCTGTGCCAGGGCCTCCCCACCCTCACACACAGCAATTCCTCCCCAATATCCCATCTAGCCCTGCCCTCTGGCACTGGGAAGCCATCCCCTGTGTCCTGGCCCTCCAGACCTTGGCCCAAGTCCCTCTGCAGCTCTCCTGGAGCCCCTTTAGGCCCTGCCAGGGGCTCTGAGCTCTCCCTGGAGCCTTCTCTTGTGCAGCTGAGCACCCCCAGCTGTCCCAAGCTGGCTGCAGAGCAGAGGGGCTCCAGCCCTGCCAGCAGCTCCGTGGCCTCCTCTGGATTCACTCCAGCAGCTCCAGGTCCCTCTGTTGCTGGATCCCAGAGGTGGGTGCAGTGAATTTCCCCCTAGCACCCATTTTTACGGAAGCCTTTTACAACAGAGCAGCCTTGGAATCGCCAGCACCCAGGAGCACCAGCACTGAAATGATGATTTTAGCTTGCAGGGCTGTGTGACAGGAGTGAGCATGAGGTCCTTGTCTCCCTGTGCCACTCACCACACAGAAAGGCTGCCTGAAGAACCCTTTTCTTTGCAGACCTTGGGTCTTGTTTCTTGAATCTGCTCTCTTGACATGAACTGCTGGAGTGGAAGGAGACTGGCTACAGCCAAAACGGCTTCATAACCCAGACTTTGAACATTGCTTGAGAGCTCTGCTCTCAAAATAATGCATAAAAATAGAAGCAGGGCCACAAGCTTAGCTATTCCTAATGTGCACAAAAGGATGGGAGAGTGCCAGGAGCCAGCCTGCGCTGCCTCTGCCCTGCCTTCAGCCTGACTTGTTCTCTCCTACCTCCCCTGAATGGCTTTTCACTGCTGTGAAAAGGAGAGACATACCCCCAAAAGAGCAAAGTGTGTTTGTTATTGACCCTCGCCTGGAAAGTGTATGAAGAGGGATCAGCTCTGTTTGTTTGTACCCGGTAATGATGTCAGGAAAAGGGGTTTTTTTTCCCAAGTCTGGTTTTATCCCCTTTGTTGGAAGTGCCTTTGGTGAGTCTCACACCCTGGTGCTGTTAGCAAAACAATTAGGTTAACAGTGCCTTGGCTCCAACTGTCTGTCAAAGGCTGAATTGCAATGCAAATTAACTCGGCTTTAGCTCTTCAAAGCCAGCTGGGTTCAGGAAAGCTCCCCAGAAACCCCCGTGAGAATGGAGGTCTGGGGCTGGGGAGGGTGGGCTCGGCGCGATTTTACATCCAGGACCTAATGTGTTTGGCAGGAGGGATGCAATACGTTGTGCAAACACATTATACAAATGCCATACATCACATAAATCCTTTCAACACTTAAAAGGGGCTTAGAAGAGAGACNTGCCTTGGCTCCAACTGTCTGTCAAAGGCTGAATTGCAATGCAAATTAACTCGGCTTTAGCTCTTCAAAGCCAGCTGGGTTCAGGAAAGCTCCCCAGAAACCCCCGTGAGAATGGAGGTCTGGGGCTGGGGAGGGTGGGCTCGGCGCGNAAAATGAGCTTTAAGGTCCCTTTCCAGTCTAAACAATTCTTGAATTCTATGACTCAAACGTGTTTTATTTCTCCTCAGGGATTAGCAGTGCCCTTCATGCGTTTCAGGACAGGTTTCTGGCCCGGGCTGACATTTGAGCAATACATTCGGGAGCAGGGCTGGCTGTGGGTATCACCCGCCTTTCCAAGCCTCCCCTCAGCCCAGGTCCTGTGCCCATACTTATCAGCTTCATTATGCTTATTTCTGTGTTTTCCATATGGGCACATACATATGGTCTGTTTAAACAAGTTTGCAGGGTTAATTGGAAAGCAGTTCTTTATCAGTTATTTAATATTTAGCACTTCTGGGGCAATTTTCACCTTCAGAGATCACAAAACCAGGCAAGTGCTGGTGGCCCAGCTGTACCTATGGGCAAACAGAGGTGCCAAAGCCCAGGTCTCTACTCACAGGGAAAGGCAGGTGCCCAAGGTCACCTGGAGAACCTATGGCAGGGCCAAAAAATTGTATTAACTCCTGGACCCCATTCCTGTCCTCCACCTCTTCACAGCTTACACCACAGTGTACTTTTTGTCACTTCCTTCACGACAATAAACTAATTGTAGTTGTCAGTGCTGCGGCCAGAGGAGCCACAAAGGGGAAAAGAAAAAAAGGAGATTTTAATCGCATTTATAACAGCCTGGCAAGTTTTGAAAAATTAAAAAGTATAATGTATGGATTAATGGACATGTCCAACATGCCTTTCACCAGCAAATATTGGAATGAGAAGGAACTCTCTTTTTTTCCCCCTCCTGATTTTCCATATACATCACAGGGAAAAGAGATTGAGGTTCTCTGAGGAAGTGAGGAAATCAGCCTCAGCGTATGTGAGGTCACTCCAGAGGCTGTCGGACAAGATATTGAACTAAAAATATTACCCAAATTCCATTTTTCAGGGTGCAGAAGGGATAAGTTTAAAAGCAGTGGGATTTTTTAACATGTGCAGAACCAACTGCTGATGCTGTTTTGATTTGGCCCCTGCCATCACCCCAAGACTACAGGGCTGTGCCCCTGGGCTCCCCTCCTGCCTTTAATTAATTGGAGGTGAAGCGAGGAGTCAGTTGCCTTCCTCAGACTCCAGCTTTGCAATGAGCCTTCCTAAATTATTGTTTCTGGTGCCAGCAAAAAGGTTCTTCCCCTCCCCAGTGTTTTTCCAACTATTTATCTGGATTTTGAGCAGATTTTGTACCTGGGCAGGCATAGTCTGGTTAACATTTAGTAAGCCTGCCCCCAAATCTAGACGTAGCATCCCTGACCTGCTCATGTGAATATGTGCACAACTGGGCACTTAAATTATCCCTGCCCTCCTGCCTACACCAAATTCAGGGATCCAGGACAGGCACCCCAGCGATGCCCTGCCTGCCCGGGATGTTAGTTTTATGTGCTCTCTAGCCAGTGTCATGTTTAGTTGGGTGCATTAATTTTGGATTTGTATTTGGATTTGTGTTTGGATTTGGATTTGAACTGGACTTGCTTATAGCAGCCATGATTTAAGAGTCCTGGCTCCTACTTCCGACACGATAACTGCCTTGGAGAGTGACCTTAAAGCAACTCATCCGCCCGCAGTTATTCTGTGAAAAAGGAGCTGCTCCTCCGTGGGAGTGCGTGCAGGATGGGGACCCCTGGGGAGTTCTGCTGCCCTGCCAAGCCTGGCGCTAGGAAGTCTGGCCGGACTTCCCAGCTCGGCCGCAGAGCGCACCAAGGCTGGACGAGAGCGCAGCCTCTTGGTGGCTCAGTTTTCCTCACCCTCTGCAGGTCCAGAATTGGAATGGGGGAATCTGTCGAGTGCCCAGGGTGCCAGGGGGTGTTTCCACTAGTAGTGCCCGTAACGAGAATATCGGAGTGCTACATGCTTATCATTTCTGCTTCGTGTTTGGTGAGAATCGGAGTGTACCGAACCTCCCTGGTGTATTTTCCTGTCCTTTGGTGGCAGGTGCTGTAAAAGCACAAATTATTGTTATTATTATTATT
>VZRQ01001711.1:108212-120072 GCA_013397975.1 Machaerirhynchus nigripectus | reverse complement strand
TTTACAGTTCAGAAGGGGTTAATCTTACCCAGGCCTTGGCTTGCAGCTACAACTTATCTCTCTGTTGGTCACATGCTCTCTGCTGGGCAGCAGCCAGGAGCTGGTTTCAGCCGAAGCTGTAAGAGTTCATTTTGTCTGCCCCGGAGAAGGCAGGGGAGGCCATCCCAGCCCACACAGAGCCGTGGGTCTGGCCCCAGCCCCTGCCAGGGCTGAGTGGTCAGGCCCAGTCAGGCCTGGTCAGGCCCAGCCAGGCCCAGCCAGGCCCAGCCCAGGCCGCTGGGCCGAGCGGCCAGAGCCCAAGTTACCAGTCCAAGGGCCGGAAGGAAGAGAGAAATCCCTGGGCTTCCACACGGTTTAAATATGTAGACTTCAAGAAGCGTTATTGGTCTAAACAACTGTCCATCAACTCAGGTTCAAACCACCACAGTTACACACATGATTTTCCATGTGTCTTTAGGCCACATGCACACCAGCCAAAGGGCGAAACTGAAACTCATTTGGGGAAATTAGATCAAAAGGTACCTATACTTTGGGATCTCAAGGATTGAGGGAGGCACATACATAAGCTAATGGCCAAATTTCCAATGAGAAAAACAAGAGGACCATAATATTCATAAATTCAGAATCTAATTTTACAGAAAATAAATCATGGGAACATGAGTGTACAAGCATAAATTATTTGTTACAGAGCTGCTTAAAGCCAGCTGTTGATAAAAAAGGATTTTTATTATAAATGAAGAACCGTGTCTTTGTCATTTGCTAATTCAGAAACTTTTCATCAAATGGGGCTGTATTAATCAGGAATTAATCTGACAAAGTGCACATACACACTAATTTCTGGATCTGGAAAATGATCAAATTTAAATGTAAAGAATTTAAAGAAGGATGACTAAGGATAGATGTCTCTGATAGCATTAGTAAAAAGAAGAGTGAGAAACAGTGTGCAACTGTGTGTGAGAGACCATTTCATTTTCTCACACAAGTGAAATGAGGAGGATTGGGTCTGTCTTTAAGTTTAATGGGGAGCAGCACAAAGGTCCCCAGTGTTGGGTTTGGACCTGCTTGCTTTCCTACCTTTCTTCTTTTCCTCTACTTCTCTCTGCTGTTGCTGGGTGCAGACCCCATACTTACAATAAAAGCTTACACTGCAGAACCTTTTAAGATTTACATGTTTTAACAAAAAGGGACTCTTAACCCAGAACCCCTATTTGGGGTAGTATCAGCAAAAAGTAAAGGGTTGCTGTTAGTCCTGGCGTGTCAGGGGAGGGATGGGAGGCTTCTTCTGCTGGAAATAAAAAAAAAAGAGGTTCTGGAGACCCATTAGCTTGGAAATCCCACCCAGAGCAGAATTATCCAAAAATGAGATATATCCATGGTAGGAAATGTGTTGTGCTGTGCAAGGCCACTGTAGCTGGGCCAACAAACCCAGGGACAAAGGAAGTCTCCTAGTGGGATGGCCCCAAGGCCAGTACACCCCTTCAGATTAGGGCAAGTTCCCAGGATTCATTGTCTTTTTAATGTAAATGTATGTATTTTCTATACTTCTAGTTAGCCCATTGGCCTCCTCCCCTTTTCCTCCTTATTTAGCCACTGTCTGGAAAATTCTTTTCACCTAGTTCCCGCATTGGTCTCTATCCCTCTAGTCCTGCCCTTTTGCTCCCCCATTGGGTGTTATACCCTTACCCCTCCCTGCCCTCAGACCTTTGGATCTGATGCTCTGCCTGCCCTCCTTTCCCCATATACAAGCCTGTACCCTGGTCCTTCATTTTGTCTTCTGTCCCTGGATTGCTTCACGCTTGGGTCCTCAATAAACCCTCTATCTGGAACCCCATACAGAAGACCCTTCCTGCCTCTTTGCTGCCGACTGCTTCTCCCTGTGTGTGTGTGCATGTGTCCCCCCTCCATCGGGAGTGTGTGTGTGCCGCATCTTCTTTGGGACCCCAGCACTGAAGCGGATCCCCCTCACAGGGGACGCTTCTGGAAGGCTGTGGCACCTCACCACCACCCCACACAGCGGCAGAAATGGAGTTATATCTGGAAGGAGATTGTAGGATCATACATTGCCATCCTGCAGTCATCAAAGTATTGTGATCCCTGAGTTGTCATGGGAGGGTCCAATTAGCACAGAAACATTTGAGATTGTCCGTCATGTCCATCTGATCTCAATTGCTAACAGCTGCTGCCCAGGTCGCCCTCAGGTGTGGCTGGGCAAACCCTCTTTTTAGTCCTTGTAGCTTTGGATCCATCTCTGCCAGTGAAGATGCGGGTTGGTGTATTGTTGGACACAAGTGGGAAACTCTGCCTTTCAGGCATGGGGACTCAACCATGTTCTCATCAAGTCAAACTGGCATCCTTTACAAGGCTTTGGTTATCCCTACAACTTTTTGTTGCAAGTTCAGTCACAGATGCGTAAAAAGGAATTTTTTGTTCACTCTTTGGTGACTGACCATTTATTCAAGTTGTTTTAAAAACGACATGGGGAAACGAAATCCTTTTAGAAAACTGGCCTCTGTCTTTTGGATTATTTCTTTGGACTGTTCCAAAACAGCATACCATACAGGCTGAGGGGAGATGATGAAACTAAGGGTGAAAAATGGTGACTGGAAGAACTTTAAATTAAAGTGTTTCTTTCATTGTCAATAGATGCAGAAACAACACTAATGTGGGCTACTTCTGTATTGCAAGAAATTGGCTTGGGGTACAGAGATTACTGTTCAACTCTGTAATCTTTGTTTCACCCATCTTTGTGTGCCAGTAAAAATAATGACTGCTACATGGGCAGTCGTTCTGAACTCTGAAGCCTATGCTCACAAATTAATGTTGCTTGAAGTTCAGCATTTCCAGGCTTGATGGATCTTTCTTACTATATTTCCAGTCTTGAGCACTGAAGTAAATACTAAAGTTGAAATTTAGTAGAGAAGTCATCAGCAATTCCCAAGGAAGTTCAGACTCTCTGTGGGTAACAGTAAGCAGGGCAAAACAATTAAATTTTAAACTCTAGTCTCTGTTCATTCCTTCTTTATGATCTAGTAGCTCTGCAAACAGATGAGGTTGGTTTGTTCTAGGTACATAGAACAACATTGGCTGTAATGTACCCAGGACTATACCAGTGATGGTTCTCTTGCCAATTCAAAGGATCACTACATTGCAAACCATGAATTCTATCAAATCTTCTCCTGCAATCTCATTCACAGGCAGTGGTGAATGTGCTTTGAAGCACTAATGAAAGAAGAGAGGATAATTCCGGCAGATGGAGTGGAATATTAAACATATTATACCAAATTACACCTAGAAAGTGGTATCCAATTCAAATTATTCAAACTCACAAAAGACCTGAAAAAAATCCGAAAGGTGCAGAAAATGGTGATTAGATTAATCAGAGGTCTGAGAGGAAAATTGCATTAAGTTAAAGAAACAATCGTGTAATAAATAGCATGAGGCTACTGAGAATTGGGATCCCCCAAAATACCTTCTGATTCAATCATTAGAGTTTCTGATCCTGTAGTTGTTACTTCTGTTCCAGCCTATAGAGACAGAGCAGATATGTTTAGTTTAGTCCGCTAAGTGCCTGGTGTTTTTAGAGCAGTTCAAGTGAATGACTCAGGAGAGGGAAGCATTATAAGGTGCATATTGTACATGCGGTCTGCCAAAATGTATAACTTAAAATGTTTTAGAAATTTTTAATCTTGGTATGCTCTGAGCTTTAATAACTTCTTGGACAATGATTTCCACAGACATCATGGTAAATGAAAAAGAGCTTTTTGGATATTGTTTAGCAGTTTGTTACAGTCAAATAGCTTGAAAGATTCTCTCTGTGATATAAGGACAGGGGAGAAGCAACTTGAAATTAAACCATCTTCCTATTCAAACAATCTTCCTATTATTATTTTCCATACTCTGCTTTCCTCAACTGCCCTCATTCCACTGCTTTACTAGAGCAAAAGTATTGAACAAGCAAACCAGTCTATGGATGAAACCATCTTTAGGCCCACACTGAACCGTTCACTGACCAAAATTGCTGAACTCTTTCTTCTGTACATGCATTATTTTACCTCATCTTCTCTCAGTGTTCCATCTGACTGATCTGATCAGTAATTAATGATCTCATTGCAAAATGGAAAAATCTTGAGTTTGTCAAAAGTGTATGAAATACAAGACATAGAATATTTTGTAAAACATTCTATGTTAAGGATAAACATAATTTCTCATGTATTGAATCATTTAAGCCTCTGTCTTTTTTTCAGTGGTCTGAAACTAAAGTATCGAAGGGTTGGAACTTTAATTCTGCTGCCTGGCCATTCTGCCACTAACTTGTGTCTGTATTCATGGCTTCAGCTAGGGCTTCAGAATTTCTGGAAGTGCATCTTCTAGAAACTCCTGTTAAAAAGGCTTAATTTCTGGTTCAACAACATACTGTTGCATATTTCTTTCCTTTCAATGCAGTTTTTGGTTTCCCCTAAAAACAAAACACATTGCAAAATGTAACTGAAAATTAAAAATCAGCATGTAATTCAGAATAGCACATGTTCCCTGAACACCTGCATAACTAATAAATAAATAAGAATGGCTGCTTTTCTGTCCTGTTTGCTTATTTCACGCTTCCTTTAATTGCTTTGATATTTTTAGTGTTCCTTCAGAACTAATAGTTTGTAATTACTCTGTGTTACTGAAGTGATTAAGGCAAAGAACTATTGATTTCCAAATCAGACATGCCAGATTTGTAGGCTGCTTTGAACTCAAAATGTATTACAGAGGTCTGTCGTTTAAGCTCCTGGATGTCATTTTACTTCTGTTCAGTGCTATGCTATCCTGTAGATTTTTTGCCCCAAGATCAGTTGATTTTCAGATTCTGGAATAGTCAAATGGGTAGTACTTAAATGTTTCAGCACCCTGGGGAAATTCACCAGTATTCTTTCAGTAGCCACCAGTCAGTGGTGTCTGAAATCACCACCCCTCAAATTCAGTTCTCACCCATTCTTTAATATAGCTATTAGTTCTTCATTTTGATCTGGCTTCCTTCTTGCAGTAAGATACCTGATGTGGGAACTGATGCTTTCAGGGTTTTCTATATGCTTGAGGTTTGTTTCATTTAGAACCATCATTTGGTATAAAAGTCCTTCCTTAATTCAGAGGCCCAGGACTGGATACAGCATTTGAGCTGTGGCCTCGCTAGTGCAGTGTACAAGGGAAGAAACACTTCCCTGATCCTGCTGGCCACACAAGTTCAGATACAGGCCAGGATGCCATTGGCCTTCTTGGCTACCTGGGCACACACCAGCTCGTGGTCAGCTGCGATTGACCAGCACCCTCAGGTCCTTTTCTGCTGCGCCACTTTCCAGCCACTCTCCCCCCAGCCTGTATCTCTGCACGGGGTTGTTGTGACCCAAGGTCAGGACCTGATGCTTGGCCTTATTGAGCCTCGTGCCATTGGCCTTGTCCCATCGATCTAGCCTGTCCAGATCTCTCTGCAGAGCCTTCCTGCCCTCCAGCAGATCAGCACTCTCCCCCAACTTAGTTTCATCCATAAATTTGCTAATGGTAGACTCAATGCCCTCACCCAGACCATGAATAAAGATGTTAAACGTGACTGGGCCCAACACTAATCCCTGTGTAACACCACTAGTGATTGGCCACCAATTGGATGCAGCGTCATTCACCTCCACTCTCTTGGGCCGGCCATCCAGCCAATTTCTAACCCAGCCAAGAGTGCACCTGTCCAGGCCATGGGATGCCAGCTTTTCCAGGAGAATGCCATGGGAGACAGTGCCAAAGGCTTTGCTGAAGTCAAGGTAGGCAACATCCACAGCCTTCTCCTCATTCACTAGGTGAGTCGCCTGGTCATAAAAACAGTTGGACTTGATGATACTTGTGGGTCCCTTCCAGCTCAGAATGTTCTGTGAAACAGTAATTTTAAAAAATATAAAGGGAGATCAGGAAGTTGGTCAGGCAGGACCTGCTCTTCCTAAACCCCTGTTGGCTGGGCCTGATCCCCTGGTAGTCATATGCCATGTGATCACATTCAAGATGGTCTGCTCCATAACCTTACTGGTCACCAAGGTCACCAAGGTCAGGCTGAGAGGTCTGTTTCTGCCCTTCTTGTGGATTGGTGTCACATTGGCCAACCAGCCCAGTCATCTAAGACCTCCCCAGTTATCCAGGAGTGAAGGTAAGTGATGGAGAGTGCTTTAGTGAACCACAGCTCTTGCACTGTATTGCACCTTAAGAGATAATGCTACTAGGTAAGCATTGCTTCCATTACTTCTGTCTGATCTCACAGCTGAGTCATTCAATATAGTCGTGTTAGTTTGCTTATATTCTCAAATATGAGTTAAAACAGGCACAATACAGAAAAAAACTACAGTTGGTCTCCTGTCTAAAGAGAGTAAACTATGTGCCAAAATCCCATGGGGACCTATAAATAGTAAATTAAAATGTACTGTGTTACATTTAAACCTTAATACTATACGTATCATGCCCACAACAAAATGGTTTCTTTTTTTTTTTACAGCAATGCCACTTATTTTCCTGTGTCATGGAAAATCTGAGGTTTGTAGCAAATGGTACATTCACAGAGAATTTGCAACATCAGGATGAATCTCCCAGAGAGTCATTTGGAAAATATCCATTAAGAACCTTCTCTCTTGCATTTCTGTCACTGCTTAAATATTCTTTTTCTGTTTAATTCCATTATGGATGTTTTCCAAATTTAAAAGACTGGCTATGGGATTTGTATATAATCCTTCTAATCTGAACCACAGTACACGTAATTTTTGATGCCTAGAGACAGTAAAGGTGGAAAACCTAAGTAGAAAAAAAAAAAAGAAAAAGAAGTCAGTACAGGTTTGGCAATCACAAACTGGGGCGTTCAACTCCATAGGAGTCTTGCCTAGTCCTAGTCCCTTGGGCTAAGTGTCACAGCCATCAGGCTAATCTCCTAGGTTTTTCCCATCCTTCACTAGTCCTTTTCTGGCCAGCTGACATCACAGGCATGCAATGGAAAGAGATGTGAGGTGTAAAATGCAAGATCTCTAAGCATAATGCCATGGTTTTGCAGAAGCTACAGCATCAGTAGCAACATCCCCAACAAGCAGCAACACCAGGGTACTTCTCTGATTCACTTGTTCCCAATCAGTATGCACAGGAACTTCCCTTCACAAAACAGCCCTTTTAAAACCTTTACGCAAAACTGCCCTCACTAGGTTTTCTGTCCCTGTGCTGCAGGAGGTTGTGTACATTTTCACACTGATCTCTGGGATGCTGTGCACACTCTTACACCTCTTGCACAAGGCACAGAAAATTGTATCAGCTCCACCATCCACAACATAAGAGGTGCTCAGTGAGGGTGCAACAGAAACAGCTAAGGGGTCATTCACCTCTGATTTCCAGAGGTTCTTTCATAAAGTGATATATTGACTAGAAGGAAAACAATAGAATCATCTTCATGGCAAAAACACAGCCCACCAAGAAACTGTTCACTCTCTGGAAAATAACACCTTCTCTTTTCCTATTGCTTTTGATATTCATTCTTAGATTAGATACTGGAAAGCTTAAGGAAGTTTAACTTATGCTAAGCTTTCCTCACTCTCAACACAGTGTGAAACTGTGTGCTCTGCTGCAGTACACAACATGGCACAAGGCCAGGTTTCTGCTCATCAGAGTTCAGCCAAATCCCTTGCTTCCATCCATCCAAACTAAGCAGTAAGGGACATGCATCTGTCCATCACCTGAAATGCAACCATCATGTGCTTACCAATTCATTCACATTTAACTTTAGAGTTTTATCAGCAAGCCTAAGTTCTCTCTATAATAGTATTCTTGTCTGTATTAGTGCCTTTGCTGCAAAGAGATTTTTCAGTGGAGTCAGATTTGCTCACCATGTGTGACAGATTTGTTGGTGGAAATGATACACAAAATTACATGGCATTTATTTGAAAACTTAGGTCTGAACTCATGGACTATTTTATGCATTTTCATGGGGTAGGATGGCCACAGACCCTTGAAGAGCTTTGCTCGTGGTCTCCATGCATAAGCTTTGCCAGTACAGCCTTCTGGGTGCATAAGAAGTCGTGGAAGGTTATGTCACAGCTTTCTTTTTCCTCTGTGCTGTTTGGAGATGGTTTTCTCTTTCACTGCTCAATCTTGCCTTGCCTGGAAGGGAAGTCCCAGTTTTGGATGAAGCTGGCCTACTCTTCATTATCACTATTTTAATGTGTGCACCTTTTGCAACAGAACTATAAACCTAATTGTGTGGCTGGATTGCAACAAACCTAGTTTCTCAACAGTTTCACATGAATGTCACATTTTTCTGAGCTTTTTGGCCCACCCTGGACTTCAGCAGTTCAACAGCTATCTACTCTTTTCCCCAATTCAAAACAGCTGCAGCTTACATGACGCTATTCCACTGCTGAGTAATGAAAAAAGGCATCAAGATCAGAAATGATATTCAAACTTCTGTTATTCATGTCATCCCTGGTGCTGCTGTAAAGAGTGGTTAGCAGCTACCCAGATTTGCTTTCACAGAAGCAGATGCTTTGGTTTCTTTCCTCCGTGCTTGAGTATGGAGGCCTCTTTATTCTCTTTCTGGTGTGATCAAGGGCTCTGAATGCATCTACATAGAGCTGTTATAATGCACTGAGATAGAGTTATTAGGCTGATAGCCTAGACTGGCTGGCAAACACAAACACAAACCCATCCCTCTGTAGGGATGTCAGACAGTCAGCTGCCAGTCTTCAAGGGGCTTTCATGGTGTTCTTTCAACTACATGTAAATTATCCGTTCTGCAAAATGGACTGTTCTCCTGAAGGATTAGGCAGTTTATCATTACCACATAATTTCCTCAAAGAAGAGCTGGCTGCTATTCCTTTTCATGTCATTAATGAGTTACTTGAGCCAAAAATCACAGCTTGTAACTATGATTGCATTAAAAAGGTTTTGTGAAGATTCCCTCATCTTCTCAAGTAAGAAAATAGACTGGACTCAAAATAAACTTTGACCTGGAAGGACATCTTCAACATCTGCCACAACTGCATTTCAGGCAGATTTCTATGGCATGATATTTATTAGGCATGAGGTGTCCAATCATGTCTCTTAATGTCCACAAAAGCCTAGCTACTGATTTGTGTTGAAGGGTGAACTGTGCCTATCACTTTATTTTCAGCATATTGTTTACCTTTCTGAGGTGAGAGTATGTACTAGTTTGAAAACAAGCTCGTGAGAGACTCCAAGTCAGAAACACAATTTAATAGGAAAAATAAAATGAACGTAATAGTACAAAAAAAACAACCCACTGACAGAGTCAGCAAACAACCTGACCCCTGACGGTCAGGGGGTTGGTAGCAGTACAGTGGTGGCTGCAGTCCTCCTGGAGTGATAGTTCTGTTGAAGCAGAGATTCTGTAGAAGGGTCTGGTCTTCCTCTGAAGGTCCAATGGTGGTGTAGAAGGGTCTGGTCTTCCTCTGGGAAACCAGTGGAAAAATGCTCCTTGTGCTGTTCCAAACCCCAGACTATATCCACATGGGAATGCTTGGCTCCTTCCCCCCAGGCGGAGCATCTCACAATGGGGTGATGTAATTCTATGAGTCATGTGGTGGATTCTTGCTTGCCCATTAAACAGAGAGAGCTCCTCGAGGGAGTTATCAAGGATGAGACATGGTAGGGGATAATGAGCACAGCCCCACCTGTTTTAACAGCTTGTGGAGATGATAATAGAATACATACTTTTGGTTACATCTTATATTGTAACCTAGGACAGAGTACACAGTCTGTTTTGATTGCCGGAGTTTAACTCAGAAAAACAAAGATCCACTGGAGCTCTATGAGGATTATCCCAGGTGAATACTACCAAATAACGTAGCAGAACTTAATGACACTTGTGAATGAATTACGAATTATTTATACTCTTCTGGAAACATATTCATTTTCACCTGGAATACCATAGATTAATTTAAAAGCAAAGTGCAACAGCATTTTAACCACAGAATTAAAGACAAAACTTGAGCCATCACTTGCAGTGGATGAAGTGTCTAGATATTTGATGAAATTTAGTCGTGGTAGGACTCTTAAGTTGCAGACATGGCCTAAACTGTGCCGAATTACCAAACGTTTGTGAAGCAACTTTGATGTTATTGTCATTACTCCTTCTGATCTACGTCCATTGACTCCTCCTGCAGCTTTGGTAGAGTAGTCACTTCTCTAACTGACTATTTTAAGCCTTCATCATCTACTTAACCAGAGATGGAGTACATCATAATTCTGTTCTTTCCTTCTTTATCAAAGCACAAGAATCCAAATCAAAAAGAGGTGCAGTTTTGCTGGCATCAGGGTTGAGCTATTTTTTTAACTAAAAGTCTGATTTTGAAAGGACAGATTGCTAAAAATTAGTACAAATGAATGACTATTCCATAGCATGCATGAGAAAATCCTTTGATATTTAGGTACCCTTTGACTGCTGAAAGGTCAAAATAGAGTGGCAATGAGAAGTGTCCATGGAGATCAATGTATTCAAACCTACATAAACAGGCATTTGGGACTTGTGATGCAGACAAAGTAAGAACAACAGATGTCCTTTGGCATTTTAAAGGTAAAAAATACTCTCAAAATACTTCTTGTATAAATACAGGTTTTCTTATCTGTTACCACAGAAAAGTTTCCTCTAATCCACCTTGGCATTTGTCTCTCGAGAATATGCATGGGACAGTGAGATATAGTGTCAGCACTACTCGTGCCTTCTTTCTGACTGCATTTTCATGAAAACAATTTCATATTGAGAAACTCATCTGCTCCTGCCATTTGATGCCCTTTCTAGAGTCAGAATCTCTCTAACATCACCAATTCTTTGAGTGGATGAGGATATATTTGGAGTTAAAAGAATGAAAGGTGTTCATAGCAACAACCTTAGGCTTGTACAGCTGTGCTGTAACTAGAAATTATTTCATATGGTTTATTGACAAAACGCTGAACTTGAATCTGGAAAGAAGAAGGACTGGTAGAGGTGATAGCTTCTGTTAGTCTCATCCATATTTTGAGTTTAATCATCCAGGTGAAATGGCACTACTTTGTCCTTCTTTTGTACGTAACAGTCCTCCGTCTTTCCCTCTTTTTTTCCATTCTCTCCCTTCAATTACCACAAAATAAGACAAGCCTGTCTCCTCTGAATAAGACAGTGGTCAAGCCCGGCCCCGATGATGTAAGAATCTCATCCTCGCAGTTTTATTCCATTGCATAGAAATCAAGATACTAACCCCAAGCCTTGATATTTGGACAAATTCTGGCATTCCTCCCTGTGGAGTTTCTAAGTTCTTTGATATTCAATTTATGTAATTTTAGTGAGGGGCAAAAAGAATAGGGCCAGTCAAGTTCCAAATAGTTCCTATTGCTGCCTTCACTAAATTTTCCAAGGTTCAAAGATCACCTCTCCTGAGCAGCCCTCCGTTGCAGAGAAAAAGCAGCCACAACGCACACTTAGACTCTTTGACAGCAGGTTCAAAGTCATACTGCAGGTATGCAAGGACACACCACATCTGTGAGGTTTACCAGCAACGGCCTGTTGAAGATCAAGTCATACTAAAAACATAAGAACCACTTGGGTAGTAAAGGTTTGCAATGTCACAGAAGGACTTCTTTGGTTTTGTCAGCTCTACAGTACTTGGAATGTTTAGACTTACAATCCCTTTTGTTTGTTCATTTTTATACCTCTTTGCTAGACTCAACAGAGCAAGAGGAGTTCTTCTTTTATGATTGTCTTAGGGCAGTTTTATGATAATACTGTATTCCCCTATGGTCTGCTCTATGCCCAGAAATGGGTCCTGCAGATTTAATGGGATCCGAGGAAGGGGTGTGGGGTCCAAGGAAGGGGGTGCCG
>VZRQ01001711.1:58364-98245 GCA_013397975.1 Machaerirhynchus nigripectus | reverse complement strand
TTTTTCACAAAAAAAAAAAAAAAAAAAAATATCAGAACTGGATCAGCCTAGAAATCTGGAATTCACATCTGAACTTAATCCATGCTTTACAAAACGTAGAGAAATCTAACCCAGTGTTACATGTCAAAGAGAATTGCTTGTTGGTTCCGCATTAACATGGTTTCATCATGCTAAACTCTTCACATTAGACTGTTCTGCGACTACAAATAGGTTGCTCATGTCAATTTTCAGACATAAAACCCACATCTCAAAAATGGACCTTTTCTGATATAAATAGATTTCAGGTAAGACCTCATTTAGCATCCTGACCCTTTTGTATTGAAGTCACTTAGAGCAGCTTTGAAGGTCTTTGGAGACAGACACTACACGTCAGCAGTACACAAGGGTGTTTGGCCTGTGCATTACTCCAAGAATTGTCATGGTTATGAGATAAGTTATTAATATCCTAAGGTCCCTGGGAGTGAAAGTGCTTATTTACTTAGATGATATCTTGATTGCTTCAGAGTTGTAAGTGTATCCAAAGCTGCCTATTTCTGCCACAGTCCAAGTATTTAGAATCCTAAAGACTTACATAAGTATAGAAAAATCTATATGACCCCTTCTTCTAGCTCTGGCCTGCTGGGATTGACAGCGGATGTGTGAATGTTCACTTCTCAGAGAGGTAAGCTATTATCAGTGCAAGCTGTTCTGCTACTTCTCTCACCAAGGTGGTTTCTATATTTAGGAGAGTTCGTGGGGTTGCTGGAAGTCCTGCTCCCTTCTCCTGTTATGACCCTACTTGTTTTAACAGTTGAAAGGCAAGAGGAGATCAGTGAGAAGGCAATTCTGCTCTCTTGTCTCAGACATCTTTAGCAGGAAAGAAAGAAATTCATCATGGTCCTGCATGCCCCAGCAATCCTAAATTGAAGGCGCAGGTGGAAAAATTGCCCCAACTCATGAGAAACGTGGTGGTTTCCCAGAAGTGATCAGTCTATGCTACCTAAAAATAAATATGAAGTAGTACGCATGCTAGTTATATTAACTAAAAGTTCAGCTAACCCCTGTTTAAGCACTGTTCCTTTGCCCCATTTCTGTAATGTGTGAGCTGAGATTTGCTCTACTGAGGGAGGCACCTGCAAATACTGCTGAGTGATAGAGTGTCTCAACATCAAGAAACCAAATACTTCAAACAGCAGAGCTGGGAACATATCTTTGTGGATTAAAGGCAAATCCCTTCCTGCAGCTAAGGCTAAAATTGGCACTCTGCTCATTTCTTCCTCTATCTTCAGTTCACTGGAAAATTATGATGACATTACTGCTAAGACTGGACATAGTCTAGCGTACAAACAAGTTAATGGGGAGCAAAGGCTTTGTAATTACATTTTCCTTATAACTATTATTAAACCACATGTTTAAAGCATGTATTAGCTTCTAAATAACAAAAGCTATTCATTTGCAGTAAGAAATTAAATTATGAATCTTGCATAATAAAGGCAATGTTATGTGTAAGTAACACACAGTGTTCATTTTGATGTACAATAATCATGATATTAAATCCAAATAGANGAACAGAATTTTCGGGTGTGATTTTTCGCACAAAAAATGTTTTATATAATTTTTTTAAGAGTGAAAAAAAAAAAAAGGAAAAAAAAGAAAAAAAGGAAAAAACCCAACACAACTCAGAGCTTTATTAGAGGCAGGAGTCGCTGCAAGGCTAAACAGACCACAAAGCGTATTAAACATGATACCATTGAATGCAACTGGAGAAATTAAAGTTGTTGAAAATGCAGTATGTCTATATAACTTGCATTTCTGGAGGCCTTATTTTTGGGATGAAGGCAAGAGCAATATAAGAGCAATGAAGGCACAGTGATGTAGGATTGCAGCCTACTGATGCTGGATCACTGGAGGGTTTGCCAGCCACCATGTCTCAGACCGGTGTTTCCTGCTGCCTTATTGCCACTATTGTCAGCTTTATTGGCCAGGTTAACTCTAGCTCCAGCATGCCCACGTACTTATGGTAACTTATTTCCAAGGTCCAGCCTGTTTTGTGAGCGTTTAGCCTATTGGCACAGCATCCAGCAACTCATCACTCTGCTCAAAATACAATGTTTCAGCCGAGCAACCTGATCATCTCCTTGCTTTCAGTACATAGAAAACCTGAGATTAAAAACTGCGAGATGAACCCCAAGTGGCTTTTTTAAAAGAAGATCTTTATTTCTTGGCAGTTTAACAGCTGTGGTAAATGCCTAAATGCATGCACAATGGATACCTAGAAAAGTACCAAGAAAAACAGAATCTCTGACACTGTTATTACACAGTTTCCTGTGAATGCAGAAAGTTTTTCCACATTTCTATACTACTGTATTGCAGTACTGTATTCTGAAGAATTGATGAACTAAAAGTGTCCCATTGGTCCTGGCATTTTTTAAGACTGAATGAGTTTACAGGGTGTGAAGTTCTGGTCAGCAGCATGCTTGTTGTGAAAAGGAAAAAAGAGACTCATTTTCTGGTGATGCTCAACTGTTGTAAAATGGTAGAAATACATTGCATGAGCAATTTAAGTAGTTTAAGAAATTAAATAAGTGGGGCTAATTTCCAGAGCAAAAAACCCTCTTTAGGGTGCCACCTGAACATAATGTTTTAGACCATTAACTTAAGTGTCAGAGAGGGAGTAAGCTTCATAAACTGGTACAGTAACACTCCTTCAGCAAGTAATGTTCCCCATTCATAAGTAAGGGCATGTAGAATGTAAAGGGAGGATCCTGACCTGCTGAACAGAAGCTGGCAATCGAGAAGTTAATCTGGAGAGGGCTCTGTGAACCACAGTGCCTTTTCTTTTGTTCCCATTAATCTCTAGAGCCATACCTGTGACAGATCTGTGAGAAGAATTGGGATATGATTCTATTTTTCTAAGTAACGCAATATATTGTAACTTTTTCCAAACAAACGGAGTTTTTCACTCGGGAGGGCATTTTCCTCTCTTTTCTGTCATGAGACGTGGTATCATCTGGTGTAATAACCACATGAGAAGAACTGAAACTCATCAATATTTGCCGTTTCCTCCTGCATCACCTCTTCAGGCCTCTTATCTGCACAAAGGTTTCACTTGTGGAATTGCTGTGTTTTGTTCTACTACAGAGTTACAGAATCTCTTTTGAGACATTGTCGTAAGCAAGACTTTTTGATATTTATCTGAACTTTGTAAAAGAGAGAGATGCCTGTCTTCCAGAACTGAATTTCTTGTGCACTAATTGCCTTGGACCTCAACAGGAATGTTTTCACACATCAGTCACAATATGAACAACTCAGTTCTTTTAAAGGATACCACTGCCAGCAAACAAAGTCTCCTTTTCTGTCTTTTTTAATTGTCCCAGTTCAAAAGAAACACATTGACAATTAAGTACCGGTGCATGAAGCTGAGTTATGAGATCTGTTTACCATAAAGCAAACCACATAAGTGCTTCCTCGGGACTAGGATACAGGTTGGTTGTATTTGGTGTGTACCCAGAAAACTACCAATGCTTGATCACGAATATAAATAGTAATAATAACTTAAATTATGAAAAACTTAAATAAAATAAATTATGCAAATAAAATTGAAAATGGGTAATCTTAGATGGAAGTCTGGTCATATGGTAGTATAAGTGAAGGACATGACACTAGTATCATGTGGTGAATGGTGTATAACCCAAATAACCTTCAGATATATGTATTTTCTTAATTTGAAGCAGTAGTCAGGAGCATAGATATGTGTATATGTTTGTTGAAATTAGAACAAGAAATAGAGAAATGTAACATTTTTTAGAGATTTGTCTATGGAAAATAGATAGGAAAAGAAAGTCATCCACTTCTTTATTACCCACTGATTCAGTGCTGGGCAACACCAAGTACGAAACTAGATCCCCATGTGGGACATTCCCAGACACTCCTTTTGAAAGAAGCTGTGAAGACAATTCCGGAGAAGACAGACTCTTGCAGCAGATCCTGAAGCAAGGGATGGGAGACCAGCTCCTGATATTCTTTAGAAGTAGCCCCTCAATAGCTGATGAAGGTGCTGTCTGGCCTGGAGATATGACTTGGTTTTGCTGCAGCAAAGAAAGAGACCTAGAAGGAACTTGGATCTGTAGATCAAAATCAGTGGAGAAAAGTGCCAGCCACCTTCTGTGCAAGCAGAGGCAGGTGAGTCCAAGTATGTTTTTAAAACATCGGGCATGTCCAGAGAGCTCATCTATCATCACTTCGCAAGATGGGTCAGCACTTCAGTAAAAGCTCCCTCACTCAGCTTTTACTGGCACGCAAATAAGAAAAACTGTAGCTGCTGACAGCAGATGCAAATCCAACCCATGACCCTTGCCTGAGGATTTTCTTGGGATTGGGCCTGTCAGATGTCATACCTCATCCTTGGGAATCCCTGTTACTATGCTGCTACTGCACAAGCAAAAAATGCACCGACATCATACACCCAGGCTTCTCTCCATCTCTATGACCCTACAATAAGGTTTTTCTTCCACACCTTATCTGACTGTTCAGGTTCAAGGACCAGGAATGGGCCAAAGCAAGTGTCTTACGGGCCTGATCACATTTGAGAAACTCTGGCAACTCCAGTATTATTGATCACTCCAGCATTGCACAACCAGATGAACAGAGATATGAAGAAGAGGTAAACTGCTTCTCTGACCCATAGCCAAGCAAATGCACTGGCTAAAAAGGACTTAATGACTCTTTGATGAAAGAGTTTTCTATCATAAAGCTTTCCTTTATTGGATGAAACACACCCTGGGATCAATAAGAGCTATCTGTGTATTCCATTAGTCCAATAGCCATGTAGTATTATTAAAACAAGGCACTCCAAAGTTTTATGACCTTCTAACTTTGAAAAAGTTACTGAACATAAGTTCCGTTCACGAATCTTTTATAACATTAGTATTGTGGTCATTTTTCTGAAAAATGGGGACACATGAGTTATCTCTCTTTCTGTGTATGAGTTTTATAAAAATGAAACAAAAGAGCTTTCAATAAAAACTGAGGGGAGACAGTGAAGTAACGTGGCCTCTTGGCCCTAGGGCATGGTCCTGTAGGTCATGTTACAGTGAATTTTTATGGCTATGTCAACCTCATAAACCCTATATGAATAGAAATGTATAAAAGAAATGCTGATACCATCTTAACCCTAACAGTAGTAACATGACGGTATAATTTTCTCTGCTATTTAATCTGGTGCAGTAACCTGTGCTGCCCTGGGAAATTTTAAATCTCATGGGGAAAAGGGAGTGAAGAGGAAGGAAAGACGTTTTCTCTCATGTGTATAAAAACAGCACAGTAAACTGAATTAATGTTCAGAGTGATTTCACAAGCTCTTTAGAGCATAAAATAAACAAATAATTTTCATGTGCTAAGATACGTGGCTGTAGTATGCCTTACTCTGTGCCTTCAATTCCTGCATTTTGTCCAGTTATTTCACTATGCAAACAGCTGCAAACCCAGATTTTTCACCCTACCCTTTCTAATTTTTGTTCTTGTCATGTGTGTCTTGGATGTCAAGGTCACCCAAGCTAAGTTTTTGCCATGTAGTCTGGGTTTCTGACTGACATAGTGCCTTGTTCTTTCTCTCAAGTTATCGACATGCATCCATAATTCTCTTTATTGTGTGTTTGAAGTGCAGGTTTCTCCTTTCTGTGCTGCTGCACAAAGATCTGGTGCCTCCCAGCAGAGCAGCACCATTTCTGTCCAAATGTCCTGGGGCAGTGCCTCCTGCAGCTACCATGCCTCAGCCTGGGAGTAGCACATATTTGACCCATAAAAAAGGGATTTTTTTGCCTAAGCTTGGACCCTCCTACAACCTTCAGATTTTGAGGCAAGCCCTGCCCACACATGGGCATATGAACCATGGTTGTTGTGCAGCTGGCTAAGATTTGGACAGCTGAAGGAAGTGCTAAGCATTTAGGGGTAGACATGGCTTAGCTTCCTGCATAAAATGATTCACAGAGTTTTGGAGAAGGGATGCCTCCACTCCTTTTTCATCTGCTTGCCTACCTACAGCATCCCTTTAGAACAGCCAGGTCACTTTCTCTTACTATTTCCTCTCTTTCCATGTTTTTCTTTTCCCAGTCTTCCCTTTTGCAGTCTTGGATAGTTATTGGCTTTTGTATACTATGGACCCATTTATTTCATACTTCCCCTGGCAACTGTCTCCTGCCACACTGTTTTCATTTTTCCTCTTCCACTCTTTAGAGCTCTCCTCTTGAGTGCTTCAAAGGCAGACTGTAGGGTCAGATCTATGCTTTCACTCCAGGTGTCTGTATTTGGTTCCATGATCTTCACAGTGAGCCAGTGAGCTGTGCATTGCACGGTGCAAAGACAGAAGACTGGGGAGGAAAATCCAGTGTTCAGTACTTCCAAAGTCTTACCTCAGAGACAAAGATATATGGAGACAGGATTGCACCTTGTAAAGTCAAAGTATTTTTTTAGGCTTAGTCTGTCTTTATAGACGGATGTGTGACTTTTGGGCAGGAAGTAGCTTTATTTGCATTCTGGGGATCATCCATGGGCACAAAAGCATACGGCTATGGCTGGCTTTTGTGTACACTGTATGGCCTGCAAAATTAATCCAACATTATAAGCCAAGGAGACTTTTCCTGCATGCAGACGAGTGATTCATGTCTGCAACACATTGGAGAAAAACAGTATCATGGACCCATGATCATCCACAAAGAGGTCACAAAGCTGAAAAGTATACTTGGGCTTCAGCTGGCCTATGAACTAGTCCTTATTAATGAGGGATCACTAAGGAAAACAGTTTAAAACTCATATAGAGATGCCCTGCAGAATGCTTATATGGAGCAGGTAGAATTTAGTTTAAACAACATTGGTATTCTGCTTCAGCAGAGAAGTTCAGGGTTTGGGATTATCATGATAGTTTTTCCTGCATTGTCCCACAAAGCATAAATCTATTCAGCTTCCTTCTTTCTTCATTATGATGAAGCCCCAGGCTTTCCTGAGCAAGAGGTCAGTGAGGCTTGGTACTGTTTCTCATTTAATAAGGAAGAATCTCAAGGCTTTCATATTTACTTCCCTAAGGTAAATATCTCCACAATGCCTTTAAGTGAGGGAACTAGTCAAGGTGGTGGTTGTGCATTGTCCTTTCTTCCCACTAATGGTCCACTTTAAAGAAAGGATCATTCCTTTGCAGAAGGAAATCTATGCTGTGCTCACATACAAATAAAGACTTGTTCTTCCCAGCTGTATACTACTATAATCTGATGCAAAGTGACAGAATCACACTCAGTCTGTTAGTAATTCTCTCTCTCCCTAGCCCCAGCTGGATTAAGGGAGAGGTGGGGATTTGCCTTGAAATTCTGCAGCATTTACATGAATGCCAACCCAGTCAACTGAATACCCATCCTCCATGCTACATTCATAACAACTCTGCAATATGAAGTGCCTGACACCAAAGCTCCATGTGAAAAGTCTCTCAACTACATGATTCCTTCCAGGGCACTTCCACTGGTATACTACACTCACTCACGAGTTCCATCTTGATCTTTCAACTGCTCTTGAGCACTTAGCAAATTTTTTTCTGTAGCTTCAGGGCTTTGAGATGAAGGTTACTTTTATATTAGTCAGTAGTCAAATTACTGCAAACTCTCTTTTCAACTAATGGACTAGATCAGAAATAAAGTGTGCTCCCACACTATAAAAACAAATTATTCTTTTCAATCTCTTAATGAATCCTGGGGTTAATTACTCTTTGAAAAAGAGGAGTCCAAGGCTTCAAATATTGTTTATGCTCATGAAAATATTGCATAAAAACCTTGTTCTTTAAGACTCAGGTGTCAACTTACAGTTAAAAAATTTTACTGGTGATGAGTAGAATTCCTCCTAATCAAAATGCAGTTGGTGCTTGCAAAGTTTTGGAAGGAAGATACTTCAATTTATCACTAGAAATAATCTAGGTCAATTGTCTCCCCCAATTGCTGTCTGTCTTCTTTTTCCCTAGCTACCATTCCTAAGGTACAGAGAAAGCTGGTCTCCTTTCTCAAATGTGTATTTCTGCTTGCTGGCTTCCCAAGTGAGAAAGATAAATGAGATTTATTCACAGTACTGAAATTCAGAGGCTCGATACCTGCTACAAAATGTTGGCTTTTTCTTTTGCAATTCAGGGGTGGGGAGATACCCTATATGACACAGCCTTGTTTTCATTAAATGCAGAAGTAAAGGAATGCATGTTGTTTACCAGTTGCAGGGAAAAAGTTGGTTTTGTAAGGAGGAAAACTTAGTGTGATTAAAAGGACAAAAACAGTTTTACAGGGAGTCAGTGTACTGAGCTGTATTTCCCCTGGAAATCCTTCACTACTGATGTGGAATCACAGGTCTGCAGCAGGAGGTGAGATGGGGAGTGGCTGTTGCAGTGGCTGGTCTCCTCTGGAGCAGGCCAACAGCCAGGGACACGGGGAGGACAACAGAGCCTCAAAAGCACTGGAGCTGGACACACATAAGGAGATTTATGGGAAAGGTGTGTGTGCTGTCCTGTTATTTATAACTCATCACCAGGCACCTCTGAACCAACTCACAGGCAATAGGTACAGCTTCAGAGGGCAGATCAAGTCAGTGTTTTGTTACCTTTCAATGGCGTAGCCCTACTAATGGTTAACATTTTTGAGGCTTAGACTCAACAGAATTTAGCCATAAACCGTATTGTGTCTGGTGGATGCTGGACCATGAACAGGGTGGGAACAGAGGATTTTTTCACATCACAGTGGCATTTCCACAATTAACCCTCCATACCAATGCATTCATTCATCCTTCTGCTAGGGCTATCTTTTGGAATCCAGCCAGTACACCTCTTGGCATGTTTCCAGTTCAGGAAAACAGAAAACAGCCTCAATAGTAAACACAGCATTTCTGTGGTTAATCACAAAGTTGGAGCAAACTGAAATAAATCTATTAGAAGCTTAAATCTATAAATCTATTGGAAGATGGGGATGGGGAGGGTTGGGAATCCTTCTGTCAGCTCTGTTTGTTTGCCAGATGTTTACTCAGGTGGCCAGATTCAAATGCAGAAAATTTCCTAGAATGCTTTATTGTCTTATGTTTTTTCAAGATTATGGCAAAACATTACATAACAGAGACTATCCAGAAAGGGCCTATTAACGGTTTGCAAAGCCCTACCTTGTGCTGGCAATCTCAAAAGAAAACATCTTTTCTCTGGCACCTGCAGAATAAAAAAAGTAAACCCTTGGAATCTGCTCTTTCAGTATTTTTTTTTGACAAATTTTTTGTAGCACAAGAGCACACCGTCTTTCATCTCCTGTAACTCAGGTGTTTATTATTTACTGGATTAATGCTTTATTGAGGTGGGTGAAGGATAAGGGCCTTAATTTTTAATTTCTCCATCTGGCTTTTGATCCTTTGTGGACTGAAAGAGGTCTTTCTTGGACATTTTTTCCTGTACTTCCAGAGAGCCTATAGTCTTGCAGAGGTTGTCTTTCCTCCAGCTTGGGCTGAGCCCTTGAGGTACTGAAGGCCACAGATGACCACTGTACTCTGAAATGGGTCTATTCAAAAAAAGCCAGTACTTTCCTGAAAAATCACTTTTGCTTCCATACATATATATTATTCACAAATATACTGTGCAATATCAGATGGAAATATGGATACAAACAGGTGCAGTCTGGGTTCTCTTGTAGCTGGGCTGGAAAAAAAGCTTCAGCACTGCCATGAACTCCTACCTGTGGTTCAGAAGGAAAATCTAGGAGAAATACTGCAGAGGTGTGGCAAAGATTGTAAGTGCACAGAACTGGGTAGTGGTACTACTTTCTAGTAGCTGATATGACAAAGTTGAATTGTGAAATAAGACTGTTGTGCATCTATAGCAGCTGATGAAGTAGGACTTTAAAATACTTGATAGGATTAAATTCTAAAGAAATACCACAATTCACTAACCACAGATCCCTTATTCAGCCCTAGCATGCCATTATCTACATATCACATTCTTTCTGATGAAAACTTTTGGGTTTAATGCTGTGTATTGCATTGACCAGACTATTAACACAATGTGGCCAGCCAGGATAGCATTTGCAAGATGGGGGTGAGGACTGGGAGAAGAGAAGAAAGGAAAACAATTTGCACTGACCCAGTCCCACTATTGGTGTTAATCTGTAGTCTGGACAAGTTTATCTCCACAAACAGACTGGGCAAAACAAAATGTGTAGGTAAAATCTATGACAAAGGAAGCTCCAAGCAAAGTAAAAAGCAAGAACAGATAAAACAAAATTAGAGGGTAAAGGTGAGAAGGGAACCTAGCAGAATCAAGTCATATTGCAAATGATTTTGGGAATAATTCCAAAGTGGAAGTGTAAACATTGCTTTCTTGTCTGCAGTAGAAAAAAATGCCCTGTTTGTTCCCATGTGTTGAAGACTAGATGCTGGCATGATAAATTTTGTGCAACTCCTCTGATGTCTTTAAAAAACTTTGACTTTTATTTATTTGCCTAAAACAAATATCCATTATGAAATTACTGTTGTGCACTTGACATTTTAAACATATTATATCCAATTAATAAATCAGCAGCATCTGCTACCCTGCACTAAACTTCCTGTAACTAAAGATGTGCAAGCCCTGGAGATTCAGCATTACGTGAAATAGATTTGTTTAATATAATTGAACGTAATTGCTCATGTAATGCTTCAACGTAATATTACTCAGCAGATGTGCAAGTAACAGTTTATTTGCCACCAGCCATATGGTGCTGATGCATTGTAATACTTGGCAAGACAAGTTCATTAGTCTGAGTGAGTGGACCAATGCACTGACACTGAAGTTCGGTGGTGACATGGGGATGGTGATGTGTGCCTTGAGGAAACACCAATGTCTCAGTCTGGCAAAGAACTTACAATAAGCCTTGTTGCCCTCTGTTGGTAAGAGATCCTGAGCATTACTTTCAAGTAGCTGGTAATTCCATGGAAACACGTGTTTAAGGTGAGCCTGTTGTGAAGCCCAGAACAAGTTTATTGCATAAAACAGGAACTACAAAGCGAATATTTGCTTGTCTGATGACTTTGGATTAGCTCATGAAACTCATCAGAAAAGAGACACAAAATCCAGTTTTCATTTATAAAAACTCTGGTCTGAAACATACTTCAAACAAGCTTCTGTTTTAAAGAAACTTCTTATACTTGGGATTCTGAAGAAAATAGTCATCCTAATTACAAGAGTAACTGCTGAGCAGCTGGTTGTAAAAGGGTGTAAAAAAGATGGCCAAACACTGAGAGAAGTTTCTTAGTAGTTCAAAAGAAAGAAAAAGTACAGCTAATAGATGCCAACATTTGATCTACCTTCTTCTAATCCTTTTGGGCCAAACATGAAGGAATTAAAGTATTCCTGCATATTCAGGAATAATAAAATTAGGCCCATGGACTCTCAGAAGAAATTGGGTGTCTTTCTGTATATCTTATGTGTTTAAAGACCCTGAAATGTGACTTCCTAATGGTCTAGTGTTTGAACTCTGACCCTGCAATGCTGAGCTGAAGAATGCATTTGCTCTAACTGAGCATTCCCTCTGAAGGATTAGGCTTCCTTCTTCTGTCCTGTTTTGGGTACACCCTGGATTTAATAGTAACTGACCAAAGGATAAGAAATAAAGATCTGGATTTGTGTGGTGGACTGTCTTAAACATTTTGCACCTTAAAAGTGAATATTGGCTGCTGTTAGACTGGGGTTACACATGGTCTATGTTTGACCATTTATATGCCATGGCTGCTAAGCCGCCCATCTGTGGATTTAAAAGTCGTATGTGAAACTGACAATATAGGAATGGGACAGCTGCACTATCATATCCTTACTTTCCTTCTTTCATTTTATTATTCTGCTAAGAATAATTCAAATTTTAAAAACCACACAAACTTTTGGAGCAAGGAAGTTTTTTGAACCTTACGTTAACACTGGGTTCAAGTGCTGACCAGATTGCAGCAAATAATTTGTGCATGTGCATTGAATAATTCAGCACTGTAGTCAGAGGAATTCTGTATGCTTTTAAAATTGACTAACACAGCTCAATACCAGCAAGATTCATTACAGTTATCTAGTTTAATTTCTTGACTATCATCGGCCATGAAATTAGGCCCGGAGATTTTTAGCATCAAGAAAGCAAGCTAGACTATAGATTCAAGCTGGGCTAACAATTCTACCTCCTAAATATTCTGTCATTATTTTAATAGTGAAAAGTAAGGTATTAGCCCAGTGATCTTCTTGCAGTGGTAATTTTTTTTAGAATTTTTCTGTCATCCAGTTTTCCATAATGGATATGATTTCAAATTAGCCTGAACATTTTAAATCTGGATCTGTATATTTCTCATTGTGGGAGAAAGTATTCAGGAAGAAGATATCTATCTCAAGGATCCTGTTAATAGGGTGTTCTCTTGGATCCCAGAGGAGTACTATGTGGATTAAGTGTTCCCTATGGCAGTTTGGACAGAGTCTGCTACTCCATGAGGCAGAGGTTCATGCAGCTTGTGAATTTCCAGAGAAAATATTCATGGGTCATGGGGGTTTGGAACTTGAAGACCTTTAAGGTCACTTCCAGTCCAATCAAAGCCACTTTGATTTTATGATTTTGTGGCCTTATGAGGTCGTATCTTCATCACAGGTTGTGATTCAATGTCCTGCAGCTCCAGTAGCACCACATGTCCAAACTCATTCTGCTTTATTTAGACACTGCAAAAACAGGACACTATTAAAAATTTGCTAGAAAAAAGTGACCTACACTTCTCACATTGTATTCTGTAATAGGCTGAAGTGAACTTTTCCTGACTGCTACAAGGTTTAATACACTCATTTCTGCAAGAACTGGAATTACAGTTGGTCCCTGCAGACTAAAACAGTGTGACCCTACATTGCTAGAGCTCTGCTTCCTGGGCAAGATCTCTACTGTATATCCCAGGCAGACTGTCATGCCTGGAAAATACTGTACTTCTCTTGTTCAAGGAAAAGTCCAGCAACAACATACTGCAACAATCTTCCCTGCTAAAATCTTCTTCATTGCCAGTCTCATCTTAACTTCTCATCTTACTGGTGGTATGTGTTTATGGATGCCAAACAGTCCCCCTTGCATTCAACAGATCACAGCTATTCTAGGCAGGCAGTCTTTAATGTGAGACTTTCAGTCCTTTGGGGTTTTGAAGGAATTGCTTAATTTATCTTAATGGCTTTAAGTCAAATCATGTATAAAGAAAGTAGTTTATGTGTCGGAGCTATCTGACTTGGCTCCTTAGAGAGTTCACAGCAGAAGTGTAGCTGCTTCTTTGATTCTCAATTCTGCTGCTCATTTAGACAGACTTGTTTAAGACCACAAGTCTCCCTCACTCAGTTTCTCAGCTGGCTATCCATTTTGGCAGGAAAATGAGTATTTCTTGTTTAATTTCACCTATCCGTAAAATGATACAATGCAATTCTTGGTCTCACTGCGTATGTAGAGGAGATGGGTGTACAAATAAATGTAATTGACTTCTTGCTCATAAGAAGTGTTAAACACATTTCCTCCCCCACGAAAAAATTCTGATGTTAATTTGGTATGCTTTGTTTTATCCTGAAAAGTACCAGTGCTGAGGGTTTACTAAAGTAATGGTACTCTCTGCATTCCTGGAAGTGCCTGGGGATTCTTGGGATGAAAGGCAAAATATAAATTTAAGAAATTATTAGCATTACTTCTGCTAATAATAATAATTCAAACCCAGAAAAATGTTTATGGCTAAGTTATTATAATCCCCTAAACAAATGGGTTAATACAGAAGCAGAACTGCTGACACAAGCCTCCTGTAACAAGACAATGACAGCAGGCATTATTATAACTCAAGCAAGGGCCAGTCAAAATGATACAGCCATTGTGTTGATGTGTTGTATATGATTGTGAGTTTTGGTGCCAGCTGTGTTATAAACCACTCCCTGGAAATAATAAACCTGACAGATAATAGAAATGAATCAGCATTTTCTCCTTAATCAGAATGTTTTGTAAGCCTGGCCATACAGTCTCAAGATTCAGTAGGGAATATTTTCAGTTCCCTCCCCCTGAAAAAAACACACAGGTTTTTATTAGGTTATGTCCTTGATTTAATAAAGTTAATGGTTGTTTTCTCACACCTTCTGAAGCTCTCTGTGAGATAACACTTTAGGGGAGACTGACAATTACAGATGGAATAGCAGGATGCTTCCTCATAATAGCCCTGCTTGTTGCATGACAGCAGTGCTGGAAAGCTGCTCTGGAGCTGAAGCCTCAAGCTGTAAGTGGAGCAGGGACTCAAAGCAGACCCACTTTGGTCGATCACTTGGTGGGGGTACGGAGCAGGGGGCAGCTTTACAGACATACATATCATGCACTCCCTTTGGCTTATGGGAGAAGAAAGTTGATGGAAGTTTAAGACAGATTAAAAGTCCGACTGAGGAAATGTGTGACCGCAGATTGCCTTGTCTTCTCTTTCTCTGCAAGCCTTCTTCTGACTCTGCTTCCTAATGTACCAGAGTAAAGAAAATGTTTGTTTGAATAATATGACATGCAGCTTCTTCTCTCTTAAATCTTCCACACAAAAAACCCTACCTGCCCTTACTTTCCAACTAGAATCTGAATTTATTATTTGTGCCTACACTTCAAATTTTTCCTCCTACAATCTTTTTGTTTAGTGAAAGTTGTCTTGGTTTGAAAGACAGGTGTCTGCTAAGGAAGGCAGGAGCCTCCCTTGGAATGGGAGATGCAACCCCCTTCCCTCCGAATTATTATAATTTCGAAATTGAGGGTCTTTCAGGCAAAGATATGAGAAATAGGAATAACAGTTCTTTACTAGTATAGATGACAAGACAATAATACAGAAACACCTGTTTAACCAGACAGAGTCAGGGTATGACCTGACACCCTGCCGGGCAGGGTGGTGGTAGCAGTCCGATTAGGTGGTATCTGCAGTTCTCTTTGAAGTGGTTCTGTTTAAGCAGTGATCCTGTAGAAGGATCTGGTCCTCCTCTGAAGGTCCGGTGGTGGTTATGTAGCTCTTGTCCTCTGGGAACCCAGCAGGTAAGGGCTGACTGTGGTGTTCCCAACCTCAGATTATATCCAGGTAGGAATGCTTGATTCCTCCCCTGGGCAGAGATGCTTCTGGGCAGAGCATCTCACAATGGGAGGATGTAATTTTATGAGTCGTGCAGTGAGACTAGATGGCCCATTTACAGAAGATATCCCTTGGAGGGAGTTACCAGGGATGTAAGGATGTACAAGAGATAAAGAACCCTGCCCCACCTGGTTTTAACAGATGGTGATAGAATACATACTTTTGGTTACATCTTACGTTGTAACCTAAGACAAAAGTGAAGGTAGAAAAGCTGCCAGATAAGATGTATTGTCCTCCCCTTAGTTTACTGTAAATGCAAAGCCATTCTAGTTTTCCCTGTTACCTCAGCAATATGTTGCCTTTCTATTCCTTGCAGAGGCTGGGTATTTGACTTAGAGTGTGGAAGAAAAAAAGGAAAAAAGGGGCCTGTACAAGGTTTATTTTTGTACGGACAGGCCAAATTGCTGTAATAGTAGATGAGCTATCCAACTGTTCACTTGGTGTTTGCCCATTGCAAAGTGAAACTCTAAATTGCAGTTCTCTCCAGATTTCCTCTGGAAGGTGATATCCATCTGGAAGATTCAGCTCTGAACATCAAGAGGGGTCATAAAACTTATATTAAGTAAAGTGCTGACTTGCTGTTTAAATTGACTTGATGGTAAGACTTGCTCCATTTTTCAGCTTGAGTTTTTGCTTCAGGGATGCTAATTATTTTTTGAATAATTTCTAAGAGCATCTAATATTGATACAGGTGGCTATTTAAACTTTGTTCATCCTTTAACTACCACTGCATTTTAGCCTGGGGTCCTGAAAAGTAATGGGTAAAATTTACCATGGGCTACTCAGAGACGTATAGGGAGAATTCAGGCTCCTTGTGTCACAACTCATTTGGTAAAATTAGTGGAGGTGTTGCTGCAGTGGTCATCCCAAGAGTCTAACAATGAATTTTCAGTTAGCTTGTTAGCATTGCCAAAGCCTGTGATCCACAGCACAGCCACAGAACTGCAAAGTCAGTGCATCATTTGATAAAGGACATACCTATTCATAAAACCTCCTGGCACAGACAGTAGTGACATTTAGAGTCAAGAAATTAAGGTGTGCAAATGAAGAACAAGTGAGCTGCTTCAAGCCATAATTAGGGCAAGCTTCTTGGCCTCAGAGCAGCTTAACAGGGACAGCTTCATAGCCACGGCATCCTTTCCCTTTCTTTCACACTTCAGAACACAGAAGAGACTTTCTCCTGTCATTAGATATAGCAGATGTCACTAGGATTGTCCATTCCCCTCTAACACTGGTTTTTGCTACAGATATGACTGCAAATTCAGTACTACGGTAGCTGTGTTCGTCGATCAGCTAGAAAATCCTAATTTCCTACCTTTTCACTCTGTATAAAGTCCTGTGTCAGGTAGATTTAAATTAGATATTAGGAAGAAATTCTTCACCTTTGGTGAGGGTGTTAAGATGCTGGAATATATTGCCCAAAGAATTTGTGAAAACTCCATTCCTGGAAGTGTTCAGGTCCAGGCTGGATGGGGCTCTTAGCAACCTGGTCTAGGGGAAGGTGTCCTTTCCCGTTGCAAGGGAGTTGGATCTAGATGACCTTTAAGGTCCTGTCCAACTCAAATCAGTCTATGATTCTATTTTTCAAGAGTTTCTATTCTGCCATTCCAGGTGAGTAGACTTACTGCTCTCATCTTTCTGCTGTCTTACTGGTCCAGCCCTGTGCTAAGGACTAATTTTTCTTTGGTTTGAAGGAGAAGGAGTAAAAGAGGGGAATGCAGGTAACTGTGGTCAATTAAACTGATTTGTGGCAGAGTGACAGCGAATCTCCTTCTGCACTTTCTGTACATTTGAGGGAGCATCATTCTATGTTTGAAACAGGACAGACACAGATTAGAAGTTTTTAGAAACAGAAGCCCTTCCTTTATAAATGATCACCCCTATAGCAATCTCCTGTGCTTAAATACTACAACTTGTAGCCAGTGTGAGATTTATAACATCCTCTAGGCCGAATAGTGACCCGTGAAGGATGCTCTGTCTTGCTTTAATTTGGCATCCAACCAAGCTCTGTCTGCACTGTTACAGAGAAACCTGAAACACAGTCTTTATGTGCACACTTGAATGTGTGTGAGTACAATCTGAGCTAATTGCTAATGCGAAGCATCACTTAAGACTGAAATATCTGTCTGTATGATGATACATGAGTGCCTGAAAGATTGTCAGATCCCTAATCAAAAGTCTTTTGCCTTGGGGGCTGCCAGTAACCTCTCTGCAGTATTACTCATTCTGGCAGGTAGTATTCCAGAAGCTCACAAATGCAGGAGGCCAGGAAAAATTAGGAGGTGAAGAAACAGTTTTTATCCAAAGAAAGCAGTATCAGGACTGCCATTGTTCTGGCAAGCTTTGAACAGGCTTTCAGAACAAGAAGGCTAGAGTCTAAGCTGGTAAAAATCAGAAAGGATATCCTTTCCACCATGGCATGTTGAAAAGCAATGTTTCTTTATGTCGAGGGAGGTCTCCTTGCTGTCTCAGAAGTAAAATGTGGCTTAACACTGCAGACAGGGTTTAGGAGGGAAAAAAAAAAAAAAAAAAAAGAAGTAAACCCACAGGTTTTTCATATACGCCCTTGAAGAACATGTGTTATCATACCATGCTTTTATGCTGTAACTTAATATACACAAGAGAATTTTTGTGACTGTTGAGCATGCAGATTTTCCTAGGGGATGAGTGCAAGGTTATTTAGCACAGGTGTTTCTGTAATTGTACAACCCTCCCTATTCATATGCCCACAAGCTTTTGTTCCCTTGTGAATGATNACAAGTGTGTGTGCAGAGTTTTCCCCCAGATTTTGTTTTAGACAACAACGTAGTTCACATACCAGGTTGTATGTACTGTGCAGAACAAAAAAAAAAACAACCAAAAACAAACAAACAAACAAAAACCAAAAAACAAAACAAAACAAAACAAAAACCAAAAACAAAAACAAAAAACAAAAAAAAACCCCAAACAAACAAAAAAAAATAAAAACAAAAAAAAGAGAGAGACTCCCATCCATCAATTCCTCTTACTGAAATAGGTTGCTCCCTATGTTTGGCTACCACAACGTACATCTGGCATGTCTCCACTGAAATGCATAACACTGTGCTCAAAGTACTTCAGGAAGCTGTGATTATACTGTTGCCATGCAGATTCCACTCCAGAGGAGCTGCATGCCCTGCTCACTGCATGCAGCACACACATCTGCCACGTCTGCAGATCTGAAACTTATGTGTGTAAACAAGCCAGCAGGGGATAGTCGGTCTGATTCCTGACACCCCTCCGAAATTATAATATACGTTTCTACATTTTCACTCATACATCTGCTAACTCGCTTGACCACTCTAGCCCAGAGACTGTAGCAAAAGAGAAACAAAAATTACTGGTTTATATTTGGCTTTGACTTTATTTTACAAAACCATGTTTGTAGAGATCATTGTTTTAGGGGCTGTGATTTAAAAAGACAATATTATTTTTTCCTCTTTACCTTATGCTAAGCACATGGAAATTTGTGAATCAGCAACAAGATCTGGCTGTGAGCAGCATCTCTGATAATCATCCCAAGGAGCTGAAGCTACAGTTACTGAGCTGCCCTGTGTTCTGGTATTTGCTGCTGCTTGGTATCTGTTTTTATAGAATGGTATCATCTATTATTCATTTCAGATTTAAAAATACAGAAATGCAGCAAAGGACTGCCTTTATTGCTCTTCAATTCTTTTGTATTTTTCCTATGTAACTTGGATTCAGTCGCCTGAGTAAACACCAGATTCTCTAAAGAAAGATTAGTTCTTCCCTGCTCTGCTACAGAAGGTTCCCCCTGATTTTGGATTCAAGCATCCCTACTTAATTACTAATTAGTGTTCTTTCCATTTCTTCCTCTGTCAGTTGTGTCTGATAGTGAAAATTTCTTAGCAAGTTGACTTAGCACCTTTGCTAATTACTCAGTAGTGCTGTGCTTTGATTTGTATTTTTTTTTTCAGGGCTTTTAAAACACATTAGTTTCAGTAACCCTTTCAGATGTGCTGCTTCAATTATTGATAATTTTTCTGATTGCAAGGAAAAGGAGTTTGTGGCCTTTGTTTGAGGTATAAAGTGAAGTATATTTTTTTACTGTGCTCTGAAGAGTAGTGAGATACTAACTGAGGCTGTGTTCTGTAAAGGCAAAGTCGAAGGTGCAAAGCCTCACAAAATGGCAGAGATTGACTGTGGAGGGCAAAAAACAGTTCAGAGTGTGACTGGAGAAACCAGAACTGAAGGTGACCTTCCTTTAAGAATGATTTTGCAGTTTGACTCCCTAGATATACTGGGAAGTTTCCTAATCCAACTGCAGTTGTATGGCAGTAGCATTTTAAAAACATATTGTCTGAGTCTCAATTCCCCAAGGCTCTCCTGTTGTATGGCTGAGATCTTGCATGTAAAGAGATAAGTCAGGTTTAATGCAGACTGGTTTGGTAATAATGACACTTCCTATTACCCATCTGACTGCAAGCACTGCTGGGGAAAAAAACCACCAATAACTGTGTTAGTAAATATTGGAATGAACAAAAATCTGAAAGAAAACTTTAAAATCTAGATCTGAAAGCACACAGGAAGAGAATGAGGAAGAACAGGACAGAACAACAGAAACTGTCCATTTCAAAACCCTGCTCTTGCTGTGATTACATTATGTCATATGCATATGCCTTTCAAGATGCTAGATGGTGCACTTCTGGGAACCACAAACTTCCAGCTGCTGCTAGAGCTGTGAGTCCTCACTTGTATTCTACACCTTNTTAGCAAGAAGAGCTCAGAGGAGTAGGAAATCTGTAATATTGTGATATAATATCTAATATAATAATCTGTGAATATTGATACTAGAGGAGCAACAATAGAAGAAAAATCTTACACAATTTTTCATTAGTAAAGCAAATCCTGTTCTCCAGATCTTTTCATCTGTACAAGAAGCAGTCACTGCTAAGCCACTTCACTTCTCATTCTTGAAGCCCTTGCTGGCTTCCCAGTCCTATCTTTTCACAGGCAGAGAACAAAAGAGGAGAGAACAGCAGGGCCAGATGCCCCTTTTCAGGAGCAGCCTGCTGGCTGCCCTCCCTGCAGGAAGAGCAGAAGTCAGGCAGACACTGAGCAGGGCAAAGCCTCCACAGGGTGCAGCGGGGAGGGATCACAGCTCTGCTCAGAGACCCCTGCCCTTCAGGGACGGTGAGTGGCCAGCATGGAGGGGGGCTGAGTGCTGTGCAGCAGGAGCCTCCGAGCTGGATCCTTCTTCTGCACCAAGCTCTGACCAGGCTTTGCACCACACGGGGACGGACTCCTGATTTCTGATGGCAGATTTTTGTTATAGCTTTGGGTGAAATGTAGAACCTTCCTCTGTGCAAAACACTGCAGAAAAGGAGTTGCAAAAGGCCGTATCACTGCACAGGGTTGAATCGGGGAGGAAGGCAGAGAAGTTTGCTTATAGTGAAGCAGTTTGAAAGATGAGGAAAGATGGGTGAAAAATAGGGAAGTTGGAAGTTGTTGCTGCAACTCAAAGAAAAGAAATCTCTGTTCAGAAACAAAATGATAGTCTGGAAAATGGAAAAAGTTTTAAGAGAAGGCTCTTTAATGTCAGGAAAAGTTACATTTGAAAGCAATTTTTCTGAACTGATCAGAACTCTTTGAATTTGTAGAACTCTCACCTTCAAAAGGACTCAATGCACTGCAATTAAATGACCTGAAGAATAGAGTAGTACTTAAAGTCAATTGCATTTCTGAAGAGCGATGCTGAAATGAGAAGCCCAGATGCTGTCAGCAAGTATAGAATAAAATGAATGAGACCTGAAGAAGCTGTATGACAAGAAGGTGAATTTGTGAAAATAACTGAAACAGAAAGCCTCATCTGAAAAGGTATGTGTAAGAAAATACTCTGCCTCCTAATCAGAAAAAGAGTCTTTGATATGGTTATTAAAATCAAAGAGCTCTTCTGTTAAGAATGCCTTTATCAAAATACCCATCAGAAAATATGTCCTGTAATGTTTAAGCTCTGGGCAAGTGCTGAAATGGTAAGCATAAAAGTACTTCAAGGAAACAAAGTTGAGTGCTCCTAGATGCGGGATGACAGCCAGGCATGCTTTTCATGCACAGTGTAAAGCTCTCCTGCAGCCTGTAGGAGTGTCTTTGATGGCCTCCAAGTACAGTCAGCAGAGACAGATACCATGTGTGGCTGGCTACCCTGAGTATTTGAATAAAAACACTCTCAACACACAGGCAGTTTCCTCATACTTTGCTTTCTTCTTCAGCCTACAGTTAGGACTCTGTGGTCCCACAGAGTTTTACAAATCAGGCATTCAAAGCAAATCAGTTTCAAAAATGCACAGTGGTCCCAAGAGATCAGATCAGGTAATTTATCTGTTGCTGTGAATATCCAATGGTGTCCCTTTTGTAAACTGCTATTTCACTGGAATCACTTCAGATCCATGCGTTTCAGGTGCATGCAGGGTGGGCTGGCTCACCTCTCCTACCTTGTTACCACTTTTTCTTTCTTATTTTTTTTCTTTTTATTTTTTGCTCTTTTATTTCTTCTCTTTCAGCGGATGGACAGAGAAGGGATTACAGTTTATTAGGCCAGAAACTAAGTGGGCAGGAGAAGTCTTGAGCTGAGACACTGCAGGGGAGTAAACTTTGCTAATCTGTCAATGTATTGTTTGGTTGGGATGAGTGTGAACACGAACAGACATTTGGGTATTTCTGGCTGGATGCTGTGTGACTGAGAGTTAACAGGGAGAGTCCTCTCTGCTTGGAGAAGACGTTTTGGCTTTGTATGTTTATGCAAACCGAAATGAACAGTGCAAGAAAAATCAGAGGTGTTCTTTTGGAACTGTAGCCTCCTAACTGGTTCATGATACCCCTATGTTCAACAGTACTAGAGTTTTGGGTTTTTCTCCATCTCCACAATAGATTTCACACGCATTTTTTCACAATTATTGTGCCACGTGCAAGTTCTTTATTCTTCCCCAAACATCAGCCATTTATTTCCAGTTACTTAGGCAATAAGCAGAATTATACTTCTGGGAAAGCATAATAACTTTTTACCCTTCTGAAACCAAAGAGGTTTGACCTTGGGACTGGCTGGACAATATCTTGTGATCTCAGTGAATTGGCACAGAGCTGTTTTTCTAGTAGTCTGTATCAGTCAGGTTTATGAGAAATAGTTCTGTGACCACTCCCTGAACTTATAGTTCAGGAAGGAGATGTTCAAGAGGCAGTGCTACTTTCAAGTCTGTCTCATGCTGTTTCACCTGTTTGGCACAGATAAGTTCAGACATGGACTTAAAAGAACGTTAATGTGAATAAAAACTGGGAGAGTGGATTCCTAAACCTTAGGATTTCCCAAAAACACAACATACCTCTTTTGGGGTTTTGGGGTTTTTGCTGTACTTGTTCATGAAGTTTAGACTTGCAGAAGGGATGTGGAGTGACACGAGCCTGAGGTCAAGCAGTGCAACACCACATTTTATGTGTGTTTGTTGCTAAATTTTTTAACAGTCAGGCACTATGATTCCACAAATCTTGTATCTGTTATAAATGAGCTGTCTCCCCTGTCTTCCAGCATCAGCTTCAATACCTTCAGTAACATCAGCTTCCACACCTGCCTCAGTAAGGCACCACCTCTCTAACTGCCTGTCTCATCACTTTAGTCTCCTTTCTGACATTATTAGCCTTATTATATGTGTGACTTCTAAAGGTGGCCACCTGAGGCTTGTTCTCCTTTCAGATAGTATAAAAGCACTTGGAACAGAACCTCTGGGTGCAAGACATCAGGTAAATTAATGTAATTGGTTCATTGTAGTGGTTAAATAAAAGTGTCTGTGCATGCTAGAAAGCTTTTATGATTGTTTCTGAATAGAATGGAAGCTTGAGTAGACTGCAAGCCACGAAGAACATTTTATGGCATACTTCCACCCTACTTCCACATTTTCATTATTTCTATAGGCCAATGGTTCTCAGACCATCTGAAAAGTCAAGTGCAATTTCAGTTACGTACATGCACATACATGCAGGTATGTGATAGTGAGATTTTATGTACCTGTGCAGGTGCACTGACTCTAACTTACAGATGAAATCAAAATGTTCTTGGGGTACAGGCAGCAGCTCTGTTACATTATGATAAAGAAGCAATGTTATGGTCCTGACAGGTATGTAAGGGTCTCACCCTGCCAGATGTAGATTGGATTTGTGATTTACACTTTCCTGCTTTTATCTTTCTTTTTCTTTTTTGAATGACTAAGATGAACACATGGAAGGTATCAAAGAGAACTGACCTTGCCTAACTTATTACTTATTGTCTTAGAGCAAATTTTCTTAGAGTAAATGGTGTTTTCTCAGTGTAACCATGAGAAAACCTTTCTTACTTTAGCACCCTATTGTTTTTCCTTCATAGTGCTGCTGTTGACATCTGCAGGGCAAGAACAGGAGCAAGCAAGGAACTGTAAGTCATTGTCTCTCCATCAGTAGTTTTTACATTGTCCTTGTCATGAGACTGCTAATCTCTTTCTAAAGAATGGCCCTAAAATTTCCTTGGCCTTTGTAGCTGTTGCTTCTTGATAATAGTTTGCCTACCTTTTTGAAAACTTATTTCTTATAGTCTTATTTCATATAAAATTCCCAGTTGACTTAATTGTAACATATATTTCCATATTTACATATTTTTTAGATCATATCCAGAAATTTTGTGGGTTTTTCACAAGTCAGATACTCAGTTTTCTCAATTTTATCTGAGAACTTTCCCCTAGTCAACTCCAGGCCAGTTCTAGGACTTTGTAATCTAAGCCCTACACCAGAGCATGATATCTGCTTCATATCTAACTTGTTATCCATGTCATCTTGTGTTCACTGTACTCTAAAACACAATATCACAGCATTCCTGAGCAGCCTGACTGAACTCTAAAGATACCCTTGTTTTCAGTAAGAGGCTGGGCTCTAAAGATCTCCACGGGTCTCTTCCAACCTGTGTGTGTCATATTACAAGCAGTCAGAGAAAAAAGCCTCTAACTGGACAGAACATGTGTCTGAAGTATAAACTGACTTTTGAATAAGTCAAATGTATTTACGCATTGCTTTCAGAGTCTCTTTGGGTGGGAAAAGTGGGGAGCATTTATGATATGAAGTCGTGTGGAGCTATTTACAGCATAACAACCATAGACTATTTGCTAAATAAAGAGTCATCATGCTTCTTTTTTGTTTTGAAGCAGTGCTGTGACTATGAGATAGATGAAATACAGTGTTGGGCACTCCTGAAACCAGTTTTGGTGTGCAATTGCAACACTACATCCTCAGATGTGCCCAATTTGCTCTTACTGCTGAAAGTAAGGAGGTAGCTAAGAAAATAATTCCTATATACAGGTGAACATAATGGTTAGTATCAATAGCCAAAATGGTGACACTGGGTAATAAAATAAAATAAAAGGCATAGTGATAACAAAATGCCATGAAGAACAAAAAACTGTGAAACAACTCTTTATTAGGAAGAGTCCAGTATGAGGTAGTACAAAGCTCTGAGCAATAACAAGGTTCATGTAGTAAGAAGACTGCTGGTAAATGTTTGTCTGTATGTTCAAATTGTATTGTTCTGTACGTTCAAATGTATGTTGGAGTTGAACATACAGCAATGTGTTTTCTTGATCAAGTGCAACAGCATGGTATGACTGCATGAAGGGCTAGACCTGAACTTTGGACAAGATGCAGTTTCCCAACCAGAATGAGAGACAGTGCAAAATGGGTTAGCACACAGCACTGAACCAAAACCATAATACCTCATGTTGGTAATGATGAGTGTTTGGGCTCTATTTGGGCTCTATCCCATGCGCAATATTTTTCAAACTTTAATTTCAAAGCAGAAGTTTTGCTCATTTTCTGTCATCCAGCCCTTTCCAGCTCATCTTGTGCTGCTGGTGTATTATATGAGGCTTGAAGACAGGTTGAGAGAGCAGGCGTTGTTCAGCCTGGAGAAGAGAAGGCTCTGGGGAGGCCTCATTACAGGCTTCCAGCATTCAGATGGCTTTCAAAAGACATGGAGAGTGGTTTTTTCACACAGGCAGATAATGATGGGACAAGGGGGAACCATTTAAAACAAAAAGAGGAGAGATTTAAATTAGATGCTAGGAGGAGCTTCTTTGCTGAGGTGGTGAGACACTGGCACAGGTTGCCCAAAGAAGCTGTGGATTGTGACATTCCTCCGAATTCGTCTCAAACCAGGACACTCCCTGGTAGGGAACCCAAGGCCAGGCTGGATGGGACTTGGAGCAATCAGGTCGAGTGGAAGGTGCCCCTGCCTAGAGCAGCACACATGGAACTAGATGATCTTTAAGGTCCCTTCCAAGCCAAACTGTTCTGCGATACCATGATACTAAGGAGTTGCTACGGGATACTCACTCACAGCATGAAGATCTCTAAAAATCTTCTAGAATTGCCATAAGCACTAAAATCCTGACAGGTAACTTATTTTACTGCCTGTCTTCCTCTGGCCTTTCCTTGGAAAATTTCTTATGTCTTGTTTTTCCAGACATTTCTTGTCAGGCATATGAACAGTTAGGATTTGTCCTTAGCTTGTGCTCCCAAATAAATCGTGTTCTTTTATCTTTTTTAGAAAGGTCTGTTCAGAAACAGATGTTATGTACAAAGGAAAGAATTGCATCCTCAATATCATGTGGCTTGTCTTAAAACCACTAGTTACCTGCCTTCTATCAACTGGCAGGTGAGAAATGTAGAACCACTGTTGCAGATGAGAGGTTGGTACCTTCAGTGACCTGCCCTGACCTCTTGTTTTACCTTTGGTGCAAGGAGAACCCACCAGAATTTATTTCCATTCTTACGTGCTCCCTCTGTTTTTTCTCTGTTCTTTCTGCCCACTCGTCCAAAACCACTGTGCACCATACGGATGTCAACTGAGTTGTCACTGAAGATAACGCATCACAGGTTTTATGGGCTGTTCTCCATTTCACACTGGTGAAGAGCACAGAAAACCAGGTTTATTTATACTTAGTTGTATAGAGAGCCAAGAGACTCACTTTACAAGCAGGTGGGCTTGCTGGGAGGAATAAACTAGGTTTTGATAGCTCTTTGCACGATAAAATCTCTTGTCTGCTGCAAACTCTATCCCCTTTGTGTGCATAGGTCCAGGTCAAGAGTGTGGATGGTCACTTAAGTGCCTCATAAACCTGCCTAGAACTTTTCGTCTTGAGTTTTATATGGGATGCGTTAAGAAGAGTTTTGCATGAGTGAGGCCCATATATACAAGTCCTCCATGCTGTATAAAAGTGTTTCTTTCTTTAAATAACAGAACTCTGTGGAAGAGAAATTTAAAAAGCCAAACTTACCCAAAAAAAAGCAGTTTACAAAAAGCCTTCTTCTAACCATAAAGAGCACAGATATCAGGCATTGCCTAGAACTACTCATGTACATCTGATATCTTATACTGATAATTACAAGGTGTTCTAGCAGAACAAGTACTAATTCTTTACCACTTAATTCCTCAACCAGGAATTAACCAAAACAAAAATGAGTTCTTTGTGTAACTTAGGTGAGAAGATGTTTGGCTATTTTTGACAAGGAGATCTTGACAGTTTTATACATAGGGCTGGCTGATACTTAGCTGTCTCATTACCTCTTAAATGAGCTTGATCCTAACTGAATTTCAGATATATAACATAGCATAAACTACAGAAATGTCATGACTATGAGCAAAAAGACATCTTTTTTCTCTTGGGAACATCTTGCATTGCCATCTCTCTAATAAGCCTGAAGATCCAGCTAGAAGCACTTAACTAACTGGGAGAAAAAGTATTGTTAGTACTCAAGTTTTAATCCATTTCAAAGGAGTTCCTCTCTGCAGCTATTTTCAGAAAGCTCAGGATGTGTCCTGTTTGCAGTGAAGGATGCAGCTATGACACATTGCCACTGAAAACAGCAACTCCTGGTATTCTCTTATTCAGTAATATGCACATATGTATGTTAAAACAGTGACTCACATTTGAGAATGGATAGAAAGCATAAGCATGACAGAACGAAGAGATTTCAAAGAGCAAGTCCATCTGTTTCCTTTAAAGGTACTCTTTCTGGTGGTGGAGAAAAAGAGTTATTGCTTGCCTTTACTGACATAAAATTGGCTGTGAAAATGAAAAGTAAATCTTTTTCTGCCCACAGGCAGGAATAGTTACCCAGTCAGGGGATGTTTCTTTCAGGGATATTGAGTACTTTCTGATGGGATTAATTTTTTTCTACAAAAGAGAAAAGATCAAAGCTTCATCTTAAATATAGGTGAAGTCTGTCTCAGCAAGAAGATAGAGAGTGTACTAATGCACAGTGTCTCTAGCATGCAATGCAGTGCAGGTGCATTCATAATCTGATGGAATCCACAGTTAAACTGGTAAATCTGCTTTCATTGATTGCAGTTAGTTGAACCTGGAGAAATGGCAGGAGTGCTTTCCAGCACACAGCTTGTCCCACTAGATGCCTGCCCAAGGAGGCAGGAATACTGAGTGTCTTCCATCTGCACTGGGAGAGAACTGCAGCTTTATTTGGGTTGGAGTAGGAAGATGTGTTGGACCATCATCCTCTAGCTCTGTTAAAACATCTGATATTGATGCAGAATGAAGGCATAGAAAGACATTTTCCCTCACCATAGTCATGCCTGAGGCCTTGCAGTAAAGTAAAATTTTTCTCCGACAGATTTATTTGCTTCAGAGCAGTTCTGCAAAGAGGAGTGCTAAGGCATGTGCCATGTCCCATGAGAAAAGTTTTGCCTTTTTTGGTATCTGTCCCTCTGTGATGTCAGGCAAGCACATACCATGCTGCTGTCACAGCACATACTCCATTTGCGTGTTCCAGGACAGGGGAGATGGCGTGTTCCTGTGGGTGCCTGTTTCATGGCGTGTCCTGCAATCACAGAGATGAGCAATAGGCTGCTTGCCAAGCTGACCTCAGGCCAGGTCAGCTTAAATTGCTGACACAGGCATCGACATGCAAAAAACTCTTCTTGTGCTCCTAGCCACTCCCAGGAAGAGACCAGAAGCTAATACCCAGAAATACATTGGATTACTTCAATTTTTGAAAAAACAGTGGCAAAAAATCTGAATAAGTACTGAAAGAACCTGCAAAGAAATCCCCCATCACTAGTCAGATAATCAGGCATTTGTTCTATATGAATATTATATGCACCAGCACATGCACACATATATCTACACAAGTATGATGAGTGCAAAAAATAGACACTGAATTACAGATGAACACTGACAAAGAGTTAAGAATGCACCATAATGAAAGCATGCTTCCAGAAATCTGGACATTTGGTTGTGTTTAACATTAATGTCAACAAACAAAATCTGAGAGTCAAGAAAAATGAAATGACAGGTTTAGTTTCAAAACTGGCCAGCTTTGCAAAAGACAGTATTGCAAGCACAAATAAATTAAAAAAACGCATATACAGTAATTTTGCAACAGCCATAGTATAACACCTATGCACATATTTTGGAATAAGTAGGGTGTTTTCCCTTAGCAAGACACATAGAATAACTTATTATTAGAACACATACCAACTTCAATGCTTCTTTCCTGGATACATTTGAAAATACATACTTGTGCTTCTGTATGCTCATTTTAGAAGCATCATCTTGGCTTCAGGTTGTAGTCAGGTCATGATGGTCTGAAGATGTTTGTACCCCTAAACTGCAATAGCTTAAAATGCTCCTAGATCACAGGTCTTCTAGTGCTCTACAGATGGAGGTATGGATCTGCTGCCGGTTTTCCTCTAATATTCAGTTTCTCCTTTGCTATACTTCCAGGGCCCCTTGGACACAATTTTTTACTTAAATTTTAAAGTAAGTAAGGGTCTATATTGTGTGCTTTTCTACCTAACAGAGATCACAGCTCTTTACCTAACAATTTATGTACCAGACCCATAACCTTTGTGCTGCAGCATCTCTCTGGGAAAGACAATCTTGATTTCAAAATGTCAAATGATATGCAATTATTTGCTGAGCACTATCATGAGTATGATATAAAATGTGAAGTGAACCCTGCTCTTTTACGCAGGGAACTTGGCATATCTTTGGATCAGATGAACGTATTGTAACAATCTATTTCTGTATCTGAAAAATCCAAGGGAAACAACTGGATTGATCAAGCTAGCGCACGAGAATTGGAGAAACAGACTGCGCACAAGATGCTATTTTTTGCTGTCAGTTCCAGGGCCCTAGAAATGGCTGCGTGTATAAACACGTCTGCTTGTCATAGATCACTCCTGTGTAATGAGGCAAGCAGCACATGGTGCTGCAGAAATTTAAAATGTGCCAAGATGAAGGAACTGGCACCAACATGCAAGCACAAAACTAGTCATGCAGAAGATTACCAAACAATGCTAACTGGAAACTTAAATATGAATCCTTTTTATTAATTAAAAAAAAAAAAAGTCTGTTTGCTTCATTGTAGCCATGGGTTGCTTTATGAACACAAATATATCACAATTACAGTGAGTGCTGATGGTAGAAGTAATCCTAAGGGCAGGGTCTTTATACAGGGACTAGATTTATATGCAGAATAAGGCAATTCCTATCAGAGACAGAATTAGAAAAATTGGTAGTAATAACAAAAATAACGCAATGAAAACAGGCATATTTGGTAAACTCTCTTGTTCTGTATTTGAGATAAACTCCAGGTGATGTCTCCATGTCTGAAGACATGAGTAGTGATTTTCCTGTTCCACAAATGGTTCATGAGGGTGCTAAACAAGCAACCAATGCAAACGTACAAACCGTAGAGTTAAAGGAATCAGCAGCTTGCCAAAATTTGAGCCAATCTTCTCAAAAAATAAATGAGGAAAACCACCCTTTCTCCCTTAAAACACTCATACTGAAGTTCTTTTTCCCTCCAGATTAATTTGTCCTTCTAAAATCTCATTTTCCCTGCTTTTGCAATGCTATTATTTCAAAACTGAACACCTTCCATCCCAGCATCCCATTTCCCTACTTCTAAAAAACAGAGTTGCTGCTGAGTGTGATCCTCCTCCAGCCAGAGCCCAACACAGACCTTCCTTGCCACGTACCCATGCAAGTGGGACAGGCCTGCAGCAAAGGAAACATATTGTCCCAGGCTTCTCATGGCTTTGGACTGCTTGCAGCTAACTCTGTAAGACCAAAAATTTCACAAAACTGTCCACATTTTCTTATCTCTTCCTAGAGAAATTATCTGCTTGACTGTGTTGGACATTCAATCACTGAAATTTAAATCATGTATTAGAGATATTTTTTCCCCTTCCAATATGCTATGTTCAGAGAAGAGATAATTCAGCGTTCTGAATATATAATCTCTGGTGAAATTCTTGAAGGCTTTTATAGCATTTTATTCGACCATTGATTTTTAAAGAGCTGGTTATCCTCAACAGATTGTTGCTAAAGTCAAATAAGAGGTCACTTGGTCTGTTCAGCCTGGACGAGACTGAGGAGAGACCTCACTGCAGTTACAGGTTCCTTGTGAGGGGAAGAGGAGGGGCAGGCACTGATCTCTTCTCTGTGGTGACAGTGACAGAACCCAAGGGAACGGCCTGAAGGTGTGTCAGGGGAGGTTTAGGGTGGATATCAGTAAAAGGTTCTTCACCCCAAGGGTGGCTGGCCCACTGGAACAGGGAAATGGTCACAGCACCAACCCTGACAGAGCTCAAAAAGCATTTGGACAATGCTCTCAGCCACATGCTGTGACTCTTGCAGACATCCTGTGTAGGGCCAGGAGTTGGACCCAGTGATCTGTGTGGGTTCCTTCCAAATCAGAATATTCTATGGCTCTATGTCAGGTAGCTATGGTGACTTAAAGGAAACTAAAATCTGCAAAGCACAGTGTTTCCAAAGAAACTCCATTTAATAAGGTTCTTATTAAGACTCTTTCTCTTCACTCCTTTCTAAACTCTTGCAGAAATATATGTTGTGTGCTGTCAAAAGGTGTTTCCCAGAGTGAACATTTCACATTTATCTGGGGCTGATGAATAATCTCCCAAAATTGCCCAACTACTTTGCAGCCAAGAATGACATACATGTGCATGTATGCATACGTACATTTGCATGTACTTAAGCAAGGCTGCAAGATCGCTGTATGTGTTTGATGTCTTAGCACTCAGCATAATTTATAAGCTTCATAAGCTTAGCAACTTCATAATTTATAAGCTTTGTATAAATTTTCTAACCCCTAAATAATCACTCCAGATCAGTGCAGAGATGGGGTGATTCGTTCATCTAGATTCTTTAAACACACATTTATTGCCCTTAATATTGGTAGTGTAAGTTTTAGTTAAGCCTGGACATTTTAGAGCTATTTTATGACAGGGTGTTATGCATCAGGAAAATGGAGAAAAGCAGTTATGTGGATTTTTATTGCTCTGTAGGTGCAGGCTCAGGTATTTGTACTTCGTTGATGCAGTTTTGGGGAAGACGATTTAGCTTTCTACAGTGACCCCTTCTGGTGCTCGCGGGGAGAGTCTCCAGACGGCACAGACTGCCCTGATGCAGTCATTTCTAATATAAAATGCTTTGCTTATAAAAATTATTACTTTTCAGTCGTTATTTGAGGACCATAAGTGGGAAAAAGGATTCTGCCATAAAGCCCTCATTTCCTTCCTGACCTTGTGTTACTAAGATGTCTCTGAGCACTCTTGATTATTTTTTTTTTTAACACGAAATGTCATTTAACCAAGATCAATGCCTCTTAGCAGAGCTGCATTACTTAGAGAACAGGAATCAATGTTCAGTCCGGTGCTAAACATAGAAAAGACAATAAGTAGGGGTCTTGAGCAATAATACCTGTCAAACAACTAATTTTCTTTCTGAGGGTGAAATACTGGAATTTTCATTCTTTCAAATCCATTCCTCCCTTCCTCTCTTTTGCTTCTTTCTTTCTGAAGAGTCCTAATGCCATTTCAGATTCGCTTTTCAAGACCATTTGGCTGTAATGATCAGTGCTGTAGAGCTTTTAGTCTCTACTCCGGCTCTGAAACAGTCTTCATTAATTTATCAGGCAGGGGCCTGTACTTTTTAAGCAGAAGGGTTATAATCCCAGTACTGCAATGAAGTTTCAAACACATATAATATACAACATAGAAATAAAAATATTGGGCAGATTCATACTTGCTGCAGTCTTCATTTTTGCAGACTGATAGCTTGTCTACTAGGCATGCCACCATTTCATTTCACTTGATAAGTCTCTAAAATTTGTGCTTTTCTATATGAAAAAAATTGTTGTTTCTTTTGGACTGGCACGAGAAATTCTGTCAAATTCTTCTGTGAAGTGACAATATTTCCTCACCAGTATGGCTTTGCTTCCTCAGTGCTTTTCTAGCATTTTGTTCCATTTTTTGCTAGTTTGAGTGGGGGTTTTTTGGCAAGGGGTATAGGGGCTGATCTAATTAGATGTGGTTCCACTGAGAACACTTTATAGCTTGTGATATTTTAGAGCTTCTTTTTAGTTCTACACACTGCAATACACTTGTAAAATCATAAAACCTACCAGGAGCTGCAATCAATTTAGTTACTCCCCTGCCCTGAAGCTGAAGCAGCACCACCACCGTCACTACAGCCAGGTAGACATCCAACTTGCTCCCACAGACCTATAGGGAAGAGCCCACCACCCCCAGGACAGTTTCTTCTGGGGCTTGGATAACACCATTAACTACTCCTGATTTCCAGGCAGATTCTCCCTTACTGTTATTTAGCACTGCTACCCTGTCAGTTTGCCCTTCATGGATGCAGAAAAGAGGCACCTACCTTTTAAGTGACTTGGGTTCACGTGTCTCAGATAAGTGTAGCTGCCTCACAGTCATCACTGCATCTCAGGCTTGATCTCTGGGAATCACTGTTACAACACCCCTGGTTGGGAGACAGAGAGCCAGCCAGCAAAGTACATGTGGGACACATGAGCAGCCCAGTAGAGGGGTGGGTGGAATCGCTACCTCCTGTCAGCTGAGGTGAGTTGGTCGTTACAGAAAGAGCTGTGATGGACTCCTAGAGTCATCCTCATTTCACATGAAGGATGAATGCTTGTCACCCTCCTTGAACTCTGCTTCTTTCATATTTTGGTCTCTGTCTCTCCTAAGTTGTATATTTTCCCACTTGCTTCTTTTTTCCCTTTCCTGTTGTGGATGTCAGACCCTGTGTCTGAGGTCTACAAGGTTGCTCTTTGCTGACAGCTATGAGCAAAGGCTAGAAGCCCAGACAAGTAATTTCAGTGGGAGCTGAAAGGTATTGCAGCGTTTTGGGAGGCCAGGATGGGCCAAGAAGCAATGAACAGTGAGGACAAGCTGGGTGGGATAGATCTTTTAACTGAGCCAGGGGAGAAAGATGATAATGGGGAACACTGCATATGGCCTGTAACAGAAGGTGTTGCCATGGCGGAGACTAAGATGGGACAGGAGAACTGGGAGAGCTATGACTGGGCCAGAAAAACCTGAAATTATGCTCCTTGAGACACGTGATGGGACTAAATGGGACAGAAGGGAAAAGCAGAGCTGTTGATACTCCTCACTGAAACCCCATCAGACTGGCTTGCTGTAAACTGTTGTAAACTGGCTGTTCATGGCTTACTGATTACATTCACTGTGGGAAAGAGAGTATGAAGATGGGGATTACGTGTTCTCTGTTTCTCAGCTACTGCAGGATTAGCTTTCATACAGATTCTTTCAGGATCTAATTCCTCTGCTGGGAAAGAGGAAGAGCAGCATCTCCTGCGGATCCTGTTAAAAACACTCAGTTGCTTCCAAAGACTATTACTTGGCTTACTCATGCATGATAGACCCTCACAACCTCTTTGCTATCCACTGAAGTTTATCTCAAGATGAAAAGCATGTGGGATGGATGGTCTTTACCATATTTAATACTGGTAAATCCTCTGATGTGTATTTTTTTTAATATCACTAGGCCATGTAACTGCCACAATTCTCCCAAACAGTGAAGTATGCTGAGGTTTGGAAAGGATGGCAATGCTCCTTGTAGGATTATTGATGACATTTATAGTACCTCCAGAGCACCAAGAGCTCAGTTTCAAAGTGTCCTTTCTTGGTTTTCAGGTCCATTGGCTTCTAGGGTTCAGACCTCCTTATTTTTCTTTGCTTCCTTTCAAAAGGGCAGTAGAACAATTTATTAAAAAAAAATAAATCAATAAGGCAGAAGAACAGTTTGAATACAATCAAAAAATACAAAATAAAAATGACTTGTAATATTTTTCCTGGGTTTTACTGCTAGCTATATGAAGATTTCCTTGTTCTGCTTGCTTATCAAAGTCACCGCATTAGACTATAAAGCATAAAAATTTTTAATGGAAAACCTCTAGAGAATAATCACTTCCAGAGCATTTTTGTACTGAAGTATACTCACAGGAAAAAATACAAAAATGGGTGAAGCCGTACATGAAAATTTGGATCCAGAGTTAGCTCTCCAAATCTTTTTCATCAGGTTCTCTGACAGTGAATAATTTTTAATCAAAGATACGCAAAAATTAAAAAGCAAACATCATTAATACTATGGAGGTTTTTTTTTCACGGTTACATTTCAGTGCCCCTGATTCTGCAGTACGACAAGGGTACCCAGATGACTACAACATCTGGCAGGTCAAGGTGATCTGCAAATATGAAAAAAATGCTTCTTAAAAGTACAGACTACAAAACTTCCAGTGCCCAGTTCCACAAACACTTTACTAAAGGAGGGCTGAAACATGGGTGACACGAAAAAAATGTATTTCACCAGCACCCTGACACTCTTCCCGGTAAGCACTTATGCAGTGAATAGGTGCAGAGGTGTTACCTTAAAAGAACTTAAAAGAACACTTCCAAAAGAGCCTCATGTTTAAGACATCACAAGTTAAGATCTTTTCTCCCCTTTTTCGAGTTTTTGCTCTGTTATCAGATGCATTATAGTTCTTGCTCTTTGATTCCTTTTTCTGCATCAGTCTGCATCAGAACACAGTGAACCTGTCAAGAATCTTTCTAGTTGACTGACCAGTCAATGGCAGCCAGCAATTTCACAAATGAATCTGTTTAATCAAGGTACCTAAGGTGAAGAAGGTACTTACAGAACTTTGCAGGAGAGGAAGACTGACTTGTCACAGCTGTATTATTCTTAAATTGATAAGAGCAGAGTAACTTGGCTCAAGGAGGAAAATCGTTGAACAATAAGTCACTGAAGTGCTTTGCTGAATCAGGCTTTAAGTGTGTACTCAGACACAGTGGAAATTGCCCATCAACTGAAGTTTGGGCAGAATGGAAAACTTTTCAGAGTTTGTCACGTTCTTAACTGATATCCTGAAGGGCCATTTGCTGATTCAGTGCCTAAGACCTGTTCTGCAATCTGCCATGTTCTCTACACTCCCACATAAATATCCTTTATGCACGTTTAAAGCATTCAGGGTCCATTTTTTCCCTCAACAAAAGGTATCTGGCAACGTTACTAATATTTTTCCTCCCTTAATAGTGTAGTTGTCGGTGTTGTTGCAAAATTGCATGTTTCTTTCTTATGACCTGTATGCAGTCAGTCTTTTGAACACTCTGAAGACAAAAAAGCCCTCTCTCCCCACACCCGCCTGGCATTAGCACTCCAGAGTGCACATAGCCATGGGTGCCTGCGGCGTTGCATCTGCACCCTGACACTGCTCCACCGAGCCTCGTCAGCTCCACGCCCATCACCTTGTGCATCCTGGCAGGGGTGACAGTACAAACTGATAGCATAGTAGTCATTCCATGGAGATGACTTCAGATTTAATTGGATGCGTACGTAAGACTGAACCCACCTGCCTCCCTGTATAAAACCAAGAAGTCTTGGATAGAACTATGCCAGAACTTGTAATGAGAAACTATGCTGCTCTTTGACAAATACTGTCTGTCACACGGAGCCCTTCAGAGGAGGGCTGTTCCTTTCAAAAAGTCTGAAAAAGTGTTATAAAATCCATTATTTCAGAAGCCATAGCTTTCTTGCACTATTTGTCCGTGCATTTTCATCTTTATAGCTCTCCCTTGTACTTTTATAACTTATACTAACACCTTCTAAGCCTGATGATGGAGAACTAACTTTATGCCACAGAACTAGTAAGTGCAGCTTGTCTCAACTGCCAAAAAAACGGCTTCAAAAAAAAGGATGTGATTTTCTCTGAATATAACACAGAAAACAGTAGGGAAGGATAAGGACTATTTAACTAATGGATGATAATGCAAATTACCATGACAGTCTGTTTGCAGACTTATGGAAAATCATCCCGATAGATCCTCATAATTCCTTCCCTTTTGGAAGGATTTCTTTGTAACAAATCATCCCCCCTCCTTTTATTTCTTTTTCTCAAATGGAAGATTTTTCTTGCAGTTTTGTAGCAGGTATCCAATGAAGCAAATGAACAACTGCAGAATTAAGAGAATGATTAATCCAATCAGCAAATCAGATGCGTAGATCTTTTTAACCCATGGAATTTTGTAACACACTTATGTCACCAGTGCTTATTATCCCACTGCTATTTTGCCCCTGGGAAGCCATACTGCCCTTGTGCTTCATACCAAAATCTTAGCATGACGGAGAGCTACAGGCCAGGAAGCCTAGAGAGAAATAAACTCCAGAATAACTCACAGGTAGAAGACAACAGCTGTTTATGATGACTCTCACTGTCCCCCTGCAGTATAGGATGGAGCTTGGTTTGCAGAGAGACTGAATCAAGCTGGGTGCTGTCTGCAGTGACCCTGATGGTCCGCCTTTCCCTGGTGAAGGTTGATCATTTGTCACTCTGCCAGCTCAGTTCCCCTCTTTCATGTGCTATTCCAGGACGGGCATCACATTCCTCCCCCAAACTTTACAGTATTTAGAAAATACTGTGTTACTCATATAACTGCCCATTAACCACTAACACTGTCAAACACTCAAAAACTCCTTTGTACTTTTTAAATCACTCAATCATAGCAGGATTGAAGACAGAAGGTGTTTCATTTACATCTGAGCTGAGCAGCCACCCTCACATAAACAGTGCCATACACAGGAACTCCAGTTCTGGCTGACATCTGATCCCACCGAGCCCTCCTTTGGGCAACAGGGTGGCTTGGCCCGGACCACGCTGGAACAGAGCCAAGGGCAGAGCAGTTCCTACACCTCTGCAGGCCACCATGGCATATTCACTGCTTTCTGTGGTCATGGTGCGGGTGGCTCCTGGGCTTGTCACCCAGGATGTTACACAACAACAGCCACCATTAAGAACACAACCATAGATTTACCTACATGTCTACAGTATGTGTCTCGCAGGAGAGAAATGGCACCGTCCTGTTGAGCACGAACAGTAAGTGCTGAAAAAATAAACCAGTTCCATGCTTAGTCCTTTAAACAAATAAAACCTACCTTCTCCATTAATGTCTAACTGTTGTACAAGAATTTCTCTTCTTTTTGTATTGTTTCCCTGCAAAAGTCCCCTGTCCTTACTTGTTTGCTGATTTTTGCTACAGATGATATACTAATACATAATTTACATATAGATTAAATACTACCTTGAAGCTTATTTACCCCTTGATGAGGAAAAGCAGCAGAACACCATATGGATATATAGGTTCCGTTAAGACTGTTTGGGGGTCCAGTTTTGCTTGGTTAGTATCACTAACTGGACTTTGGAAAAGTGATGTTTTCATAACTGTTCAGCTACAAAGCACTATTACAGATACCAGCCAACAGTTGTTAGTACTTTAGAGCTTAAAAACTATGAGGTTTGCTGTGGTTATCAAAAATAACTCAGTTTTTTCTTAATTAATGCCTCATTAGCTTCAGCATGTATTATGAAACTTTCCCAATCTCAGACATTGTTAGCCCAATGTGATTTCACAGGCCTGGCAGCACGAAAACAGCCCACCCTGCCTCCCTCCTTCTCTTCCTCAGCTGTGCCTCCCAACATTAAATTTAAAAAAAAAAATCCCTTTTCCTTTAGTTTCCTAAGGAAATTATTAAACTTTTATGTATTGGTTTACAGACATCTTCATATCTTCTTCCATATATAAAACTTCATTCTTACAGAAAATTATGTATCTTTTATCAACTCTTGTTTGTTTGCAGCTTAACAAGAATAATAAAGGGAACAATTGCTGAGAATGAAAGCGGAATATATAGTGTTCCTAAGCCTACTAATTTTCTTTATGCTCCACGTATTATTCAAACTTCTTAATTAGCTGAAATATGTCTTCACTGATGTTTTTTTCTGTCTTTTCTTAGAAGAGGATGATGCTATTTTCCCGTTCTGAGGAATATTGCAGACAGAGCATGAACTGCCTTTAACACATTTCAGGTTGTCAGTGTGCTGCCGTACATGGCTGTGATGGAAAGGTGAGCTTGAGGCCCTAACTGGGGCATGTGCCAGCACCCTATTCCTGACGAGGGCCAGCCCTGCCATCCCCGAGCACCAGCACCCTCATGACTTGCTGGCTGGTATTAGTGACATGAAGAGGTTGTGCTCAGTTAGTACACAAGTAAAGTGCATGCTGGTGGACCTCTAGCCAGCCATTATGATTCTTCTGTAAGCTTAGATCTAGACTGCATTAGGTAGTGAAAGGAGGGTACCTGTACCTTCACAAAGAAAAAGAACTCAGGCTGAAGACATTTGCATGTCTGACTGCACAGAACTATAGCCATGGCGAGCATCCACAGTTCAACAATCCAACACTCGTTTTTTAAATTAAAGGATACCTCCTTCACATCTAGATCAGGTATAGAACATTGTGTTAAAAAAATTGGATGAGAAAATACATTCTGTCAACTAAAATGGTATTTTTTTTTATTGTGTTAAAGAGGAGATATAAACTAAAACTTCATTAAAAACAGCTTTAATGATTTGTACATGTTCCTTGACAGGAATGTCTTTAAAAAGGGTCATGTAATCAGTTCTCCAGCATATGCAAAATCACAGGTTTAGAGCATCCTTAAACCCCAAGGCATTTACTGAGCCTGTAAGCTTGAACTACTCACTTGGAGTAGTTCACCTCCAACAGCATAATTTGAAACCATTGGGATAAATCAAACAAGGAGAAAGAGGACATAAAAAGGCACATCAGCATCATAAAATGACTCTGTAGAGGGTTCTCCACCCTCTACAGTGCTCTCAGAATGGCAGCACTTAGAGCTCACTTGGTACTAATGGGACGACTGAAGGAGGATCACTTTTCTGGGAAACAGGAGTAAGGAATGTAGCCACATTCCTTCCCAGCTCTGAAGACACAAGTAAGGGAAGCAGCTCTCACTGATATTCTCTCTCCCACATCTCAATCAGCAATGACCTCCTTTCCTGGCTTGTTTTGTACCCCATCACAGCCTACCTAGGCCTCTGAAAGATGCTCCCCTGCTTGCTGCCATGAAAAAAGAAGCATCACAGCAGAGAAGAAAGGAAGGGCATTAAACAGCTTTAGTTTTTTTTTTTTTTTAATTGTGTTTGTTTGTTGTTAAGGTCCACAAACATTGCTGAAAAAAAGGCAAGTATCTAATGCAGAAGACAGGGTGCACAAAAGAGCAAGTTGCCTATACCGTAGTTTCCTTTCTTCATTGTAAAATGGAAGGTATAATAAAAAAAATGTACCTTGCCTCTTTGTAAGAGACGGTCCGAAGACCCTTCATCTGTCTCACGACCATCTACAGAGAGCGAGGTGCTGAGCATGGGCCTGCCCGAGGTGGAGAGCTGACCAAGCACAACGTGCCGGTGGTGCACCTGTTTGCAGTGAGCCGTGTTGGTCCTGCTGTGACAGCAGCGGGAACAGCACGGGACATGCTGCC
>VZRQ01001711.1:37391-58315 GCA_013397975.1 Machaerirhynchus nigripectus | reverse complement strand
TTTGTGTTTCTTTTGCACTTTGAGATTTGGATAATGAACCATCACGAACCCCGCTTGTCCTGAGCGGATCGTGACACTCTTCAACACAGTATTGAATCCTCAAGTTGTGTCTGGTTTCATTACTGGTTTCATTAAAAACTTACTGGTTTCATTAAAATCTTTCCTTCGAGTATCTTTTAAAAAAATAAATATAACCCTTTCACTGCTATTCTTTCTTTATTCTGTTCAATTTGACATACATACATGGTATAATTTTTTAACACCATTCACCATGGATCCATTGTGAGAGCAGTAAGGGAAACCTTCACTGTAGAAATAACCATTGTTTGCTGCAGAGATTTTTCCTCAGTTGTCTGATCTCTATGGTTTCAAAAGAAAAGCCACCAGCTTTATTTTGAAATGGTTGCTGCCATTTATGGCTAGGCACATATACACCCAATCCAAGAAAAAGGTCAGTTGGGTCAGCAAGCAAAGAGCTGAGGGAGTTACTAACTCATAGCCTGTATGTGCAAGCAGTTAAGGAATAAGGATTGTAAATAAGTTAGCTGTGATTTCACTAGAACTGCTGCTCAGTAGGGATAAAGGAAGCACTCCAATGCTGATCGCTTAGAGACAGACAGACTGGCTGACTTGGGTGTATATATACTATAGATGGAGTGAGGTAATCCCCTGGGCAATGACATGTAACTCTCCTGCCACCACCCTCACTCCTTAATATCCTCTGCTTACCACATAGGATATTATTGCCTGCTTCATCCTGAAGCCTCCAGCTGACTGTATCGTGACAACATTTCACTACTGATGGAGCATATTTTATCGATCAGACAATACTGTGATTCTTTGATAGTAGTGTCTCTATAGCCTTTCCTTAAATAGGTAAAATAATTTTTTCCCCTGACTAAATTAGGTATTAGTTTGTGATATAAAAACTTGGCTTTTTAAAAGTTATTGCCTAGAATCACTGTTTTATTTCTCCTACTTGTCTCTGCAACTACTAGGGTACTTTTCCTAAAGACCTTTTTTTCCCGTTGAGTGAGAGGATGAGTTGCTGCAACAGCTGCAAAGGCCTCTAAAAAGATGACTTTTGGTGTAACTTGGGCACTGAACTACTACTGTCTTGGAAAATGTCTCCCTTAATGACATGCTTTGGCATCTGTTTTAATTTTAGTTGTGCTAACATAGCAGAGAGGATTTTGTTTCCCTTCATTTTTGTTTTCTCTAGGGAGTTTCCACAGAATATATATAACACTCATAATCTTCTCTTGCAACACCTGTAAGATGGATAACACTAGCAGCTCCTGCATTCTTTCTATACCTCTAGTCAGATCTATTAAGAAGACCTTGTTTTAGTCTTTGAGAAAACAAAATATTTCTTTTTTTACTGCCATCCTGAGAAACTGGTTATTTCTCTGCACCATACTGTGCTACTGCCTTCAGTCACAGCACTCTGGAAAGCATCCATGTGTTTTTCCTCTATTATATTATGGTACAAGAAGATTAAAGTTATATATTTCATTTAAGGTGATGTTTAGTTTCACATGTTGCTAATCCAGAGCGTTTATGCCCAGTTAGATACTCAGGAGGTCTTATCACTTAAAGTTATTTCAACTGTCTTCAGAAGAGTAATGTTTATTTTTTAGAACTAGCTAAAATTAAAACCTAAGTCACTGCAAGTCATATGAACTGTGAATCACAGTCTCCATGACTGGAAGTTTCCAGATGTACAGGTGCTGAGGTCTCCTTCAGAGCTTTCTAAAGGGAAAGGATGAGCATTTTCTAGCTGTATAGGGGTCTGCATTAAAAAGAGAGTGCAGTATAGGAATGGTACTGAATAGCACTGGAATTCATGGCCATGCCTTTGGTATAAATACATAGAAATAAATAACTCATCCATCCAGATCTTGCCTGAATTAGGCACACAACCAATGCAACTACATAATGACAGTGTGTCCTCAGATGGCATTTTGTCCACGTAAAAGAGTATTTTAAAACAATATCCAAGGACAACTGAATTGCATTAAATCTGATACCTTTTCAAAAATACAAAATTTCATCCACATTTTGGGGTTTTTTGTCTTTTCATTCTCTTAACTGTTTCAGGGATTATTGATCTGATTGATCTTGGATGAGACATACCTGGCACTGATTTCCATGTGTGTGTAGCTTTTGCATCCTCTTTCAGATGTCTGTCTTCCTTAGATATTTCAGTCATAACAAGGGTTGAACATATGAGAACTATGCCACATTTTTAGCTAGCCTCCCCACTTTGCTTCAACAAATCTCAATACAAACAAAGCCAGGATCTGGCCTCAAGGCAGGCAAGGACCACCCCTCGATTCCAGAATACCTTTTCAACAGCATTGCTTTTAAAGCCTCTATTCTCCTGTATGGACAGAAAAGCATGAAGTCAAAGCAGCCTTCCTTATGACAAAATCAACGAGCATGTTGTATTACTCCTGTTGAAGAGAAAAATTAGGCTCGTTGTAGCCAAAGCAAAGGTTTGTGACACCTAGAAACGGAGTGTGCACTATTTAGGGTATAACTAACATTAAATTGCCTTGAATCCAAAATAAATGTAATTGAAAGTGTAACCAATAGAAGCTTATAAATATTTTGTGCCATTGTGATAGCCCAGACATACACAAAACATATATATTTTATGTATGTATCTAAGTAATGTGACCACCAGCAGGGAAAACAAGCACACATACAGCAACACACAGGAAGCATCCAATCAAGAAAAAAATTATAAATAAAAAGACAGATACAAAAGAGATAGATACAAAAGGTTGCAGGGGGCAGGACATCTTGATGCATACAAATGAAGAATGACTGACCAGAGCCAAAGTAAACAGTAAGAGAAGTAGATGAGATCCCTCTTTCAGGAGGTAGGCAAAGAGCATATTAACATCAGGCAGTAAGAGAAAGGACAGTGAAGGAAGAGGACAGGCCCACATCACGACCAGACTTCCCTTATGGAAGAGCTGTCTATCCTTATTGCCTCCACCTCCAAAACCAAGACCACTAAGGACTTAGCCATCAGACTTCATGGCATCAGTGTCATGGCACCACATACACAGCAGTGATTTGAGATACCTATGCTAAGGACTGTACTAGTTTGAAAACAAAGCAGTGGGAGATGGCAAGTCAGAATTATAATTTAAAAGGAAAACTGAAGTAAATGCAATAGTACAAGAACACTGACAGAGTCAGGATACAGCCTGACACCCTGTTAGTCAGGGTGGTGGTAGCAGTCCAGACGAAGTGGTCCTTTTGGAGCAGTGATCCTGCAGAAGGGTCTGGTCTTCACCTGAAGGTCCAGTGGTAGCTCTTGTCCTCTGGGAATACAGTAAGTAGGGCTGCTGTGGTGTTACAGACCTCAAATTATATCCAGGTAGGAATGCTTCATTCCACCCCCGGGACAGAGCATCTCACAATGGGATGATGTGATTTTATGAGCCATGCAGTGAGACCTTGATGGCCCATTTACAGAAGATATCCCTCTGGAGGGAGTTATCAGGGATGTGTCATGGAAGAGATAAAGAACATCGCCCCACCTGGTTTTAGCAGATGGTGATAGAATTGGTTACATCTTACATTGTAACCTAAGGCAGGACAGATAGTTTTGCATACATAGTGAAAATTATTAATATAGTTCAAGTATTAACCATTAGCACAAAATGAGTTGTTAATGAATGTATTTAATAAAGGCTTTTGAGTTTAAAATTGACCTGCTTTATCAGTCTGCTAAAAACTCCAATCATAATGATCTCTAATTCCCTATATGTAAACACGTATTTAGTTGTAAGATTACGCTCTTTTTAGCTTTAATGATCACAAAGTAAGAATATAAACAATAATCTTTTCTGCACGCTAGGGTACTCAAATTAAATTTAACTCATCATTGCTGTGAGGGTAGTGTGCCTGAATCCTTTCAGGACATGTGACTCCTACTCAGTGAAAATTGTTAAGTAGAGGTAATTCATATAGCAGTGCAAGCATTTTAATGACCAGAAAGTGGAAAGCTGACCAAGGCTTATGCTATTACCACTGCAGTAACCAAACGTATCAATTTTCAGTTTAATCTGACTGCTGAAATGTTGTTTGCAGGACATGCCCTTCTCTGGTGTAAGTGGTCAATCTCCATGACAGTCCTTCAGACCCAGGTGAGGCATTGATCCCATCCATGAAAGTTCATGTTTTGCAATTTGGTCACCTCTCAAATACTTGCTAGCCAAATGTACGCACTGAAAACCCTAGCAACTAATTTTCTGTCTGCCACTTCTAAGGTGTCACTTCTTACATTTCTCATACAGAATCTCCTGCTGCTGTCAACATATGCTCTATTTTTAATCAGCTCTCATTTTGCAAAATCACACTCTTTGGCATATTAGGAAATGTGCGCATCTCACTGTCCTTCAATAACTGGAATTTCACCTCCTCTTCCCATTCCACTGTGATTTGTCTGAAGACGTTTTTCTTTTGACTTCTGTTCATAAACTTCAAAGAGAAATAGTAGTGACTGATTACAGGAGCCTTGTGTTTAATCAGCAGTGCTGCCCATTGGCTCTAAGAATTTGACTTGCATATTTTCTCATCAGATGCCACATCCTCTTCAGTAGGACACCAGAAGGATGTGATCCAGCTAGTCTGCATCAGATGCCATCGTTACTACATTTGTGGGCTGATGTTGTAACTAAAACCCTGTCTGCCTGAATGTTGGGCTTACCATTTTCATGTGTTTACCAGAAAAATTGCTCAAGGATGCCTCTAACACTGCATAAAGCTGATGGCTTTTTTCATTTTCATTTTAAAAAATCTAAAAACTAAAATTATACTCTACTAGGTATTAGGAAGTTGACAATATCTTAAAATACTTAATAATGCACTCAAGGTTCAATTAAAAGTACACCTGTGACTTGGTAGGCTAAAATAGAATGATGTTATAAAAGACCCCAAAATAAGGTTTCTGTGGAGATTAGAACCAGTTACGCAATAGTAGGCAAAAGAGAGATTGTTTGAGTTTATAAACTCAACTGATATCAACTGGTTATGCTGCTTCCTTGTTTAGACTAAAGGGTTGTGGTTGTCCCATTTCAAACTCCACTGATAGTGCAGTGAACTTTCAATTCCTAAAACAACATATTAGTATATGTTCCATTAAGACTACACTTAGCATCTCTGATCATGCATTAATCATAATTTCTGTGAGAGTTGATAGGTGTCTGTGGATCTAAAACTTAGGACATTGAGAGACACTTGATATTTTGTCTTGTCCTTGGTCCCAGTGGGAGTTAGGGACTGATTAGGATTCCTGCCTACTGTCTTGTTAAAGCCTCCTCTGCTTTTTTGGGCAATCTTTTGTAATGTAACATACAAGAGAAAGCCTAGGCAATAACACTACATCATTTAAATCCCTGAGGATTCAAATATGTTCTTCGTATCTCATTGCATACCAGGGTAGGCAACTGAGACGCTCCTAGGTACTTCTTTTTCTCATCCCAGGGATACCAGGTCTCGGATACCATGCCTGCTTTATTACATTTTCTGGGGCTTATATACATTGATAAGATGGCTCATTTTTTCAGTTTACAGATTGACCATACCACTCCCCCATATATGAAATGCTTCTCTTTGTATATAGCTCATTTAAAAACATCCTTCAAACAAGCCAGCTTTCAGTGAAAGGCAAAGTAGCATCATAAATTCTAATAGCATCATTACAATTGTTCTTAATAAAGTAAGCAAGTGGAGCTGGGGCAGGAGGTTGTTAGAGTCCGTACTGAACACACATCATAATTATCCTTAGATTCCTTATGTTTCAGGCTGCAGGCTTTACAGAAAATCTCCTGCTGGAAGAGCTTTCTTCCCATAAGCAGCTTTATTAGTTTCTTTGGGCATGGAAATGTTCTGTGATTGGACCACAAGACCTCCACTCCATCCGCCTATGCAACTTACGTCGCATACAACTTCTTCCTCCCATCCGGGTGACTAAAGGTGATGCTTTTGCAAAGTGGAGTGTCTTCAGCTGTTAAGCAAAATATTTAAAACAGTTTGCACACTGACAAAATGCTCAACAGAAATATTTGAATGGGAAAATGAAAGTGGCTCATTACCAGCTCTTGACTAAAACCAGACATGACCATAATTAATCACTGCAGGGTGACATTATGCTTTGTGGCTGATCTCCTCCACAGTCTTTGAGAAAGCTTAACAATTACCAAATGCAGAAAACAGCATGGTGTGGCTTCCTCATTTGTGCTCTGCACCTTTAGTACTGTATAAAATTTTATATTATATATATATTCTATCAGCAGAATAGCTTAACTGGCTTTTATATGTGTCCTCTTCATACAAGTTAGTTTTCTCAGATATGCTTATCAAGATTAGATTCATGCTTTACTTGAAAATACCTGGAAAACTGCGCATTGGTTAGAACTTATGGAGTAAGGTTTGTCAGAGCAATCTTCAGAACTATAGCACACAAAACTCATTTGATATCAAGCCCTTCAGGATTTGAGACCCTCAAGATTTGAATCAAACCTTGAAATTTAGGTTTTTTTAATAGTTATTTATCAGTAACTGTAGCTGGACAGTTATGATTAAGCAATTGCACTGTGAATTTGTATTCGTGGCTTATATTTTGTTTCAAGAAAAAGTGAAGACAATTCCAAGATGAATGAGAGCCACCAGGAGTGAAGTCAGAACTGAGCAGTAACTGGGGGAAAGGTAATTCCAGTGTGGGAGATCCTGACCACCAACTCACTGACCACCTACTCAAAAAGGACCACAGACTCAAATAGAGGGAAGAACTGTGCCTGCAGACTAATTAGCATGAGAAGTGAGAGATATAACGAGCAAATAGTGGTTGAGTTCTAATTGATGAAAAAGCTATGGAAACTGTAAACAATGAATGCTGATGCCTTTGTTTGTTAAAATGTATAAATAGTGTAAAGTTTAGATGATCAGGGAGACAGCCTTTTGTGTGCTACCACCCAGCTCCCTCCTTTGCACACACTAGGATAAAAAAACAGAGATACCTCAACTCACTGTGTGAATTGGCACTGGGTAATGAACCCACATTCAGGACAAAAATTTACGTTTGAAGTTGCAGGCGGCAGTCAATGAACTGGTGCATTCATGTCATTCCCAAAGAGATCTTGACAGACTTTAGCTGTAACACACTGGAAAAAGAAGGACCTACCTCACTTTATTCAACAATGTTCTAAATGGTATTGTGTCACAGAAATTTTTGGATCTTTTGAACACACTAAAATAACTGTTTTTGTATTCCCTCTCAGATAAGTGGAAGCTAGGTAATATAGTGGGGGGGTTCTTGGTCTTTATTTTGGATATACATTCCAAAAGATGCTCTGGAAACTGAACTTTTGTCTTCAGAAAAGGTTTAACAATAAACATGTCTAAACATTGTTTAAAATACCTTCTCAGAGTGAAAGCATGCGACTTGGTCACAGTCATACATTTTTAGGTTTTCAGCAGGGTTCCTCTAGTGGCCATGGGTGCTGATGCTTGACATCTAGACATTGGAAAATCATGCTTTGTCACATGGTAGGCCATGAAAATGACTCCCCAAACAGGACCAAAGGAGTAGATGAGACAAATGGAACACTGACGGCCTTTTTGCTGAAAGCCCTGAATGTCAGCAGTACTCCACCTACTCCACCAGAAATTAGAAATCTCTGCTCATCAAATTCCAGTGATCCTTTTGTAAAGGGGATATCAAATAAAACCACTGTGTTTCTTCTAAATCACCTTCTTGGCTTAGACATTTCAAGCAGTTGGGAGCTGCTAAAATGCAAGTTCACTTCATATAATGACACCAGTGTATGCCAAGTCTTTGGCTTACGTACGAACTTCTGTGGCAATGGTGCTAGTTCTCTGAAGTAATTTCTTCTGCTGTGTATAAGCTCCCATGGCATCTGAACAGTAATTACAAGGAAAGATTTAAACAACTGACAGTGGCAATGTTACTGAATATACTTTGATCAATGAGTATCTTCACTTACGTGAATTGAAAAAGCCACTAAAATTAAAAAGTGTCTCTTTTTTAGCAGCAAGGTAAGATGGAAATGCTCTGGGGCTTTCTAGCAAAAAAAGAATCCAAAAGGATGGTGTTTTTTCCTTCCCTAGGTGAAAAGTACACTCAACCAACAGGTCACAACATACTGTTCCCTGTTTCTTTAGCTGTGCTGTGGCACAAAAGAGAGTGCATTCAAATTGAAAATCTTGAAAAAATAAAATTTGAAAGAAGACCTTTAATGTCAGCTAGCAACTGTGTGGTGAGCTGACCCTGGCTGGACACCAAGTGCCCATCAAAGCTGCTCTATCACTGCCCTCCTCAGCTGGACAGAGGATAGAAAATAAACAAAAGGCTTGTTGGTTGAGCTAAGGACAGGGACAGACTACTCACCAGTTAGTGCTCAACTTGGGGCAACTAATTGAATTTGTAGGCTATCAGAGTAGGGTAACGAGAAGTAAAAGTAAATCCTAAAACTATTTCCTCCAGCTCTCCCTTCTTCACCTCACTCCCCTTTTTCTCTACTTTGCGCTCTCAGTGGCACAGGGAGATGGGGAATGGGGTCTGCAGTCAGGTCATTGCATGTTGTCTCTGCCATCCTTCTTCCTCAGGAAGAGGTCTCCTCACACTCTTCCCCTGCTCCAGCATGGGGTCCCTCCCATGGGAGTGAAAACTGCATGAACTTCCCCAGTGTGAGACCTTCCCACAGGCTGCAGTTCTTCAAGAACTGCTCTATCGTGGATCCCTTCTCTGGGGTGCACTCCCTCAGGAAGACTGCTCCAGCCTGGACCCCCATGGGGTCACAAGTCCTGCCAGAAAACCTGCTCCAGTGTGGGCTCCTCTGTCCACGGGGCCACAGGTCCTGCCAGGAGCCTGCTCCAGCATGGGGTCTCCACCGGGTCCCAGTCTTCTTTGGACATCCACTTGCTCCAGGCCTGGATGTCTCCATGGGCTGAAGGTGGATCTCTGCTCCACCACAGACCTCCGCAGGCTGCAGGCAGCTACCTCACCATAGTCTTCACGATGGGCTACAGAGGAATATTCTCACAGCTGCCACCCCTTAGCCCCTGTGGCACCAAACCCTTGCTGTACCAACCCAACACAAACTGTCTAAAGGCCAGTCGCTTACTCACCTCCCTCACATCCTCTTAGGAGCACCACTGCTTTGAACTCTTCAGTGACATGCATGTTATTTGCAAAGACTGAACTCAGATATTTATTTTAGTAAGAAATTAACTTGTTCCTTTACACTTTTGTTACATTTCCTGATAGAACACAGTAAAACATATTAAAAGATACCTTTCACAAGTATTAGAATAGTGTGAGGATTGCCAATTCAGTGCTGAAGTGTGTTAAGTTTCTTGCAAAGTGCATTATTATAACAGGACAACAAACCCAGGGCAAGTCTCCTGCTACAGTAGCCACAATGACTGATAGATTCCTTGTATCTGTCTGTAAACAGAGAAATAACTTTCAAGATTTCTAAATTACTTTTAAGCAAAATTTCTAATCTTACATGCTGATTTTTAATAAAAAATGAAAATTTAATCCTTGCTTCCAATATTTGAGTTTACTTCCTCTGCCATTAATAAATCCTGAAAAAAAAAATGAACCAGTAGTAGGGAAAATGTGCTGCCTTTTTCCTTCAACAAATTCAATGCTTCTTTTAGTATTCTTAGGTGTTAATATTATCAGAATAAAAATTGCTCCGTTTTCCCTCACTACTTCTCTGGAAAGAGCTTACTCTTCAGTATCTGAGCTTTAGTTCTAATATTTCATATTTCTTTTACCCATTTCTGCCCAGGACACCAGCTACTTTGTCTTGCATTTTGGAAAGAAAGGAGTTATTAACCTCATCAGTGAAAGTGTGCAGATCTTACACTTTGCTTGAAGATTTAAGAGATGTATGGGACAAATTCCCGTGGAGTTAAGTGTTGCAGAAATGACAAATTCATGTCACTAAGTGCTCTTAGTGCCATATTTCTAGCCCACCAATTTTATTGCTCCCCAGATGCATTACTATTTTTAGCTATTAATCCCAGCTACTCTCTCAGGCAAAAATCCCTCTGGAAGTTTCACCATTCTGCCAAATAGAGAGAATAGAGACCCTGGTTTTGAGGTGTGTTTCTCTTTGTTTTTGGAGAGGAAGCAATACTATATATTCTTTGTTGTTTCCATCTGAGTATTTTTTTATATTCCTTAAATATAAACATTTTTTATACTTGATGTGGCTCCTCACTGCTATAACCAGTCTTTAAAAAAAATCAGAGCTTAGTCTGAAACTGTTGTTTTCACCATCATCTAAAAGTACAACTGCTTTTTGTAATGAGGCAATGACACAAGGCCACATCAGTCCCCTTTCAACAGGACACGTAGCAGAGTAGCTTTAAAATGACTGATAAGAATTTAATAATCCAAGTGGAAAACTAATGGCATGTTACCAGAAAAATGGACAAGAAATTAAGGATAAGATTCTTCAGTTCAAGACAAAAAAAAACTGAAAGCAGACCATAGAATAATTTGTGTTCTTTAGACCTTTTAAATGTTGGTATTTTTAACTGTCATGGACAAAACCTTATACTGTTAACATCAACAGTCAGGAGATAACCATAGATATAAGAGGTGAATGTCCAAAACTAAGCTTCTGAATTCTCAATCACAGGTCTGCTATTTGCTAGCTAGAACCTGTACTGGCTTGTTGTAAAACATAGAAACACTCTGGATTAAACAGAAGTGGCATGACTAAATCCTGTAATGAAGAAAGACACGTGCCATACCATATGGCAAACCCCTTAATTTAGAGGCAGATCACATGTGTTTCTACATACATTCAGATGAAGAAAGGCTGGTTTACAAAATAGGAAAATGGGGAAATTCCTTGAAAATGCAACCAAAAAAGTGCCCAGAGATGCCTGGGGATTTGGCCACTGACACTCAAATCGGTAACTGGAAGCACCAGAAAAGCACAAAATCAACACTTTTCCCCCAGCTCTCCACGATCAGCAGCAATCTTCCCAATGAGAGAAAGTCAAGACTGGGTGAATGTTATGTTGGGAATGAGTGCGTATGCAAAGTTATTAAGGATGATATTAAGGACGATCACTGCCAGTTTTTAAAACCTCAGTATCCCAGCACACACAGTTTTCTTCACCATGCTCATGACAGTAATACATGAAAGTGAAGTAGAAATAAAACATCTAATAAAGATGCATTACTAGGTTATGTAGACCGAAGCTTCTGTAAGACACAAACTTACCATAAACCACTCAAAATTTAACCAGTTGACCAACAATTAAAACAAATATTTGATGAATCATAACACATTTTTTCAGTATCACTTAGAAAGACTCTCTAATATTTGAACATACCAAACAAGATAATCAAGGCTGAAATATACGGACAGAGAAAATAAATATTGAAGTCAAGACGGAATACCACAGATGTGAATTATCTGTTACCAAGTTTTGCTTGCAATACTTCAGAGCAGGATCAATTAAATGCAAAGCAGAAAGCTACCGAATCTTTTCTCCAGTGAAAATAATCGTACACATTATGAGGTACTGTTGAATTGCACCGACATTGTTGTTCTAAGATAAAGTTGTCACTGAAAATTGCAGTCAACATCCTGCACTGCCTCAAGGCAAGGTTCTCCTCTCCTGCAAATCTAAAGGAAGTTTTGCCTCTGATCCCAGTGGAAGTAAAAGCAAATGCAGAGAATGAAAAACGACACAACAAAATAAAAACATCTCCAACACCAATATATTTCTGCAGCCTCACTGATACTCAAGATTTGCCTGCATATTGTGTCACTGTTTAACTGTACTAGATGAATGAGTGCCTGTAATCATTTAAGTATCATGAAATCCTATATGTATTTCTAAAGTGACACCACACAGCGCACAGAAGTCTTTACAGGTAGCTCAGTTTGGAGCTTGCTAAACGCATTTGATGGGATTGCTAGCCAGTTCTGTGGGTGCTTGAAAAAACGTAGTCACCTTCAGTTGTCTTAGAATCTATGCAGCCTGCAGACACTTGATCGCATGTGGTTACGAACTTGGCTTGCACCTACCATACAGAAAGAGGCTCTCTTTCCAGCTTACTATAATAAATTGCTCAGCTGTATTTGATTTTTAACTACTTTTCCATATGGAAAGCCTATGTGACTTGGCAACTACCATGATCCTAAGAAACTATCATGTCTCTTCACTGCTCAGTTCGAGTGTTTGTAGGACTGGCTCCTGGGTCACATGCAGCTCTGGGAAATTCAAATGCACATTTGTGTTGGAGTTGCACACAGTAATGGCAGCAAGGTGACAGGACAGCGTTGCTGGATGATCAACTATGAGAGCAAGTGAGCCACAGGGAATGCCAAAGGTGGCAGTTCTTCACTGCCTTGCTGTCTAGCTGAATAAACAACTATCCCTCAGTGAAGAACTGCTGCCATTTTCTGCTTACAAATAACTGCCAGGGCCTCTGCTTAGGGGTAGGTGCTATGTGTCTTGTGGATATAGGAAGACTGGGATATGCACTTTTAGTCTGGATAACTGTAGTAGAATGTATTTCTTTGGCCTTGGAGCTGTATGAGAACAGCTGTAACAATTTTGTTTTGCTCAAGAGAAGGAACAAAGAAGTTTGTGTATGTAAGAGTTCATGTAAATGCTCTGCATGAAATCCAGCTGAAGAGTCTTCTGTCACACATTAATGGAAAAGCAGCAGAGAGAGATAAGCATGCTGTTCTAACAACACACAAATTTTGGGTATCGTATTTTTGTTGGAATTAAAAATCAGATTCTTCAATGCCTGTAAAGGTCTCAATAATGATAAAAGAATTGTGGAGATTTAAATGAGCTAACAGTGACACAATACAGCCAGATAAACAGCTTGATAGACTAGCTCAACATTTACAGCTTCATAAACTTGTGATCACCCTTCAGCTGGTGTGGAGGCCGGTGGGCCTACCAATCAAGGGTCCTCAAAGATCCCCTGGAGGACAAACTCCGAGCTTGTTACCTCCCAGTTGTGGAGACCAAAGAAGCCTCTCCTAGCATGCTTTGTTTAATTATGTAATGTACCCCAGTTCTGTTTCCCCAACTGGCCCGTTGGTCTCCCTGCCCCTTTCTATACTATATGTCCCTGATCCAGAAAGTCCTCCCTTCCCTGTTCTCTTATTGGCCCTTGTCCCTTTGCCACCCCCTCACTGTTTCCCTATTGGCTCCCATACCCCAACCCTGCCTATGTACCACCCCTGTGCCCCCAGACCATTGGACCCTGGTGCTCTCTCCACCCCTACCTTCCCCGTATAAAACCCTGGACCCTCGCCACTTCTGGGTCTTTGTCCCTGGATCCATTGACGCATGTGGCTGCAATAAAGCCTCCCGTGGAACCTCACACGAAGACCCTTCCCGGACTCTTTTGTCATCAGCTGTCATCGTGGATTTACCCATGTGTGTGCGTGACTGTGTGTGGGTGCAGGAGCCTCGCCAAAGCAGCTTCCTTGGAGACGCTTTTGGGAAGGTCGCGGCACCTTACCACCAACACCCACCGCAACAAGCTGGTGCCATTTCAGGCACAGAACACTATCACTGAGACTCTTTTAAAGTATATTAACCAAAGAACTACACTATCAGAGCAACAAAAAGACATTATCTAGCTTGTGGAATTGTCCCCTAACATTCAGAGCAGGAAGTTCTGGTTAGTTTGTTTTGTTCTAGAAGTAGGAGCACTGAAATCAGTGGCAGAGACAGACAACCTGATTTGGCCATACAGCATGGGTAGCAGTAAAGCTATCTCCAATCAGTTTTTCGGGTTTTTAATACAGAATGCTCTGTCACACACCTGAAAAGGATGCGTGAAAGTGTTTTTCATCTGGAAATTAAAGCAACAATGTATTTTATCCAAAGTGTAAGCCTGTTCTAGTTCTAAGGTTTCATGCTTTGGTTTTTACTTTTGTAATGTCTTCTACATTATAAATTGAAATACATTTAAATGTATGGCAAGTCATAAATATGCAATCAGACAGGACAGAATTTGGCTCTTCCAGATCCTCATCCTTTCAGTTACAAATCCACCTTTCTAAGGTTAATTCCCTTCTCAGATATCAAAGACCTAGAGTGTGAGAGTGATTGCTGGGATGCCTGTGAGGCCCCTCTTCCTATTCCAACAGCCTGATAACAACAAAGGATCAGATAGGAACATCAGTGTAATGGTGAATGTGAATGGGACAACCAAAACTGTCTCAAGGGATGTTTGTCCAAGACTGATAATGCTAAAGATTAAGATAACAATCAGATGGATTAAACGGTAATCAGGCAATTAATAGACTTTGGTGGGATAAAAAGTCCCCCTGAAAAGCAGTGTAAAAACAGCAGAAACTTTTGCAGCAGTGGGGAAGGTAGCTGCTGGTGCTGGGGCAGACAGAGAAGCCTCACTGCACAGCATTGCTGGGCATTTGCACCCCATTTCTGTGAAGGACACAGGGGAGGGAACCTCCATTGGCATGTGCCTGTGGGACCTTGCAGGGGGCTTCCTCAGTGGCTTGTGGGTCTGGGCTGTAGGGGTGAAACAGGCAAAGATACAGCTGGAGCACCCTGTCCCACACAGTGATACTCAGGAGAGGGGACATGAGCTTGTGACCTTCATACCAAATCATCCATATAGGTGGGAGAGTGGGACAGCATACATAGATGTCATCATAACGTTGGGGATTATAAATGGGTCTACAAATCTTTTAAGTGGCTGTCAGTGTTTTGAAAGCATTTAGTATCAGTTTATCTATTATATTGCTGACACTGATCCTGATTGCATAGTTAATTGACAGTTTCAAGTCACTAAATGTTGCGGTGGTTGAGGCCACCACAGGAGAGACCAAGGAGCCACAGAGTCCCAAGACAGCAGAGGTCTGCTGGTGGGCAGGCACCGATGTCTAAAGATACCTTCCTGGTCATGGCGAGTTCCCACAGTCCCTTGTTCTATTATGTAAATTATCCCCAGTTGGTTGGCCCATTGGCCTACTGCCCTTTTTACTCCCTTTAAGTTCATGCTCTGAAAGGGTCTCCCTTACTCAACACCCCGTTGGTTGCTGGTTCCCTTGTTCTGCCCCTTGCCTTCCCCATTGGTTGCTGTTCAATTACCCCACGTTCTCTCCCCACCTTGGCCTTCAGTTGATTGGTTCTGATGCTTTGCCCTCCCTTTGTACCGCCCCCATATAAAACACTGGACCCCTCTGTGTTCGGGGCCCTTTGTCCCTGGATCCTTCCATGAATAAACTTCTCGGAACTCCATACAAAGGATCTCTCCCGCCTCTTTGCCTTGGGCTGCGCTAGAAGATCTATCCTGCGTTTGAGTGAGTGTGTGTGGCTGCATGCTTCCACCAGCGCAGTGTGTCTGGGTGTGTCCTTGTGTGTGTGTTTGGCACCCCCGAGCGGATCCCCACGGGATGCTTTCAGGAAGGACGTGGCATCCATTCCATCCACCGCCTCACCACGTCAACTAAATATGATGGAACACTTAGATCCTGTTTTGACAAAAGAGATTTGAACATTTCTACAGAGCCAGAGCAGTGGATGATGAGAAAAAGAAATCCAGAAACTTATGCTTGAAAGAGTATTGTCAAATAGACCAAAATGTTTCTTGTAGCAAGGGTGAGACCCATCTGTGCTTGGAGGCTTTCAAAACTTTTATGTAGACATTGCCTTCTGCCATGGTCTCAAGCCCTCCAAATGCCTCTGTAGTTTCTCACTGTAATTCTCGTTTGCAATGCTGAAAAAAGAACATATTTTCATGGCTGATCAGACGGGTGAAAAATCCATCCAGAGCTGTTGTTAAATAGGTGATTCCATTGCCTACCTGTGGTGTTATTTGCTTTTGAGCATTTTGAGTCAAGTTGCATCCTAGGGTTCGTTATTCCGTAAGTGTGGTCATCCCGTGTGAAGCACGGATCATGCTACCAAAGATTGTCGTGCCAGCTGTGTACATTGGTTTGATGTGTTGTGATACTAAGAATATATAGGTGTAGCCAAGGTAACAACTGAAAACAAATGGCTTCTTATTGCAAAAATACTAAAAGGGGGACATGTAACAGTTGGCGATTTAATCAAGTTGACTGACTAGAGAAAATTGCAATTATGGAGAATTCAGCAGAATTGTCTGCTTTTGGTGACAGTTGCGACCTTGGCTGACATCCAAGCAAATTTTAGCACTGGGTCTCAAATAGGACTACACTAGGAGAAACATACTGGCTGCTTCCAATGACCTTCAATGACCTCTGAGGAAACCTGCCTGTCCTTCCTTGACCTCTAGCTTACACGAAGTCTTACAGAAACTGCTTCAGATTATGCAGCAATGTCCTTTGGTGACACCAAGAAGACCTGGTAAGGCTGGACCAAAACAGCAGTGACTTGACCCATACTGCTTTCTATCAGCAGAGATACTGACTTCAGAAACTCCCTACAATTTCCCCTGAACAACCTCTGAGTACTGACCAAAGACACTACATTGGAAGACCTTTTACCTGTGTTGGGCTTGTTACCCAGCTACCAACCAGCTTCTGCTGACTATCCAGCAACTGTCTGACCCACTCCAATGATAAAATAGAACCAGGATCTTGACATGCTATTTAAAAATGTACAGTAATGTATTTTGAAAGAACATTATGGTAATTTTGTTATATGTTACATACTTCCTTCAGAAACAAGAAGTATTTCTTGTATGTAGCATGGCACGGTAACACCTGTGGCAGCAGTAAGAGACATGCCTTTGAAAGCAGAGACCTCCTCTCAATGGAAATGACACTGGAATAATGAAGTAGAAAAATCAGTGTTTTTAAAAAGTGTGTACTTCAATACTCTGCTGAAAGTCAAAAAAGACCTTCAAGTACAGAAATGCCATGTCTCAAAAGTCTTTATTTCAGAGCTTATGAAAATGCTGTGTACCCAGGAAAATAGATGTGCAAGGTATTGCAAAAGATGTGGTTTTAGATTCAAAACATGAACAAACTAAAGTCGCTATTTTCAGTTTTAGTATGAAAATATCTGGACTTCAAAAAAACCCCCATCTTTTCTGGCTTTCCTGACTTCCCTTCTTCATCAAATAAAAGCACTTGTATATGAACAAAGAGTAGAATAGAATAGTGTCCATCAAACATCACACTTCCTGATGAATCCTCTACAGCCATACCTAATTATGAACGATATGCAATTCTTTAGCACAGTCTGCTCAGTGATGGCAAGTCTGTTTTGCAACCCAAAATTAAAGAGCCTTTTAAGGCAGCTGAAAGGTCCAAGAGAGTACTTTACACGCCCCAACTCAATGGTACATAAAGGCTAATGCACTCATGCAGAAGATATTAAAACATTTCCCAAATATGACTATCCTAATGGCATAGTACTGGGCCATTTTCATAGGTGTTGGAGGAAAGGATAAGATTTCCTCCTTAAAATTCCTTGTTGCTGGCAATCGGCATATCCATGGCAAACTACAGGGGCTATCTACCACCTTTAACAAGTGTGCTCCCACAGATTTTCATCACTACATGTCAGAGTCTTCTCCAGTAAGAACCGTCAACCAGAAATACTAAGGAAAGGCCCATCATTCACTTCTTATAAGAATGAATAGCTGGGGATAGGGGAATGCAAGCTTTGTTTCCTCTAAATCTGGCTTCATGTTGCTTATGTGTACATAAAGCGTAATCTCAGCACTGATACCTGTACTACCACTGAGTCCCCTGCTTCTTGCAACCTCAACCAAACCTTCCCATTTGCTCTCTTTTATCTCGGACATTAATTTTGTGGCAATCTGCTCTGGCTGAAAAAGAATTTAATTACTGTGAAATTAGCTTTCTTCAACGTCAGTTTTATGCAGTGATGCAAGCCTGTGTTGTCCAAGTTCATGCATGTTTTCACTGAAGCAGGGCAGCTAGGTAATACCATATGTTTCCCTGGCCTTACTCCACCAAGCTGAGCAACTGAATTCCACTATAATTTATTTCTTTCTCTTTCTGCCTATGCCTTTCTCCCTTATTCTAAAGCATGACATTAGTCATGATGATGATTCAGAATGCCATACTGAAAACATAAATAAAATTGTGATGTGTTTTCACTTGAGCTCAATGCCTGAGCTCATTTCCATCTTCTCTGTGTTGCATACTCTCTAATTTCTGTGCAGATGTGCAGCATTAGGTTTCACAGCCAGATGTATTCTCTGTCAGGGGAAAAATATCTGCTTGCACTGCAGCCCATTACTTATCTGATGTGTCCATAAAAGGCACCTGCAGAAATACTGTTAAGTCTCTTCAGATTATATGCAATGAAAATGTTACTCTCTTCTCTGCGAGAAGCAAGTATGCAACAGTGATGGAAAAGACAACAACCATGTTGCTACGACAGGCAGAAATTTCACACTGCCAACACTACCACCACAGCACCTAGAGACTCATCCACTACTTCGAGAAAAAATAAAGAATTTGTAAGTCATGATTATGTTTCTTTGCACGGAACACGATGATTTCACTTTAAATGTAGAATTCGCAAGGCAGTTTACAATGGGAAAACTTATATAGGAATACCAAGTGTCTTACGCAAGGCTACATGACAATCCACTTACAAAATGAAGACAAACCTTACATCTTCATTTCTGAAGTCCACTTATTCAATATCATTACTGATCTAATGCCAACTGCATTTTTTACTGTAGACCTTGGTGTCTACAACTGCATGATAATTGTCATAAATGACACCAGACAAAGTGGCCTTTTTGCATCAAGGACTCACACAAGGACCATAATGTTAATTAAAAAAACATTAATTAACAAAATTAATGTTTGTTTGTTAATTGTTGGGGTTAATTAAAAGTGATTGAAGTTGACCAAAGTTATAAAGGTTGATTACCTCCCCAGCTACAGCCAACCCCAGGCATTCCATAGGGAGGTAATCCATAATCCCAACCGATTCATAAAAGTTTTTAAGAGTTTTTATCAAGTTTATCAGTTATTAAGTTGATTTCCTTCCCGTCCTAAGCCAACCCCAGGCACCCCATAGGAAGAAAATCCATTTCCAAAAAGTTTTATACTAGTTTTAAATGTTTTAGTTAGTAAGTTGATTTCCTTCCCGTCCACAGCCAACCCCAGGCACTCCATAGGAAGGAACTCTCTCTCCCAAACAGTTCATACTATTTTTAAATGTTTTTATAAAGGTTTAATGTGTTTGAATGGATTTGGACCAGTCATCCTAAAAAGACATGTCAAAAGTTAATGTTTTCTATTTAAATGCATACAGGGGAAAAGAGGATGTGTATTTATGTTGGAATTAATCATTTTTATAATTTATTACATGTGTTTTATATATGTTTTATATTTATTTTAATGGGGGTCTAAGATCTCTAAAGCTGGTTCCTAGCAGGCAATTTCTAAATTTAGAAACCTGCCGTTAGCCCTGTCACTTAGCTCCATGGTAACCATGCATTTCAATGAGGTAGTTTTCCCGCCTTTGGGCCACGATGACATCAGTGGCCCACCTACCCCTAGCAATGCGAGCCTATTGGCGGGAAGACATTACCTCCCCTCTACCATCAACCTATCATCATGGGCCATGTGGGCGTGACATGGGCGGATCAGGGCGGAGACTACACCAAATGAAAGTCGGCTCGTACTGTCCTCGGCAGCCACTTTGTGGCATGTGCAGCTCCTGGGAGGGGCTCCTTTTTCTGTGCCTCTCAGTCTGATCGCCTGCCACAAGGGCCCAGCACCGAGGTCTCAGGCCTCCATCCCGATTAGCGGGACCATTGATTTAAATAACCCTGAGTTCTGGACTAGCCGGAATTCAACCTCGGTGCTGACAAGCTCCGACTGCCAGGCAGTCGTGAGGCTGCCTTGGCGCCCATCCCGCCACCCAGGAATTTTTTTACATTTTATTTCCCTTTTATTTTGTGGATGACCGGACGCTTTGGTTTGTGTTTAATAAAAACATCTCTTTGACATAAACCAGAGCGAGTTGTATCCTTTTCTGACAATAATCAATTTATACTGTCCTACTAGACACAAACCCTTTTTAAATGAACTGCATAGATTACCATTTAGACAAGAGGTAAGTAGTGAAATTCCACAGTTTGATGCCTAATTCTTGCATTAAACAAATTAAATACCGGTAACTTTTTAAACTAGAGTTTAATTCCATTATTTCTCCAAGCTTTTCTGCACTGGTTACACAAACTTTGTCTCGTTTTTTACTTTTATTGGAGCTTTGCTTCCCATAAATTAAAATTACAATCCAACACACAAACATAAATCACTTCATGTTCAGTATCTGTTTTTTAAATCATTAATTAAAGTAAACTAAAAGGAAAATTTTAGCTGGCTGAATACTACATTTTTCAATGTGATACTATTAAATCATCTATCATTAAAGGAATTTTTACAGACTGCCCAGGGAGATCATGGAGTGTCTCTGGTGACATTCAAGACCCACCTGGACATGTTCCTGTGTAACCTGCTCTAGGTGACCCTGCCTTGGCAGGTAGGTTGGATGGGGTCATCACCAGAGGTCCCTTCCAACCCTACTGATTCTGTGAATTTTGAGGAGAGTGATTTTTGTGATTAAATTGGGAGGGTATGACTTAAAAAAAAAAAAATCATGCTTGAGGTCTCTTATGTCCTATTAAGACTCCCTATGTGGGCCTGTTCAAGCTGCTAAAGACCCAGGTCCTCAGGGTACTGCAGGAGTCTCCTGGTTTCTTTTCTAGGCTGTAAATAAATAAATGTCCCTAACATGTAAGTGACTGTGGTGATTTTAATCATAGAATCATAGAATGTTAAGAGGTTGGAAGGGACCTTAGAGACCACCCAGTTCCAAGCCTCCTGCCATGAGCGGGGACACCTCCCACTACACCAGGTTGT
>VZRQ01001711.1:19768-36670 GCA_013397975.1 Machaerirhynchus nigripectus | reverse complement strand
TCGGGGCGGCGGGGCAGTGTTAGTGACGCGGGCGGTGTCGGCTCTTCTGCTCTGCGGGGGAAGGAGCTGGAGCCTTCCGCAGCTGCCTCCCCGCCGCCTCCCCAGGAGGTTCGGACCAGACGCGGATGGTGCGAGACGGGCCTGATCCGGGCCGGGAGTGCGGAGGTGCCGCAGCCGCCGAGGTGGCATCGGCTGCGCGTTTGGAGAGGCGGTGGTGAGAGCGAGCCTCTGGTCAGTGCGTGGGTGCAAGGAGTCAGTGGGGGTGGCTGGCGCCCTGTCTTCCCTGAAAATACTAAAGTCACGGTGTCATATGGCCAAGTCAGGTGGCCTTGGCTTCCCCGCTGTCGTTCGGGCGGGGCACCGGCTGCCTTCTGAGAAGGAGCCGGAGCGAAAGAGGCTTTACCCTTCTGCTGTGAGGAAATAAATAAAAAAGGAAAAAAGAAGTTCAGATACAGAGCTCTGGTGAGTTAGAGCTGCGGTAGTGAGGTGTGTGTTCCCTCTCGTTTGGTCCCGGGTGGGATTCCCTGCTGTTGTCATGTGGAGTGCTGCAGGAAGAGAGGAGAGGAAGGTTGCCTTCTGCTCATGTGAGGTTTTCCTCAAGATGAGTGGGCTTTAGCTGTTACAGTTTTCTGTCCTTGGTTGAATTTGTTTGCAAACCTTTTTTATTTCATATCTTCCTGTAACTCTAGTGTGACTTTCAGGGAAGGTGGAACTTCCTGTTATCTTCTGCAGTCTCATCAGAATGGGGAAGCTGTAGAGTTGATGGAAACTGCTAGGAAGAATGTTCAGGGATTGTGTCCACACAAGATAAAAAGTTATCCATCAATACAGTCTATAAAGTGCTGAGCACTTGTCTTGTATTATAACACCATGTGTGTGATTTAAAGGGTATATTTATCGTGTCAGTTTTCTTACACAAGCTGTATGTTGTGCAGGTTCATCATACTTATGTAGTGAGTAAAGGTCTGATTAATGATTGTAAAGCATGCCACTTTGTTATATGGAACATATATATGTATATATACACACTTCCTAAATGAATGAAGTTTAGGATGAAATCTCAGGTGAAGCAGTCAGTTTGCCTCTTGAAAGTGTCATTTGGAAACAAAAAAATTGTAGAAAGGCTTTGGTTGGAAGGGACTGTAAAGATTATGTGGTTCAAATGCCCCCTGCTCTGGGCAGGCATGCCATTCACTAAATCAGGTTGCTCAGTGCTCCATCCAGCCTGGCCTTGAGCATTTCCAGGGATTGGGCATTTGCTTTTCTGGGCAACTTGTTCCAGTGCATCACCACCATGATGGTAAAAAATTTCTTCCTAACGTCTAGTCTTAAATATTTCTTGTCATGGAATTAAACAAGTCCTACCACTACCTACCCATGTAAAAAGAGGATGAGATAATTATGAGAGCTGTTCTAACTTTTTTCCCTACAAAAACTTCTTTTTTTAGGTAATGTAAGCATTTCAGTTACACAAGAGAGAGGAAACAGCCATGTCAGCTCTTTGTCCACCACCGTCTCCTGCAGTTGCCAAGACAGAGATCTCTTTGAATGGCGAGTCACCATTACTAGCTGCCACTTTTGCTTACTGGGACAATATTCTTGGCCCCCGAGTGCGGCATATCTGGGCTCCAAAGACAGAGCAGGTACTTCTCAGTGACGGTGAAATAACTTTTCTTGCTAACCACACCCTGAATGGAGAAATACTTCGGAATGCAGAAAGTGGTGCAATAGATGTGAAGTTCTTCGTTTTGGCAGAAAAAAGAGTAATTATTGTGTCATTAATCTTTGATGGAAACTGGAATGGAGACAGAAGCACATACGGACTATCGATTATACTTCCGCAAAGTGAACTTGGTTTCTACCTGCCACTTCACAGAGTATGTGTGGATAGGTTAACACATATTATAAGGAAAGGAAGGATATGGATGCATAAGGTAAGTTTATTGTTCATTACCTAAAATAATTGTTAGATTGTCTTTTGCAGAAGCAAAAATTGAGATGGTGTGACATCTGTTATGTAGGAGTCCAGACACACAAACTCAGAAGAGGCTGGTCTCTACACAGTTTTGAAGGTTAAAGGTTATCAAATTATTCTGTCAGCAAATCCAAGGCTGGGATTTTTAGCTACAGGATCTATCCTGGTGATATAACTTCTACAAGACTTGTGTAGTTGAAAGAGGTTTCCTGTAAAGTTTTTCATCTCTCTGAATTTTATATAGGTTGTTGCTTTTAATTGTGTTGATTTGTGTATTTAAACTAGGTACAGTTGTAAATCTACTGTGTTTCAAATTGTGGTTTTCTTTGTTGAGGTCCAGAAAAGGGAACTAATACAATTATTTTCTCAATGCTGATACAGTTTCAGTTTTTAAAAAGAGGGTGTTAACAAAGAGTTTGCCAGGACTTAAACTGTGTAGAACTAAAGGGAGTTACAAAAATACATCTGCTTTAGTCCAAATATTTCTACTCCTGAAACTCAAAAACATGCTAAGTTTTTCTTAAGCATTGGAACTCTTACCTTTGGGTAAAACATGGATAGTTCATTATTAAGTGAAAACTTTTATGTATTTTTCTTGAAAATAAATAACAGTCTAATGGTAAAAATTTAAATTTTTGTCATCTTCATGGAGCCCAAGCTGTCTTAGAACAGTAGAATGCACATCAGCTGGGTGATGTTTATGGTGATGCACTTTTGCCTGATAATCTTCTGTTCTGAGACTTGTAGTCAACATACTTCAGACTTACTCTTTGACTGCTCTTATGTGATCTCATTACAGAAATAACAAGCTGATGTTATTTTTGTGGTGGTGTTTCCTTTTTTCTGTATTGCCTAATGATGGTGGGTAGTGCTTTCTGAAACACTACTTTTCATACTTTCTGGGGTTTACTTTTCAGAAGAAGGATACTTCATAAAGTTCTCTCTCAGTATAGTAGAAACACAAATATTTAATTCCTTATCTAGTCTTCTAAAACTCTGCTAGATGCTAGTGGTTTTGATGTAAGTGAATGCTATCTCATGTTCCTGATTACATTGCTTCTCTCATTTACTGTCCTCTGTACTGACTTATAATGTCAGTGGTCAAATAAGAATTATCCTTCATTTTTAGCTGTAACACATTTTCTCAGTTTTCAGATATTGCTCCATACCAGTATGTTTAAACAGTAGCAGTAACCTTCAAGCAGCATGGAGAATGACAAAAAAAAATGTTTTCTACTAATTTTTTCTTTCTCAGAAGTTAGTCATTACGTTCTTAGTTCTTTTTCAGATGTTCTTGAAGTGGGTAGGGTCAGTTGAATTAGCTGAGACAGTGATACATTGTGAAATAGCCTTTTTCCTTTTTTTTTTTTTTTATGGTGGGAGATCACACATCCCTGCATAGATCTGCAGTTCTTCAGTCTTATTTAGAAAAGAGAAAGCTGCTTTATTTAGAAAAGAGAAAGATGCTTGAAAAATGACCATTAAAATTTAGGCATGAGTTGTAGAATAATCATAACAACGATAATGAATTAAAACTGGTTCATTTTGTAGTTTGCATTTTGAGGCGGTTTAGCAGCTGTGGTTACATACTGCAAATCAAAAGATGTTTAAGTCCTATCTGAAAGGTGTTGTGTATCTTTTCTGGAGGTTCTAATAGCTGTGATTATTAGCTTTCATTAGTTCTGTGTAGCGCCAGACAACATTTCCAGCTAGACTTGAGATGAGAAGAAGCCTTCTAAACTTGAGAATTAGGAGAAACATGGGGCAGTGTTCAGACTGGCAAAGAAAGATAAGCAACTCTGAGCAAGTCATCAGTGCAGGATTAGAAATCCCTTTCACCTACTCCAATTTATGCTCTATTTGTTTGTCTAATAATTTTGAACAGTTGTGTTTCTGAAAAGAAGGGGCTTTACACCACTGGTTCAGCCGTATCTTCAAGAAGACTTGAGTTTTTTAAAAGTCATTGTCAAGAATGTCTTCCTTCTCTGACTGAAGGGTGGAGGTGTGCTGAAGGAATCTGCCTTGTTCCAGTATTATTTTTCACTGGTGCATCTTTTAGATGGTTAGAAAAGTTGTATTACTGTTTCAGGGCAAACTACTCTATTATTCCCGATTCATCTGCTCAAAAAAACCTCTTGCAAACTCTTTTCATACTTGAAGTTGATTAAGTCTGAGTAGGTCAGTCACAGGAAACTAATGAGTAACCAATAAAAATGAAATAACCTGTCAGCATTTAGCAAAAGATACCTTACTTCTTCCAGCATCTGCCATTTCTGGTGACTTGTATTGATGCTCCAGGTATTAATGCCAAATTCTCTTTATGAATAATAACTTTATTGCATTGTAAGTTCATTTTAAATGCAGTTTGCTACTCAGCTGCTGATGAGTCTGTTTTCAGAGGTTTGTCCAGTCTCTTGCACGTTGTGTTTTGTGTACTCTGAGGTTTCATGTCTCCTGTACTTGGTTATAAAACGATGTGTTGAAGACTTGTAAGTGCCTCAAGAGGTGGGAAAAAATGTCTTTTGTTTCCTACCCTCCCCAGTCAAATAATTTTTCTCATTCTTAAGATCTTATTTTTCTCTTCTTGCATCAGGAATCCTCAATCCATACTGTATCCATTTGAAAATAAAAATCCATACATAAAGCGGACTTCTTCACCATAATCTGATCATATGGCATTTTCTTGATCTGTAATGAAGAAAATGTTTTGACGTTTTCATCAAACCCTCCCTTTCCTGCTGTTCCTGCCCAAATGTGGGAGATGTTTGGTGGAGGGCAGAGCAGGGAGCGTTGATCTGTGTTGCATGACATCACTTCCTCCTAAAGTCAACTCTGTAAAAGAAAAAAGACTTGGACATCAAAATTTGAATCTAAGAAGCGTGACTCCACAGGGAAGAAACTGTACTGTGTGACTGTTGTGTGCATACAAGCATGAACACATGCCAGAGCATTTATATTTAACTGCTTCTCTTGCTCAGGAGAGGCAAGAACATTTCCAGAAGATTGTCTTGGAAGGCACGGAAAGAATGGAGGATGAGGTAGGGGCCTTCTAGTGGATGCATGTGGCACACTGTTGCAAAACCATTTGACTGCATCAGGTGACTGTAGAACTTGGTGCTATTTCTTACTTTTGGGATCCAGGAAGATGCATTGGATGGGCTAATAATGTGACTTGCACAGTAGGCAAAATTTCTGAAGATAGGATGATGGAAGCTGTGATCAAATTAAAGGAAAATATATTCCATCACTTTAGGGGTAAAGTAGAAATCTGTGAAGAATTATTACCTTTCAGAAAAGGAAACTCATTAACTTGAACTTGAAGCTCTGTAAAGGTAGCAGCTTCCATAGAGTCATCCCAGCGTCCTGTCAAGGTTGTTTTCTTATTAGGTTAGATCACCTTTTTGAATTACAGAGACAAACAGAGTCTGTCATGTTGGAATCTGCTTGGAGACTTAATGGATAAGACTGAAAAGAATTTGATTTCTGAAACTCTAAATGTGAAATTGTGGCTTCATTTTCTTGTGACAGATAAGTCAGGAAAGAATTTTTGTATATTAAGAAGGAATATGCCTGGTTTGGTTTCCAGTCATTGTTAAAACATCAGACTTGAATGTAAAATGCTTAACAGTGGTTGCACATAACATAGTATGGTCAAATTATCTCACTTCAAATACTTCTTGTCTAGGCCAATCAAAACTGATGCTGAAAATTATCATAAGACATGGAAATGCATTTTAGGCATGATGGTGAGAAGCCAAATACATGTTTCCAGTCCATAGTTACTGATGAGCAAAGCCCAAGAAGTCTGTGCATCAGTTTCTGCTCATACTACCCTTCCAAGCAATAGGAAGTTAAGGATGTTTTGCATGTAGTACTGCAAGTTCATGTTAGTAGAAACTTCTAATACTCCCCAATGTGCTTTTACTTCAAGTGTTCTATTTATTGTGCAGGGTCAGAGCATCATTCCAATGCTGACAGGAGAAGTCATTCCTGTAATGGAACTTCTTTCATCTATGAAATCACACAGTGTTCCCGAAGAAATAGATGTAAGTTCTTGTTTTATGTGTATTGTAAATGTTTTTAAAGTGGCTTTCACCCTCTGGATAAAACAGTTTTGGCCCTTTAGTTTGATCACTCACTTTGCCAGAGAAAATGCCCATTTTCCTATATTCTTGTGTACTTCTGTAGCTTCACATTGAGTTCTCCTACATGCTGTAAGGAATGGCAGTATTCTTTATGGTCATCAGTTAGCAAAATTGCCTGCATAGAATGATGTCATTTTAGGACTGGAAAGGCAGTTTGAGGCAAACCAAAATGAATGGGCAGATTAATAGATTTGATGTTGATACCTGTTTCAGCACGTTACAGTGTTCTTGTGGAAGTAGAAGTGATCTGACATTCACTAATTTAAAGTATTCTGGACTTTTTTTACAAAAAAAAACAAACCACTAGGAGGAACCTGACTTGTGACTGGTAAAGACTTAACAGTCAAGTGACTTTCTCATTTTCAAAATGCTTTGTCTGAAGTCAGGTCTTTTTAAGATTGTGCTTTTTGGGGAGGTCTTACAACTTAACTTAAATAGTTCCCAAACAGTTCCCACCTATCAAAGCGAAAATTAATTAATTTGAAGGTGATCAGGTCCTTGTCTAACTTTTGTTTATGTTTACTTGCATTTCAGATAAGTGACACAGTGCTAAATGATGATGACATTGGAGATAGTTGCCATGAAGGCTTTCTCCTCAAGTATGAAATTCAGTTTTGATTTATGCTGTAGTAAAATGATTTAAACTTCTGTATGCATCTAAATGTATCTATCTGCATGTGCATGTGAACGTGGGTTGGAATAGATTTTTTTTATAGGAGGGGGAACAATGATAGGTATTTGGCTTTTTGAGATTTTTGTCATTAAAATATTATAAAAGTTTCTGTCATTTTACAAGAATGGTTCTGGGCCAGTAGCTGCCTCTCTGTAGACTGTGCTGTCACAGGATCTTTTTGTTTGATAATAGAATTCCTATCAAATACAAGTTTTTCTTTGATTCCTACATTTAATTTTACAAGACTCTAAGTCAAAGTCTTGTATATTTTTTTTTAATACCCAAAAACCTGGGTTGTGCATAAACTCTAAATAAGAGTCATTAATGATATGGCATATGGCATGCTTATTGTTGGGTTGTGTATTTTTTTTTCCCCATTAATTTTTAAGTGGAAATAGTTGAACTTGAGAGCAACTTGGTCTCTTCCTATGGGAAAGTATATTTCATAGATTTTAATTAATGTTCTGTTAGCTTTCATAGTGTCTCCTGCATAACTGCATTTGTACATGTAGTGCTTGGTGACATCTATTTATACACCATCACGTGTGCTTTCAATACTGAAGAAACTGTTGAACTTTTGGATTTCAGCAGTAACCTACACTGCTGTTTAAAGTCCTGTGGTTGTGGGCATATAGGCTATATTCATACTTGGAGCACTTTTTCCTGCTTGTGAAGGTGATAAATGTTTCATTTGAAAAATCTGGTTAAATGTATTAACCTATGTCTGTTTTTACTTCCAGTGCAATTAGTTCACACCTGCAGACCTGTGGTTGTTCTGTAGTCGTAGGGAGCAGTGCAGAAAAGGTTAATAAGGTAACATACTTTCTAATAAACTGAACTTGAATGCTGATTATTAGGAGTGTTAGTGTGTTTCTTGGAAAAAAGTTAATCTGTAAACATACTTGAGGCTGAAGAAGGAAGGAATACTGTTTTCTGGCTATCTTCAGCTGACTGGTCTAGCAGAAGATAATTCTGCCTGAAAATTGACTTTTAATTGTATTCTGACAACTATTAAGAAAACCAGTGTATTTAACTGATACAGTATGTAAATGAGTCTGAGCTTTGAAAATTAGGTTTGTTAGCTAAAATACACAGATTGAAGAGACTGACTGGCCTTGCCCATTTCAGCTGGGTCAATCACAGAATCATCAAAGCTGGAAGAGACCTTTAAGGTAACCGAGTCCAACCATCCACCCTGGCACTGCCACTGTAACCCCTAAACCACTCAACCACATCACCCATCGCCAGATCCAGATGTCTCTTAAACACCTTCAGGAATGGGGACTCCACCCCTTCCCTGGGCAACCTCGGCAACTGTTCTAGTGCCTGACCACCCTAAAAGCGCAAATTTGTTTTATAATAAGCAATCTGAATCTCCCCTGTCTCATTTTGAGGCCATTTCGTCTTGTCCTCTCACTGCAGGCACAGCAGGAGAGAACAGTCCTCACCTCACTACACCCTCCTTTCAGGGAGTCGTAGAGGGTGATGAGATCACCTCTGAGCCTCCTCTTCTGGAGACTAAACACGCATTCCTCATAAGGCATGTTTTCTAGTCCTCTCATGAGTCTTGTTGCCCTTCTCTGGACACACTCCAGCACTTCAGTGTCCTTTATGAAGCGAGAGGCCCAGAATTGAAGACAGTATTTGAGCTGTGGCCTCACCAGAGCCAAGTACAGGGGGACAGTCAGTTCCCTGGTCCTGCTGGCCACACTATTGCTGATACAGGCCAGGATGCCATTGGCCTTCTTGGGTACCTTGCACACTGCTGGCTCGTATTAAGCTGGCTGTCAGCCAGCACCCCCAGGTCCCTTTCTCCTGAACAGCTGTCGAGTCACTCTGCCCCCAGCCTGTAGTGCTGCATGGGGTTATTGTGGCCCAAGGGCAGAACCCAGCATTTGGCCTTTTTGGCACCTCTGGCATTTTGTCCTTGGTCCATTGATAAAGTCTGTCCAGGTCTCTCTGCAGAGCCTTCTTACCCTTGAGCAGATCAACACTCCTGCCCAGCTTGGTGTCATCTGCAAACTGACTTACAGTGCATTCGTTCATCAGTAAAGATGTTGAACAGGAACAAGCCTAGAACTGAGCCCTGGGGAAAGCTGGTAGCAGTGAGTACACAGACAATACCCATGTCATTGGGTATTGCCTGTATGCTCTTAAGCAATTACTGTATCCATAATTTCTCCTGCTCTGGGCAGTAAACATACTTCTGTGTCATGAGCTGCTTGTGTTTGATGGAACCTGTGTCTGTTTCTTCAGTGTGAAATAAAAATGATGAACTGTGGGCCTGCTGAATATATTATATATTACTTGTAGACTTCATAGTATATAGCACTTTTTTGCCTTAATGAAGTGCAGCAGTTTTTAAAAAAAAATTAAAGGCACCTTTAGTAAACCTATGTTTTGAAATAAACAGTTTGTTATGCTTTATAAAAATTGGGGCAGAGGGAATGCATTGTTTCATGTGTATTACCAGCTCTGATCAAATCAACAGTAAATGCTGATGCCCACAAGCAATAGGCAAACCAGAGAAAAGAAAGTTCTCAGATCTTAGCTGAAATCAGCTAACCATAGTAATATGTATTGTTTCAGAGATGTAAGATTTACACACAGTTAAGTTATTGGAAATGTTACATGTGTAAGAGAAATGTTATACATGTACACAGATATGCTATATATAATACAAGAGGAAATGTTAGAAGCTTAAGTAGTTACAAAACACAAATGGATGATTAAATAGTTAATAAAAAGGATTTAATGTCTAAATGCTTATGAACATGTAAAATAATATATCGATAAGCTAGACAGTATAGGAAAAAACAGTGTAAAAGAATGTGGCCCTCAAGATCCATTCAGGGTAATTCTACGCATGTTCTTATCAGCAGCATGCTCCTTGTGTCACGGTACAACTGTTCTGAAGTAACTGCTTTCTTAATAGCATACTTCAGCTTGCCTCGAAGTAAAAAAACCACTTGCAGCATATTGTGACAAAAAGCGTCAGTCAGAAATTATGTTGTCATTGGTTTAGGTACTGCAGAAACACGTTGTGGAAGGACAGAGCCTTTTCAGGTATCTTACAGACGCAGATAGGACACCACAGGTTAAGACTGAAAGATGAGCAGAACAGAATACGTGTTGTGTTTGGAGTGATTACTGTTTCAGCCCAGAAGTTTGAAGGTGGATGATGAAGTACCTGTGTTCATTATAATAGAGAGTTTAAGGAAATTACTGAGGAAATGAGCATGGATGCTTATTTACAAAATTGACTGAGCCTGATTTGAGACAATAACTGCTATTTCAATAAGGAATGAATAAAATAAGAGGCTTAAAAGGCTAGGAAAGTAATCACAGTAACTCATGTTTATGAAAAGAAAGATGTAGAAGATAGAAGTGATTTTTTTTTACATAATTGAGTAAAAATAAAACTTGGTTGCAAAAAAGTCTTGAATTTTTTCATCATTTGACAAGAAATTGGAATAGTATGGCTTACAGCATCAGTAATTAAAAAGTAAGTAAAGGTAAGCCTGTAAGCATGTCATGTTCTGTGACCTTTTATAAAATCATGGCTTTTCTAGTAAGCATGGTGAACTCTTTTGTTCATCATTTTAAATGCCTAATGCAGTCTAGCCAGACTTACTTCCTTACATTTTCATGTTTTTCGAAACTGTTCTTTTTAATGCAGATTGTGAGAACATTGTGCTTGTTTCTTACACCGTCTGAGCGGAAGTGTTCCAGGCTCTGTAGAAGTGAGTCCTCTTTCAGATACGAGTCAGGACTTTTTGTTCAAGGCTTACTCAAAGTAAGTATGCTTAGGAAAGTTCTGTTCTTCTGTAGTTTAAGAACATTCTTCAGTGTATGTTTGTGCATAAGATACGCACTCACATGCACACATTCACATTCAAAAAAATGTGTCATCTTCCTTGATGTCACCTTTTCTGGCGCTGTAGCTTTCCTTGTAATTATCTTCATGTTCAAATTCCAAGCCAGTCTTTTCGATGATACATCTGTTTCTTCAGGATTGTTCAGGATTGTTCATGTACTTTGAGGTACAATAATAGTACTCTTTTTTCTCCTTGGGGCTAGAATCCCAAAAGGCATTAAAGTTTTTGTGTTTTAACAAAACCAAGGAAGAACAGTCACATCAGGCCTGGAGTTTCCAAGTATTTTAAACAGTCTGTAGCAATGGGTGAAGATGAATAGAAAAATAATGCTTCTTGCTCTAGTAAGCAGTCTGAACTTACCAGATAACTGTAATACTGTAATGCTAATGGGCTCACAAACCTGGAATACACAGGTCACCTCAGCACCTGTTTTCACAGGTCCTTAACAAAACCTGTTTGTTTTGTTAAGGAAATCATCCAGTATTAAGGACTTAATGCTGGACTACAACCACCAGTTGTCCCAAACAAAATACAGCTGAAAAAATGGGTTATATAGTTCAGGTATGATGCTTTAATATTGTTTTGTTCCAATACAGCTTTGCATTTTTAACTAAAATAGTATTCTTTTTGCACTAAAACAGGATGCAACAGGAAGCTTTGTATTGCCCTTCCGCCAAGTAATGTATGCCCCATACCCTACTACACATATAGATGTGGATGTCAATACAGTAAAGCAGATGCCCCCTTGTCATGAACACATCTATAACCAACGACGATACATGAGATCTGAGCTGACAGCATTTTGGAGAGCTAATTCAGATGAAGAAATGTCTCAGGATCATATTATCCACACAGATGAGAGTTTCACACCTGATCTGTACGTAGTCTTCTCACATCTCACGAAACTATTTGATTTGGGACAAGAGTGTAGAGTACAGAGCCTACTTGCTAATAAAGTACATGGAGCTTCTTAAAAGCAAAAAATCTTCTTCAGCTCTGGTAGTTACATTTGTTTTGGCAGAGTTTACCAGGTCCTTCAGTAGTTTCGTTACATAAAATATTATTGAAATTAATTTTCAGTGATAATTCTGACCATGTTACGTTAATTTTATTGCCTATGTAGTTAGGGGTATAATAGACGTAAGTGTATTTGACAGTGGCCTTCCTGGATTTAGTTAATTTCATCTGCGTGCTTCAAAATTCTGTGTTGCCTTCAAAAATATCAGAATTAAAAGTCACTAGAATTTTAAGTTCACTTTTAATTTCAGGCAGACTGTCAACAGTAATGCTACTGCAATGCTCAATTCCAAGAAGGTTAATATCCTGTACTTGCATTAACTCATATTTGTTTTCTTTTCTATAGAAATGTCTTTCAAGATATCCTGCATAGAGATACATTAGTAAAAGCCTTCCTGGATCAGGTAATTCTTGCTTTTTCAGAAAAAAAAAAAGAAATACAGTTCAGTACTTTGACCCCTAGTAAAAGATAACTTAACACAAATGGATCATTTAATGGTTTGGTAGTTTTTTTTCATACTACTGCTATGATTCTTCTCTACATAAGTAGAAAGAAAAATATCGATATAAAACTGAAACTCCTGCTTACGTGTGAAAAACAAGGAACATTTTCTGTTGCTGTGCAATAGTTTCTACAATTACAGTATTGAAAAAACTGCCCGACTGGGAATAATTTCAGATTATTATCCAGACAGAATTGTAATACAGCTTCATTTGTTGTATCTGATCAGATAGAAAATGTAGAAAGCATGCTGACTATATATACAAATCTGCTGTTATTTGCCTGCTTTGCTATAATTAAGGATATGTTACGTGTGTATGCAATGTTTCTTTATTTTCCACATTCTTGAAATGGTTCTTGAATTTCCATATCTACCTAGTATTCTTAATTTTTAACAGATCTTTCACCTGAAGCCTGGCTTGTCTCTAAGGAGTACTTTCCTTGCACAATTCCTGCTAGTCCTTCACAGAAAAGCCTTAACTTTAATAAAGTACATAGAGGATGACACGTAAGTGAACAGATAATAGAAAGCATTTTTAGAGAAACTTCTTTTGTTCTTTTTTAAAACACATTTAAAAAACATTTTTAAATGTTTTTATTTTCTTGCAGGCAAAAAGGAAAAAAACCTTTTAAGTCCCTTCGTAGCTTAAAGATAGATCTTGACTTGACAGCAGAGGGCGATCTTAACATAATAATGGCTTTGGCTGAGAAGATTAAACCAGGTCTACACTCCTTTATCTTCGGGAGGCCGTTCTACACTAGTGTACAAGAACGTGACATGCTCATGACGTTTTAAAGTCTTCCCTGCATCTGATATTGCAGTCTTGCAGAGCAGGAAATCTGTCAGTGTGACCCCCCCACTGGTGACAAGCATCGACAGCTGAGGGTGAAGCACCAGGAGCACAGTAACGCTGAGGTGTGTCCCAAGCAGTAGGGGTCTTGTTAGAGCAAATTTCAGCTTAGCTAGATAAGCATGATTTTAATTAATTTGTCTCTTCTGTGTGTTTTTTTAATTGTAAAAGTAAATGTTACCAGAGGTTCTTTGGCCATATTGGCTTAGTAGATAAATTTGGACACGTTTCGGTGTGTGATAAAAGGAAACATTTTAATTTTTATTCCCCAGAGACTTCTTTCAGGTGTGTGTCAAATTTTCCCTATTCTGCAGTGTCAGTATTTTCAGTGTTTCCGCAGAAAACAGTACATACATCCTCTCTAACCATGGAGGTTGCAGAAAAGGCACCTTCCAAGAGTTTCAGAGTTTTAAAAACTGTTGTTCCTATGTATGTGGTGCAAATCTGAAATACGACTTTCCTCATCTGCCTCTTTTAACACTACTGACTCCTCCCTGTAGAGCATTTTAACATATTTGGAATTTTTAATATATTATGAAGTGCTATTCCTGAGTGCAGACTGTTGATTATTAGCAGCTTAAATAGCAGTACGTTGCACATGGCAACTAGGTCATTACTCAAACAACTTTGTGCATGTAAGTGCCAGCCAGGATACTCTTATCACATATTTCTGGGCTGTCCTGCAGTGGGATGTTCAGTGATCAGCTAACTGAGGTCTTTCAAAACACAAAACAGAAGACTTGTGTCATTCCACGGCAGTTGTCAGTCTTTCTGTGTGTGTAAACTGCTACTGGTAGTTCCACTGTCAGTTTCAATGAGGTTCATAGAATCATTTAGAATGGAAAAGACCTTCAGTATCATGGAGTCCAACCATTAACCCAGAATTGCCAGGTCCGCCAATAAACCGTGTTCCAAAGTGCCACATCTACACATTTTTTGAACTCTTCCAGGGACAGTGATTCCACCACTTCCTGAGCAGATTGTTCCAATGCTTGACAAAATACTCAGATTAAAGTATTAGACTCTTCCAAAGAACATCAAGGTGATAGCCAAACTAAAAGATAAATTTTTTTTTCATTAACATCACCATTAATATATTTAGTAATCCTTAATTCAGAGATGTGGACAGCTATGAACTAACATGATTAACATTTTAGTAAGTTAACTCTAGTCACTAAGCTTAGCTATTTTCTTAGTTTGGCTTAGCATATCTCCAGTTAATCTTGAAAATCAAAACACATTTTCTATTGGTATGCCTCAACCTTTCTTTCTCTATAGCATGTAGAGCAGTGTGGTGTCAGGTGAATCCAGAATTTTTTTTTTTACCTAGAAATCAGAGGTACATCTGTACTGCATGTTGTTGTATGTCTTCTCTTCTTGGACAACTGTAGGCATTTATTTGTGTCATGTTTCAGCATAAGGTCATAACTGAATATTCACTGGAAAAGTTAAACAGCTGCACTGATTGGAGAAGCTGTGCCTGCTTTATTGCTTACCTTGTTTACAACTCTCCTTTGTTAATACGTTTCTGTTTCAAGATAGCTTTTTAGTGTTGCTTTCATGCAATGAGGCAGAAAAGTTAGACAGAACTTAGATTCACAACTTTTCCTGACATGTCTAACACTCAGATTTTAAAAGAAATACTGTCCTTTATTTAGATTCCCAAAATTCCTTTACATTTCCTGAAAGACAAAGATTCTCAATCAAATGCTTAAACCTTCTAGAAGATGGGAAATTGAACCCCATCTGCACACCAGTTTTGTGAATTAGCACCATCGGTGTTACCTGGTAGCAAAAGAATTGACATTTTGTGGCGCCATCTTTTTGCTGTGCATGCATGTAGAACTCTTGCAGTAAGCTTGGTGATGCATCAATAGAGCTTCTCAGAAGTACGCTGACATAAGTTACTTGTGCTGAGATTCTGTTTGTCATTCTACCACTACTGTTCCCTTCTGTGTTTTCAGTCAAGGCATTACAGCCTGAATGTGCTTAAGTTGTTACTCTCATGTCTAAGATAGTGAAAGAAATGTAATAAACACTGCAGAAACTTCTTATGTAGAAGTTGTGTCACAATAGAAGAGCTTTAAATCTGCTGCTGAAATTAATCCTTTCAGCTTGATAAGCATTGGAAACTCAACACTGACACTACTAACAGTCAAGCTGTTCATTTACTGAAGATTCTGTTAGTCTTTGAAGTTACTGAAAACTGGAAATTCAGTTGCTACTTTTGTTGCACAGCTGTCACAAGTGCAGAATGTATAGTGAAGTACATTGTTAAATGCATCTGCATGTTGTGTTGTAAATCTAGCTCAGGAAACAAAGTATTCTAATAAAATTCATGCACGATTTTTTGACTTTAATTGTTGCTGATTTATTTTTGCAGAATTTCTGTTCTGTATCTGACAGCATCATTATCTTTTATGCTTTGAATTAAAGAAGAAACGTTCCTTCCTTCTTGTTAAATTAAAAGTTACGCTTGGATGTTGCTGTCACTGAAAAAATCCACATGCTATTTAGTTACTCATTTCTGTTATGGACTTACTTCTTTCAAGCTGAGACCAGTGGGACTTGCTATTCCTCTGATGTACTCAAATATGAATTTTAAAAAGCTTTAGTCCTATAAGTGAGAATTTAGAAATGTTTTATCTAGAAGTCAGCGAATACCTTTCTTTCTAAAAAGGAAGATTTTATTTCCTTACATTTAAAAGAAAATGGCAGATTTATTTCTTCCAGCTGGATTTGAAAGGGAAGTAGTGTTTTCAAGCATTTTTAGTAGCACATTATTCCTGGTCTTTGCACACCTATAGAGGTAGCACAGAAAGATACCCACTGGACTGTCTTACTTGTTAGGACCACACAGGATATTCCCTGTCTATATACCAGTATGTTGTAATGTCAGTTTTATTCCAGAGCAAAATAGGCATTTTGGTGATGTTCTTATCTCTAAGCCAGCAGTATGATACACCAATACAGAGTTCCAGGACTTGTACACTCAGTTCTGTACTGGCAAAAGATGTTAGAAAGCTTTCTCTTCCTATTTTTAGACTTGTGAGTACAAAGGAATGTGGTCCAGAGCATTTGGGACAAACAGGCATGTTGCTCACCCCTGTTGTCTAATGGGAGCCTACAAAGCAAGTACTTTGTCCTCTTTAGCAGCAAGGAGGCACTAACTGTACACATCAGTATGCAGAGTAGGCTTTTGCACAAGAGTAGAACATGGTTGTCTTGTTTATCTGTGTCCTGACAGAGCTCCTGTTATACTTCCTACTTGGGCAAAACACTAAGGAAACTCCAGGGGAGCATGTCCTTATTTACAAGGTTGTTCACATAATATTTCAGTTACGGGAAGTAATTTTCTCACTTCTCAAAGCCATGCTGTTCATATGCATGTCCAAAGGTTTCAAACACAGAAGACTCCCAATTAAAGTTCAGAAGTATGAAATAAAGGATACATTCCTGACAAAGGCCATCAAGTAAGTCTGACTTAAGTTCTAAATAAAATAATAGAGCTACCCTGCAAGAATTTTTAATGCTTAATTAGCATTGGGCAGCTTTTAAAAACTAAAGATCAGAGGAAGGAGAAATTTCTACTTAACATAGAATGGCAACAGGTAATTGCTCCTTTCTCTTAGATATTTCTATCTTTATTGTCACATAGATGGAGGAGGCCTTTGACAACTGGAAAAGAGCCAAAAGACAATCTGAGGAAATGCAGCTTGACCAGTTTTACTCAGGTATCAAACAAAATCATGCCATGTGTCCTCTTAGACCTTGTGTCTTACCACATGAGGGAGGAGAAGCTGATTGGGAGTTATCAGCTCAGACTGGCACAGTGAATAATGCTTCATCCACCTCATTATA
>VZRQ01001711.1:0-19719 GCA_013397975.1 Machaerirhynchus nigripectus | reverse complement strand
TCCACCTCATTATATTTTGTGATAAAATGATTGGATTTGAGGACGTGAAGAACAGGATGTAACAGGCTGACTTCAGCAAGGCTTCCAGCACCCTCCCACAATGTCCCTGTAGCCAAGCTGGTGTTAGGGTGGGGGTGGGTGCCGCACAAGAGCGGTACATACCTGGTTGGGTGGTTGGGCTCAGATGTGATGGCCACTGGGTCATACCTGACTGGAGGGTGGTGCCCTGTGGGATCCCAAAGGGTCTTCCCTGGGGTTTGTCTTGTGCAGTCTCTATCCATGACCTGAGAAGGTGACCAAGTCCTTCAGGTTTGCTGGTGGTGCCAGATAAGGGTTCACTTCAATATGCACGAGGGCAGGGCAGCTGTCCAGAGGGACCAGGATGAGTGGGTTGAAAGGATGGGTTCCCCATGTCCTTGGGGCAGGAGAAAAGGGCAGCCCTGCCCTGGGCAGGCAGAGCTCTGTAAGCCATGCCTGTGAGACCACGGGCAGCTCTGGGGAGAAGGCCGTGGCTCATGGTGAGCTGAGCAGAACCTGAGGGCCTGGAGATAAAGAAAGCTTATTGCCCAGCTGGGCAATGGGGATCCACTTGTGTAGGTGGTGCTGTTTCTCTACCTGGAGGGTTTCCAGGCTCCACAGGATAACATCCTGAGCCCTGGTCTGACCGCAGGGCTGAGCCTGTTCTGATCAGGAATAGGAATGGAGACCCTCTGATGTCCTTACCAGCATGAAGTGTCCTGTTGTGCCATGGTCTGGCAGGCAGGCTGCAGCTGTTGTTCCTTAGGCCAGAGAAAACAGAGGTGAGCAGTGACCTTTGGAGGGTGAGGGTCCAACCCCCTGCTTGGACCAGGCCAACTCCTGTCAGTGTTGCTCCTAGAATTGTCCAGTCTGTTCTGACCAGAACTTCATTCCAAAAGCTTCAAAGTGGCCCTGGGTTCACCAGTGAAACTGTGGGTATGCTAATACATGAATACAAAAAAGAAAAGTATAGGTATCAGGAATACTTTATCTATAGGGTGTAGCTCACATGTTAAAACTAATGGCAGCATGTCCTCTAATTGACAGGTCAGGGCTAATCAGGACTTTTTGTAGAAGCATCTCTCTATAGCAAGGAAACAAAGACTTAAGTAAATGTACACATATAAGCAAAGGTGAGTAAGTAAAATCATTTAAGATATTTTTGGCCGAATTTCAAAATAAGAGTGTGATTCTCAAAGGCAAACATCTGAAGCTTCATCCCTAATCTGTATCTAACAAAAAGCCAAAATGTTTTAATATGTACAACAGCCAAAAGCTAATGGATGAAACTTTGAGTTCAATGCCAGTTTCTCTTCCATTTATAAAATGGTCTCATTTTAGTACAAGAGAGTGTCTTCCAGCTTCAATTAAGTATGACTAATGGCCAGACTTTTTGTTTTCAGTCAAAGCAGGAATGTAAGAAATTAGAAGTCAGGGAATACTGAAATTTAGTACTGCAGCCTATACATAGAGTAATTCAGTATTTTTTGCTGAAGTGTTTAGTAGTGTAGCTGACTGATGAAAATGCAGTTTTGGCCTTCAGCATTCATCCACAGAAATGCAAAGCAGTCTGTTCTTGCTGAGATTTCTGTCTGTCTCAGGCTGCCTCTTCACTAGAAATTAATTCTGCATCAGTTCATTGCATTCTCTGCCCTACCTCTGTAACAGCAGTATTTGAAAATAGTTTCTGATAACCTAGGGATCTGGAGGAAGGACTGTCTGGCATTTGGGTTTTTTTCAGTAGCCAAAGGCAGCTCCACAGAGAAAACACAGCACAAGGGACCTGGATAATAAGTAATGATTGATTAACTTCATACCATTTTTTGGCAGAGAACTGAGTGCTGGCAGGCCGAAGAGCATTTTGGTTTCAGTCTGCTTTTAGCACCCTAACTGCCAAAGTCATATACTTTTGCTTCAGGTTGGAGACTTGAGAGGTAGCTGATGCAAACTTGATTAACATGTTTTTGAATAATGATCATGGTAGGAGGAAATGTGTAGGACAGCTAAGTTCTCAGTGATCTAGGCAATCAAATATACCAGCTTGTAATTAAATTACAATGCAGGGTGTTAGGCTTGACTGTGACACTGTTAATTATAGGTTTGAAGTCCAGTGAAACATATAAGCATGCAATTGCAAATTACATTTTTTGTTAGTGTGGAGGTGCAAAGTGATTTCCTCCCACACCAAATCTAATGGACAACATTCAGATGATGCGTTGTCCAGGGAGGGTCCCTTGGGCATCCTGGTAGGCTGGGGCGTGCAGGTCAGGATCACTGCTATCTGCAGACATTCGTGCTGCTGTTGCTAGGGGATCCACCTTCCTTTTTTCTCTACCTGACTTCATACTTCACTCATTAAGCTGACATTTTTGCCATTCTTGCACCTTACTCCACCAAGCTCCTCTCTGCACCCCACACCTGATTATTTTTTGCCATTGGTCCTAGTTTTGGTACACCCACACACAAATGTGGTATTTCTGATACAGTCACTTGGGCAACATTGGGCATACATGGCTTTTTGGCAATATTGGGCATAGGTGACTTTACGGACAGCATAGTGTGAGTGGCTTTGCACTCAAAGCTCTCCTGCCATTGTTCACTTCAGCATGCTTGGACTTCTTCCAGATGTAATTGCTTGACTTTGTCCTCCATGCCTCTGGCTAGTTCATACTGAGCATGAGCAAGTTCTCACTATACACACCAACAGTTTACATACCAGAGAAGCAGAGTAACTTGTTTTTCACACATCTGCTGTGGTCTGTTGCAGGTCTCCCATAGGACCTTGGCTGCTGTGGGGCCACATGTCCCACATGACCTTGGACCTTTTTGGCAAAGGCCAAAAGGGTTGTGAGCTCCAGCATGTGTAGGAACCTGAGCTTTCAGTGCCAGCACCTCCAGGATGGGGAAACATAGTCACTAACAAAGTTCTTTGTAGGGCACAGGAGCATGAGTTAGTGGCACAGCACTTCACAAAACAAGGTTTTGGTTTTGGTTCAGGGAGTTGCATGATAGCAGCATGTTTTGATTGCAGTGCACTCATGGATGTTTGACTTCCTGTGACTCCCTCAAATAAAGTTACTCTTTGATGCCAGCTAATAGTTGTCATGGTAGCTATATAAATTGTAAATTGTACTTTAGACCCTTTCACCTTCTCTCAAGTTCTCCACAAAAGACCCTATATTTCTGAACATTTTTTAGGGTAGTTGCAGCATGACGGAGCATTGGGCTGAACTGTATTTACAGCTATCTGTATTTCAGGCAAGATTTTCACATAGATATAAAACATATACAAATAAACTGTAAACTGTGTAGATGGGACAAAAGTAAAATAAAGCATTCCAGCCATCTTTCTGATAATGCATTTAAGAAAAAAATTCACATTAAAAAACATTCTTAACTGATGGACTCCATTAACTTTCAGCATGTCAAATTAATCACTGAATTTTCATTCACATCTTCCCATGTATCAATAGATTTCTTTGTCCATTTATGAGCAAACCTACCACTCTGTCACATGTGAAAATACATGTCTGTTTGACTGTTCTCATGGATGTGGTGACAATGTGATGTCTTTAATTAGTTCCAGAGAAGTGTCAGCTTGTAAATGTGCTTATTACCAAAAAAAGGTAGCCAAATCTATGGCATCACACATTTCTGTCAGAGTATATCTATTTTTTTTAATTATGGAGTTTTCTTAATAGAGGGAGTGTACACGTAAATTTTACAGTGTTTGAGTGGAGAGTTATGTTGGTGGAGGCTGCATTTAATGTTCCAGGTCTTTTTAATGTGGCTTTTTTGTGGCTTTCTCTGCTGGTAATTTTATCTGGGAGTGCAAATTCACAAACTGTCCCTTGGTTTTGTTAATTTCTGATGCTTAGTAATCTCACATACTACAAAAACAATTCATTGGGATAAGTGCCAAAAGGTATGTTTTGGATCAAGCACAACCCTTTGACAAAAGCTAATGTTTGGAAACTGCAGCAATTTTGAGGCAGGACGTGGACTGCTAAGAGCTACCAGAGCGATGCTGAAACCACGGGCTGCGATCACAGAGAAACCTGAGTAACAGATCTGTAACAGAGTTTCAGCCCCATTTCTGAAAGCTCGGGTGGCCCTTTGTGGGAGGAGGCAGGGCAGGTGCTCCTGGTGGTCTCAGCTGTTTGCTGAGCTTCCCATGCCTGCTCTGATTTTCAGACACTATGAAAGACTATGAAATGAGCTTTAAAAAAAAAAAGGAGCGGGGGAAAAACACCTGAGTCTGGTAGAGAGAAAGAGAGGGAAGTTATTTTGGAGGAAACTGAAGAAAGAATCCAAGAGGCAACAGTTTGGTGCTCTGAGTCCCAGACTGAATGTGGCTTACCCAAGGAAGAGGAGCAGGACAGGAACTCCGGTCACCTCCCATCAGTCCCTGTTATTCAAATTCTGCCTTTTACCTTTACAGCTCAGTGAGGGAAAGAGAGTTTATTACTATAAAGGGAGAAATCTCACCATGGCCTTAAAACAGTTTAAATGGGAAAGAATTAAGAATTTTTCACTTGAGACCATTTTTCTGAACACCAAGGAGCCTGATTGTGCAGAGATTGAAAACATTTTTGCTTTTAAACCCAAACAGGGCTACTATCCTTCAAAACAAGCCAGTGTTATTCTGCTGTGCAATGAAAGATCAATTCTTTGGGTTGTGAAAAGAAGGCTTTTAGATAGTTTGGTAACAGAGGTCACAAAGCCATCCTCTGCCCATCTCAGTACACAGAGACCTCTTGTCTATCTGCAGGCAGCTGCTGGAAACAGCTTTGCTGCAGTTGGTGGAGCCTGTGACTGAACCAGTCAAGGAGCAGCCAGTGAGATTTCAAATGCTCTCTGTTTGCAAAGAATTCGAAGAATATTTTGAGGAAGAAGCTGAGAACAGCCCAATGACACAGCAAAAACGAACTGCATGCTTATGACTGTGCTGAAAGGGTAGCATTTACTCCCGTGCAAACAAAAGATTTGGGTGGAAGGAGGAGGACTTGGAGTGGTTAGGTTCTTGGGAAATTCTTCCCAAGTGAGGAGGAAAAAAAACAGTCCATGAGATCAGGGAAACTGAGTCAAGCCTTCTTGAAAGGAAAGAAAGGGGAACAAAAGGATGCTGGCAAGAGCAGAGCATCAGGAGACCATCAGTGGTGTGTTGGGGAGCCTGGTGGTCAGGGGGTGCAAAGGCAGACTGTCAAAGCTGTGTGTGACAACCACAGCACTGAGACAAAAGCCAGCATAAACACTCACAGGACACAGCCTCAGTGTGTGTGTGGTTACTGAAATGCATGCATTTTGTTTTGCTGCATCACGTTAGCACTTGCTGCAATGCTGTGGGAGCGGTTTTGTAGAGCAAAATAATTGGTGCTAAGGACCTGAGATCCATGTGCATGTTTCAGCAGGACAGTGCTTCAGACAAGCTTTAGTTCCATCCCATACCCTGACTGCCCACTGGCTGGAGTATCTCTTCCCATTTGGTTTAATGGGATGCAATTCATTTCATGCAGATCATTAGATGAGGCAAACCACAGTGAGGAAAGATGATGATCAGGTGAATGATTTTAGGAGAGCATTCCTGGTGTGAATTGAAAAACTACCACAGATGTACTCTCTGACCAAGTCACTGATCACAAATAAGGGGTAGGAGTGTTTAAATGAAACTAGAGGGAAGAAAGATAACAGAAAGGAGAAAGTGTGAAAAGGAGGGAAAGGAAAGGGTTAATTATCCAGAAAGTTCCAAAAGAAAAGTAGGAAAGGGCTACCTATGGATCTTTATCTTCAAAGGTAGCATGGCATGGGACAGAAAGTAATCTGCTTCAAGATCAGTGTCTCAGTTAGAAAAATGGTCTGTTTTTATCACATGCTTTTGAATGCTCAGCACTAAAAATAAAATTGAATGGTGGAAACCAAATAGATATTAGAATGACCTTATTTATGTGCTTTTTTATTTTTCACCACATTTGGTCTGGATTACTGCACTTTTCTTTCTTGTGGAAGACTGTTGAAACGCATTTATCCAGTTTCTTCCTCCTTTCTCCTCCCTTTCAACTAGTCACTAAACGTAGGCAACATTTTATTTTTAGCATAAAATTCAAGCAGCATGCATCAGAAAAAGCAAGCAGGAACATGCCTCAGCAAATATTTCTGTACATGTTTTATTATAAGGTGAATTTTTGTAACGATTATAATACATTGAATTGCTTGTGAAGACGTGACCGGTTCAGAGGGAGTTGAAGTGGACTGAAATACATTGATATCAGCCATGGGATGAAGTTGTGGAAAAACTTAGTATGTTTTGAGTTTTTCACCATTTGTTTGAAAGAGTATACAGAAAGAAAATGATTACTACGTTCATTGCCATAGGTTTCTGTGTTTCCAGTGTAGCCCAATTTAATTCCCTTCTAGTTTTCACAAGGTTCCTCTCCCAGGGCTTTTTGTGTTGCAGCATCTCCAATTATCAGGAGTTTGGCTTCTCATTAAAAAACTCCTACAGTACAGAGAAGCAAAGCATCTTGGAGCCATCTCACACTTGCTTGTGGGCAGAAAATGTGGAATGCTGACTATTCTGCATGTCAGATCTTGCCAACGGCTGGAGAAAAAGAAAGCCATTATTTAAAACAGCATTGTTACTTTTTCCAACAAAAGCAAAACCCATCTGTTTCTTATAGTGTTTGAGACTGTGTTAAGCAATGCAGATTTTGCCAACTTAGGACAGACCTCAGAACCAGAATATTTTTAGTGTTTCATGTTTGAAATCTGCTTGACTTTGGGCAGTGGGAGGCTGTAGGTGAGGGGAAAAAAGACAGCCAAGGGCAGGATCTATGTGTTTCCCTGATTTTTGAGGCAGAAGAGAGCTCAGTGTCGTCTACCACAAGCTGGAAGCAGCTAATATGACCACAAGTTGCTTATATTGTGGCAGCATCTCAGGGTTTCAGCTTGGTCTGCTGAACGTACCTGGAAAAAACAGCTCCAGTGATTGTACAGTCATCTGGATAGCATGAGGTTTAGGCAGCTTTTTGATGCTCTGGGTAGTTAGCTTTACTTCTCTTGTTAAGAGACCGCTCTGATGAGTACAACTGACTTTACAGATAGGCAGCTGCAGAGATAAAAGGTGATGAAGTTTATACCTCATTAATCAGTGCTGTGATTGCAGTGAGCAACTTGAAGCCAGATAAAAATGGTCCAGAACAGGAATTAGTCAAGATCTGCTAGGTTTTAGTACTGGTTTGCTTTATTAAGCAATTTCTCTGAAAAAGACATTATATTTACTGTTAAATTTTTTTGGGACTGAATGAAAACTATTCTGGGTTAAAGGGTGGCAGAAAAAATCATGAAAGTAGAAAATTTTACTTAACAAAATAGGTTTTGCCCCGAGCCGAGACATGTCCCAAAGTCAATTTGCACCAAGTTATGGCTTGTCAGAAAGCTAGGCTTTGTTCTGTAATGTATGTCTGCAGTATCCCACAGCCTTGGTGGTGCAGACATTCATGATCAGCTTCTGACAGGATTGCTCATTTGGACACCCCAAACCAGCAATGAACCACAGTGGTGTTTCCATAATGCTGATCTTTACTCAGTTAGGGAAGCCGAAAAAACCCAGCCCTAGCCTAAGTCTTCCCCTGTTCTTTTCTCTTGCAGTTTAGTTTCTCTGTTAGGCACAGAGCTTTCCTTGCTGGCTGTGTAGCAAAATTGCTCACTCAGTCACTCTTGAGTCTTCCTGATGGTAGGTGACGTATGTTTCTGATGGCAAGCTTCTCTGCTCCCTTTTCTGCGCATAATGGTTTTCAGGAGGAAGGAAAGGGGAAATGGAAGCAGAAGTGGAAGCAGAAAGTAAAGGAGGAAGTAAGGAAGGCTTTTACTAATTACCTTCTCAGAAATCTGCCATATGACTAGTTTTCTATAAGGTACTTAGAAAGAGTGAGATGAGAACTATAAATAATTTGTGTCAGTTTTTGTAAAACAACTACAAGCAAAAAAACAAACCCATCATGAGAGAAAAACAAAAATAAAAACCCCAAACAATAACCCAAATGCAACAGATTTCTGATTTTTTGAGTGATTCAGTTGCATAAATGCTGGCTTATTTGAGATTGTTTTGTTTGCCCTTCATTGTCTATACAGTAAGTGCTGAAATGTGAAAGTTGTAATGGAATTAACTTATTATAGGCTTTTTACTGTTTCATTTCAAAGCTTGCAAGGACATTTTTGACATACTTTGTTATTTGTTATATACAAAGTGTGTTACATCCCATATAAATGGCAGTCTCACTTGCTAGAGAGACAAACTGACAAACTAAAATTTCTCTCTTCCTCAATCTCAGGCATTCTGGATGCTTGCATGTTTTTTCATGCAGTTTAACATGCCTTGAACCCCACTCAGAAACAATCACAGAACTAGTTGGAGTGGAGCAGTCCTGATGGAATAATTTCCCACTTCAAGTAATTCATGAAAGTTATTTAGTGACTATAAAATCAGAAACACCCCAGAATTACATACACCTGGAAAAATACACAAGGAAAAATTTCTCTCTGATGTAATTCAAGAGTAATTCCAGTATTTTCAGACAAGGATTCAGCTCTTCCTTCATTTTCTCCTTCCCTGTAGGAGTTGGAGTTGGGGTTTTACAGTCTTGATCCTGGTTTGTGAATGGGCATCACTTTCAGGGTGGTTCAGGTATCTCTTCTGTCTCTTTACTTTGGAGATACCTGTAAAGAATGTCTTGTCATGAGCTAGCCCGTGCCAAGATCTTCACTGGACAATGAAGACCTTGTTGAATCCATGGTTTGATTTGATTAAAAAGACACATCTCTTTGCATGCAGCAGGTTCAGATAGGCTCAGGGGACCATGCCTACATCTGAAAACTATGACGGAAGATACCTAAACCAGTGGTCCCATACTGGAATCTAAAACTGTGAGATTGTACTCCATGATAACAGGAACAGAAACATCTTGCATCAGTTTAGTAAAAACCCAATATATGTATGTGTGATTAAAAATGCATAGGGAATTTAAACATAAGGACACTTCAAGGCTGACTGATGTTTTTTCTCTTCAGTTTCAAATCTTTTTTTCTAGAGTATAAAGTCTGACTCAGAGACCACTGAGAGCTTCCAGTGCCAGAAAGAACTGTCTTTTTGTGTCATCTACCTAAGGATAGAAGGAATTAAAGCATTATTGCAGTCTCTATCTTACTGTACAGGTATTGCACCATCAGCAAAGACAGAATAGTGTGGACAGAGATTTCTCAGGTGAGGTGCAAAAAGGCACTGGAAACCGGAATTTGAGTTTTATTCTTCATTTTCTTTTTCTGTTCAGTGTGATTTGAAGTCCTTTCCATTAGACTGTTGTAAAAGTTTTTTCAGCTATCTGGACATCAATCAGTGATTAGTTTATGTAGTCTGGGAATGTATTTACATAAATATTCAGAACATAGTCACCCTGAAAACAAATGAAAGTGTCTGGACATGGTTTCATGCTCAGGTTGTAGAATCTGACTGGAGTTACACCAAGATTTCTGCTTGTAGGCAGGACCCACTTATGCACTTTTTTTTTTTTTCATTTATTTGAATCATCTGCTTTTCACTAGAGAATTATGTTTCCTAGGCAAATTGCACTACTGCAGATAATCCACAGGGATATTGAGACTAGTTCTGTATTTTAAAATGCATTCCCCACTCCCTTCCATTACTCTTTTTGACCATCTGTAATGCTCAGTTTTATCTTATCATGAATTAGTTCACATTTCCAGAGCTCAGGGAGGTGATGAGATGCGTTGCTACCTGCTGTTAAATGAGCAAGTACATCATATTTTACCAGTGGTCAAGAAATTGGTACTCTAAGAGATGGGACTCTTACTAGAGCTAGCATATTAATTTAAAAGAGTCCTGCTTTAAGATGAGATTTTAGACTATGAATCTGCCTCTATTATCAAGTGAGTCTTTAGTGTTGTTTGAAGGAGAGAGTTACCTTGAAAAATGTGAGCCTTGTGGCTTAACTCTGTTTTGAAGTTGTATTTCCTGAATCCTTTAGTTTATGAAGAATATATTGTATACTTTAAAAGGCAGTACTGGGTCCTTGCCTTTCCTTCAATTGCTGTGGTTGGGATAACATTGCAAAACTTGTAGGACCCAGGTGATATTGCTGTATGTGAATGAAGAGCTATTGTGTTCATCTGGAGGTTCCTATAAATCCACTCAGTGAAACAGAGTGCAGAGAGAAAAGAATTGCTCTGCCCGGGTAGACAGTGCACATAAGGTTAGTCAACACATCCCTGCTGAAAACTGAAGCACATTGAGGCTGCAGCCTCCAGGGCCAAAGAAAGAACTAGGTGGCAGGTAAAGAAAGAACTTTAGTATTTTTTTCTTCCATTGCAGTATGTATGGGTCTGAGCCCTTCTTGGGGACATCAGCCTACTCATCTTGTGGGCTGTTCAAGTGCATGTCTTTCACTGAATCAATACTTTGTCCATGCTTTGACCTGTAACGTAATCTTTCCTTGTATGGAAGACAGCAGAGTTATCTTTACATAAGAGAATGAATTAAGTAACTCTGTTTGTTTTGTTTTGTTTTGTTTTGTTTTTTAAGAGAAACACATGACATTGTGCTCCATAGGCTGTCTTGTCATAATATTCTGAATCCAAATTTAATTTAGCATTCTGGATTTTTGAAGTCTTCAAAGAATAACTTCTGATAGTATATTTTATTTAGGCATGTTTTACAAGATGTAAACACCAGAAATGCCTTTCCAAGGACTGTATAGTCTTCCTAATTATTAATAATGTTCAAAATTACAGGATTTCATCATCTTTATATTCTTCCAGCTGATGCTATTGCACTGAGCTCCTAAACTAATTATATGCTGCAAAAAGCTTCTGCAAGCCTTCCCTCTCCCAGTTGTCAGACTGGAAAATAGGCTTTAATAAGACGTGTGGGAGTTCAATCTGGGGATGAACAGACCTGAATATTCAAGTGCTCTTGCCATCCACTTCTCTTCTATATCAAGGCTTCTCAATGTTGAGTGCCTCTTCTGATCATAAAGTAACCAGATCCAAAACAATTAGGGTCCTGAAAGCTTTGAATTTTCCTTGGGGACTTCCAGGCAGCCAGTGCAGCTGTCTGAGCAGCAGTGTAATGCTTTTGTGTCACACAGTCCCACTTAAGTGGGCTACCAGGTTCCAAATTAGTTTTGGTGTCCAAATGGTGTCATTAAATAGAAGGAGAGATTAAGGCTAGATAGGGAATAGGCCAGCCAGAATCTGAAACAGTGTTAATCCACAGCTTTTCCAGTTGCAGGTACATCTTTCTGAGAAGTGTTAAAATGCTATGTCAACACTCTCGGGTAAGGTTAAGTGCTAAGCAGAAATATTTATCATTGTGGCGAGGGTTGTATTTTAAAGTGTATGTTCATACCCAAACTGTTCTGATGTGTCATTCATAACATGTCATGCAAGAGACACTATGAACGTTTCTGTACCCCCTATATGTTGTCAAGTATTTAGTGACAAAGCATGGCAGACATTGTTTCATGGTGGGTCTCTCTTCAAAATGTGGCTGAAATATTTAAAGAGTAGTGAAATTCTGCACTCTTCTCCTATGTTTCTTCCTTTCCTAAGGTATTTGCCCCATAATGGCAGGCCAAGCTAATACAACATGGACTGAATGGATTTTTCGTGAAAAAATAATTCAGAGTGTGTTCAAAAAGGGATATAGCTTCTCTAATAAATAGTGGGATCACTGGGAGCTGGGGTGAAGAGGGCAGTTTCCAGGACTCTGCATATGATCCTTTGATGATCTGCTGTAAGCCCAGATGGAGGAGGAATCATGGTAGCTTTAAGCAGGAGCTGAGAAGTTCCATGGGGGGCTTCTAAGAGCGGAGGGAAAATAGATCAGGAGAAAACTTGTAGGCAGATCTAGTAGTAGCCCTACTTACCAACGTATCTTAAGTAGCCCTTGTACAGCAGGAAGGAGCCAGGCTGGATTCTGAGGGATACTCCTCTTGCCTCTTCATAGCATTGTAGCTGTATCTTTCTTTCACCTCTGTGTGTCCTATGTTAAGCAGAACATTCATCTTATTCATTTCATACTGTAGCAAATGCTGGTGAATAGGCTGGGCCTAGGTGAGAATACAAGCTTATCTGATATTTGATGAAACCTGGAGATCTCTTTGCTTCCTCTCCTGAAGAGGTCGTTGTGCATTGCTGTTCTTTTGCAAAATGCTGGCAGCAATGGGTGAAGGAGAGGGTTCCTCTGCGCAGGGCTCATTAGTTCAGCTGATCTCCTCAGGCTAACCAAACATCCAGGCTGTCCTGTCTGGTGCTCTAAAGGCTATAATGATTTTCACCTGTTGGAGAGATATCCTTCAACTATATGGAATCATTGGGGAAAGGTGGTTTTGGCCGTGCCTTTTCTGTAATGTTTCTTGAGTGGTTGAAAACAAAATCCTTCATCAAATAGCTCTTTGTGGAGCAGAAACTGAACCAGTGTGTGCTTTGTGAACCTGACAGAATCCCAAGTCTCTTCATGTTACAATACTGTTATAGCAATCCCAGGAGGAGATAAAATTCTGGCATTAGTTTCAGAAAAGCATTCTTTCTGCTGTTGATCAGAGAGAGGAACCAAAGATTAAAAAAAAAAAAAAACCACCAAAGAAACTCCCACAAAACCAAACCAACTACAAACAACCCCCAAAAAACATAAGGAGGGGACTTTTATTTTATCAAAATACACTAGAATTATAGCACTTTCTGATCCACACATTTTTGGAAAAAAAAATCCTAAAGAGATGTTGTCATTATGAGAGCAGAAGTGAGTTCAGAGAACATCTTGAATATAACCATTGTCCTCAGAGAAACCTTGAGCAGTGTTTGAGTCAGAGGAAACAGTGATTGAATTTTGCTGTTTACTTTTTGCAGGTAGGAATGGCAAACAATTCTCTAATCTCAGAGGGACAAAGGGCACTGAGTTCCACTCTCGGTCACCTTCATATAAAACATATAATCTTTTCATTCTAGAAGCAGGAGACTTTCCTAGTTCAAGCTGCTAAGATTGGGTAAAACTTGTTTCCATGTACTTCACAATAAAATCTGGACGGTGATACCTACTGCCAGCAGAGGGGTTATATTTTGCTTTGGAGAGTTCTAGGAAAGTTATCTTAATGCAAAAGCAAGGTTACTAATTTGGGCCCTTGTTGCCTTTTCCCTCTAGGTACTCCTTTAGGTGTTTTCTCCTTAATTTTAGCATCACTCACACTGCTTAGCAAACATCAAAGAGATTTCATTACTGTAGAAATACACAAGTCTCTGTCTCTCTCCTGCAGTTTTCAGCCACAGAAAACCGTGAGAATATCCCACAGATGAGCAGAAACAGGCAGGTAGCAAGGGAAACAAGATGATTCATGCTGGTCTTTTGACCTCAGCAGGGTTTCTCTTTCACTCATGAAACCACTAGCAAATTTAGCCCACCGGCTTTTCCAACAAAACATGACTCCTTCCCTGAGACACTACCATGGGTCTTGACAGCCATAACTGTCTCTGACCACCCAACCCACAGGTTAGTGCCAGTGTCCAACTTTGGATAAATATTTTCCTTCTCTCTTCACCAAATTTTTGGCCAAGATGCATAATCAGTTCTTGAGGCAGTTGTGACAGAGCTGGAATAAAGGCAGGCAACCAATGGCACATGTGCAGCAAAACATGCTTAGGCCTCTGGCACCACAACGAGGCCACCAAAAGTTGTTGCTGGTCCCATTCAGTTGCTGCAAATGAATTTTTCTTTGGGCAACTAGAATTATCAGGACAATCAGCAGAGGGAATAGCTGTCTTTCTGAATCACTGAACCAAAAAATAGCCTTTTGACAGGATCGTCATAAGATCTGGCCAACATCAACAAAAAAGGATTCCAAACCTAATAAAGCTGTTGTGGGGTTATCAAATGGCTTTATTCAGATTTCTTGTACCTTCCCTACTCATGACCTGCCTCTTGGCAGTTCTGGGAATGATGAATTCAGTTTGCAAGGAGTAGCCATTACACAGGAGCTGTTTGTGGATGCTCCGTAAGTCACCCAAAAGAATGACAAAACCAGTCTTACTTTATTTGCAGTGCTTTTTATAGCGTGATATTCATTGCTGTTTTTGCCACCATACTGTGTATACTGAAACATCTCCAAACTGCAGAAAAAAGAAAGTAATCTTAAATTGCAAAAAGAAACCCAAACCAAGAAAACCTAAAAAACCCCAAACCACAAACAAACAAAAACAGACACACACGAAGACCCCCAAAACCAAAACAAAAAAAACCCCCACACAATCCCCCCTAAAAATTAGTAAATATATAAAAAAGCTGATTCTCTGTTTACTTATGATAGCAAGGACACTGTTTTAAATCCCCTCTAACAAGTATGTTCTTTTGCCAGGTATATCAGTGGGAGATTTCCAGGTTGTGTTTCTTTAGAATAAGTAAAAAATCAGGACTGGTGGCATAGTTTCTAAGTATAACAGAGAGAAGATTTACTGCTATAATATTTCTGCTTCATGCTAACAACTTCAGTATGCTCTCTACATTAGGAGAAAAAACCAAAAAACCCCCAACAAAATGAAACAAAGTAACAAGTGAGTCAGTGACTTTGGAGTAGAGCACTTGGACTTTCTATTAAAAATATTTACACCATATGGAATCATAAGAGAGAGAGGGAAAGAGAGAAGGAAGGAAGGAAGGAAGGAAGGAAGGAAGGAAGGAAGGAAGGAAGGAGAAGAGAGAAAAGAGAGAAAAGAGAGAAAAGAGAGAAAAGAAAAGAGAGAAGAGAAAAGAGTGTCTTTCTTTCTGTAATCACAGGAGCACATGTGTATGGTAGGGAAGGTAAATTGTCAATCCGTCCCACATGAATGGGAGTTGGACACCATGCTTTTGGATATAAGTTGTTCTGACCATCGCTAGAGGGTGGCTAGGGACTAGAAACAGAACTAATAATGAATGTGTGGAAGAGATACATTTTCTTTTTGCAGCAGGTGCATGCCATATTTTGGTGGTACCAGCTCCCAAGAGAACGGTTCCTTCGTCACTGTAGTTCAGACACTCCCTCAGCAACACCATCATCATCTTGCCTTCAGCACACATCAGCAGTGCAGCCACAGCTGTTCGCAGCCCAAATGACTGCCTGTTGTGGCCCTGCCTGGGCTGGTCAACACTCTGCATGTTTCCAAAACTGTCTGAGAAGCAACTATGCTAGACCTGTGCCATACCTAGGAATTTCAAGAACACAGTATGGTGTGAAAGATATAGTATAGTGTGAAAGAGCACTACGGTGTTGAATAGGTCTTTATGACAACAGGCCTTCACCATGAAGTAGGGTGGAGTTAAGTCAGAACTCAGTACCACGTACAGCATGGTCATGCTGTGAACAGTGAAGAGCTGTTAAAATCGTGAGTCAACCATGACGGATACTGACGCGAAATACCCTCCAACTGAAAGGAGTCTAGGGAGGTTAAATCCTATAGCAAGTGTATTTAGCTTTGCATACATTGTGGCTTGAACCTATTTAGAATTTCATTGATTGACTGTATGTGTTGGATTTTTTGTCTGCTTTCAATTTTTTAGGTTTATCATTTTTCTACAATAACACAGGGAAGCTAAGTCATGCTGGTGATGAGAAAGGAAAACTCTAATCTTAAAGATGGAAATAGAAGATCTCCTCTACAGATACAAAGGGTACCTAAAGGGCTGAGGTAGAAAATGCCTTCTAACCACTGCTGTGTGCTTTGTGCTTGTGTATCTGGCCCTGCTTGAGTCCAGGTGGGCATTGCAACAGGCAGAAGCCAGTCTGGTGCCACCACCTGGACTGAACAGCTGATTCAGGGCTTTGACATAAAATGAAACCAGTAGGTTTGATGTAGAATGGAGGAAAAATTCTGTACTTTAAAGGTTGTAGTAAAAAAGACCTTCAAGTTTAAATTTGGTTTAAAAAGCCACAGCAATTTCTTGTAGACTCAAATCAAAACCATAAGCTGGCCATTTGAAAAAGGAAGGAGAATGAGGCAGGCTCTAATTTTATCCTGCTTTCCCAAGAAAACAGAGTTTATCATGGCATCTTGGTAACATACATGTTTGTATTCTTCCCATTGTCCCCAGTTCAACTTTGATTTTGCTAGCCACTTTTGTAAAATTAGTTAAGGGATAAAAATACAAAAAACTGTATGTTCCAGCAAATCATGCATATAGTATATGCATATAAATATGCATATTTATGTCAGGGTAGACAAAGAGATGTACACAAACTTCGTGATCTACCAAGGAGACAATGTGAATTTAGTCCCAACAGGCACAAGACCCCAAAACAGTACAAAAAAACAGGCAGAGAAGAGCCAAGGGAAAATCACCCTTGTAAAGCTCCACTTAAAAAAATTTTGGTTCTTTCAGAGCATCCAAGCACATCTAGCATCAAACAGCAATATCACAACATGTTGTTCCTGCTAGTTCAAATTGTTTGTACCAATGTGATTTGTCCAAGCTGTGTAATTCTCCATTCTGTATTCCCAACAGTGGAGGAGACTAAGCAGACCTCAACCATTTGATGCTGAATTAAATTGCATTTCAGTTTGCTTGTACTGACAACAATTAATCTGAAGACCTACCTTTTTTTTTTTTTTTCTTGAGCTGTGTATTTTGTGTGGTAGAAAGAGGAAAGAGCCTTGACTTTTAATGTCTTTGCTGCATGAGCTTAGAATAATAGGGCAGAGATGACTGAATTGATTCCTGGTTAAATTCAGCTGAACTAAATTGACTGATTGGGTTCACAGTCCTGGTTTCTGGCTTCTCTCCCGGCAGCAAAGGAGCAACTTCCATCAAGCATGCTGGTGAATGTAGCCATGGCAATAATCCAGAGTGCAACATGACTACAGAGAAGGGAGAGGCAGGCATCTTTCTGTACATAAAGTCAGCTGTCCTTGATGTGCTTTTAAGCACTCTAGAAATTTGTGATGGTTAGAAAATAAAGCATTTGTGGATTGAAGTTCAGGAAATGAATTGGGTCAGTAGTTTGTCCTTTCTGGGCTCTTCTTATGTTACCAAAAACAGGCTCTTCCTAAGCAAAGCTGGCAGGTTCTTGATATGCTTTAATGATTATAAATCACAGAAAAGAGAATGCTGTCCTCAAAGGACACTGTATGTCCCTGATTGAGTGTATATGGCCAAATGGATCTTGTCAACTACACCTACTGCATTTTTGAAACATCTTTCCACTGAGCATTTAGAGGGATGCAAACTTTTAATTCTTGGGGATAATGGGAAGACAGTAACTTGTTTTGGTTGTCCAGCTGTTTTAACACGGAACTTGTCTGAAAATTAGTTTACTGTGTCACTGGTATTTGACCTGGCATTGTCCTAGTATTATGTTTAGGTCTTTCCAAATACCTTAAGAGATTTTGGGTTTCGCATTTTCTTTTTTTTAACCTACTTTTTAGGGCTGTGATCTCACAAACTCCCTGAATGCATGTTTGATTGTCTTTAATTTTGTATAGAAGGATATGGAACACAGTAATGTCAGTGTCAAACCTGGCTGCAGGGCAGGAAAAAGAACTGACTCACTGCCTGAAAGCAGGGAATCGGTAATGATATAAAAAAGCAGTTCTACTGGTGGCTTAAACCTGCTTAAACATTTCTGCTATCAGAAAGATTGTTTCTAGTGCTATTTGTTCAGATATCTTTGTGAGAAACACCTAATGGCTGCCACAAAAAAACTAAAAAATTGTTTCCAAAAGGGGCATTTTTCAGGCTTTTCTTACTGTGTTTGTGAAGGTGCAAGGGTTACTTCCACTATCTTTATTTGTACATGTGTGGAAATAGAAGTTAATCAGTCACAACAGAGTATTTCCTTCCAAGCAACCCAAACTGCCACCCCAGTCACAACATGCTGGCAGCCTCTTAAGTACCCATTCAGCTTTTCTTCTCTGGTTTGGCAGCCAGTAGTACCTAATCCAAGCTCTCACCTAAGAGACCACAGATTCAGTCCTTCCCTCAGGCCAGCCGAGGTTCTGCTTAGATTCTGCCACATAGAAGCTGCTGCCTCACTTTATCTCCCATTTGAATAGAGACAGAAGCTGGTCCCTTCTGTGACAGTGCAGTTGAGATCCATAGCAGGGCAAAAGGCCACCTTCTTTGCCTTTCATAGTGGGAAAGGAGGCACAGTAGTCTTCAACAAAGCTTGTTGATTTGCTGTTATTTTCTGCAAACCTGTGAAGAGGGCAGTTCTTTGTCAATGTCTGCCACACTGCTCTTGTTTGCAGAACACCTTCAATTTTGCATGATTGTCTTGCATCTTTATCAGGCTGTACCCTTGTGGCTCTCTGCTGCTTGAAAAGAGGGGAATTTGGGTTTTGTTCACTCAGTGAAAACAGGATTTCCCAGACTCATTCAGTATTGCTGTTGGATTTGAAATTTTTTCACTTAAGAACAGAGAGTTTGGCATATAACCACCTTATTTTTAGTTGGGTGTCAGTGAAATGGGTCTCTGCTGTTATTCTGTCTCTTCCCTCCCACCTCCTGCCTCTTTTTTGTCTGTGGAAAAGATGGGTCAGATGGGAAGGTGTAAGAAATCTTTGTAGGCATGAAAAAGAAAGAACTTTTTTTCCAGGCTGTATATATATAGTCAGCTGGGAGAATGTGTGTTATTGTTGGGTTTTTTCCCTATTGAGACAATCGATTCAAAGCAACTGCGAAGGTGGTTATTGCTATACAGATGGCTGTGTATCAACCTACTCCCATAAATGCCATGGGTTAGAAAACCCAAAAATTTCATTAGCTGATAAAACAGTAACATGGATACTGTTATTTATTCTATCCAGCAACCCTGAGATAAAGGACTGTGGTCCATGGTGTATGCTGATGACTACCACATCAGCTGGGACACTGTTGTGGAGGGCAAACTCCTCCAGAGCACTGTGTCCACAAGGAGGCCTGTGAAAGAGAGTCATAGGGCTGAGGTCTTCCTGCTATTGCTACATGTTCCATGATGGGTCATAGTTTCACATTTGTTGCCTGAACTGAGGTAAAGTTTTCTCCCAACTCTGCACAGTATGGCATGGGATTAGGCCTCTTCCCAGAATCTGTGGGAAGTAATTGTCCTGCTCTCCTTTGCACTGGGGCAGCCTTATCTTGAGTCCTGTGTGCAGCTTTGGGTGCCATGATAGAAGGTATAAAGCCATTAGAGCGGGTGTAAAGCAGGGTCACAAAGATGGTAAAGGGCCTTGAGAGGAAGCTGTGTGAAGAGTGGCTGAGGTCACTTGGTCTGTTCAGCCTGGAGGAGAGACTGAGGGGAGACCTCACTGCAGTTACAAGCTCCTCTTGAGGAGAAGAGGAAGGGCAGGCACTGATTTCTCCTTTGTGGTGACCCAAGGGAATGGCCTGAAGCTGTGTCAGAGAAGGTTTAGGCTGGGTATCAGGAATGGGTTCTTTACCCAAAGGGTGGCTGGGCACTGGAACAGGCTCCCCAGGGAAGTGGTCACAGCACCAAGACTGACAGAAGCATTTGAACAAAGCTCTCAGGTACACGCTGTGACTCTCAGGGACATCCTTTGCAGGACTGGGAGCTGGGCTTCATGATCCTGATAGGTCCCTCCCAACTCAGGATGTGATTCCGTGGGGGCACGGGCTGATCCTCGGGCCAGGCCGTATGTGCTGGGGGCCGGGCCGTGTGGGCTGGG
>VZRQ01001710.1:2181333-2235094 GCA_013397975.1 Machaerirhynchus nigripectus | reverse complement strand
CCTCAGACCCCGCCTGCCTCTGCTGCCACGGCTGGAGCCCCGGCCTCTTCCCCGCACCTGAAGGTGCGGCAGGCCCGGCCCGCCAACCCTGTGCTCTGCCCTGCCCTCCGCAGTCGCTCCCCGGGCCGGGCGAGCCCCTCTCTCACCGCGGCAGGGACCCCCCCGCCCTGGAGCACCCCCGCTCCCTTCCCGCCGGGCTCCCGCAGAGACCCACGCCCGCGAGGCCGGGGAGCGGGGGGGAGCGTGGCCCTCCCACCGTCTCTCCCCTTCTGGCATAACACCCTTTCCCAGCTCCTCCGAATTGTTTATTTTGCCTGAAACAAAAGGTGTGTGTGGCGGGGTCGGGGGAGGCGGCCCATTTCCAGCAAAGTCCAGGCACGGCGGTGACATATGTCTGTCATTTTCGGATGTGAAAAGCAGGGATGTGCAGTGCCGAGCCTTCTCCTCGTTCTCTGTTGAAGGTACTCGGAGGAAGCTGTCAGAGGGCTTTTGAGAGGATAAGACAGAGCAGCCTTTAAGAGGAGCTTTGCAGCTGAGTGGCTGACTGAATCCGTCTTACCTATGTACGTAAGGTTTCATATTCATAGCCGTTGTCTGTACGTTGATACATAATCTCTCGCCCTTGTTAATTCTCAATAGATGCAGAGATAACTAATCCTCCCAGATAGATAGACACGGGCAGATTACGTGAGTGCAGTCTATCCACCTATCTGTCTGTATAGCCCCACGCGCATATATATAAGCACACAAAGCGATTTCACTGCGTTTTCTTCCACAGGAGTACACAGAAGTGAGCAGACACAGAGTCCGACGCCTTGCCTAGCAGATGTAGAAGTATTCGGCGAGAATAAACATACATGTATCACTCACATATTCGGGGCTACTTGTTGTTAGAGTTTTTATGTCCTGCACCCACTTTCTCTCCCACTCCTTCTCCACAGTGTACTCGAGTTTTATACAAACACGTACAAGCTTTCTTAGTGAGGAAAATTACGGAAAGATGGAGAGGGAGGCTAAAGATTGGGTAGATCCGAAGTCTTTCAAAAACCAAACCAAACACAACTGTCCCCCTCCCCCAAGCAGCAATACCGAACTTGAAATTATTTATCTGCTGGACAAAGACACCTATCTAAAGTCAACGGATATATTATTTTGATTGCCCAAAAGTGTGCCCGTCCTTAAGGCCAGCTATTATCAACAGCGAGAGTTACCTGGGCTCTGCTTTGCTCTGATTTTTAGCATACATGTTTTATGGATGCCAATCGCAAAAAATCAGCGATCTTAGGATGCCTGCTGAATGTCGCCCCGAGCGTGCCTCTGCCCGCCCCAGTCCGGGGGTCCTCGGCTCCCCCCCCGGGAAAGCCGGGCACGATGGCGCCGGTGGGGCAGCGCCCGTCCCCGCCGGCTGCGCAAACACCGTGGTCTGAACTCGGCTGAGTTTGCAATTGTCGTTTAGTACCTGTCCGCCTCCGCGGATGGGATGGCTTTGCAGCCGCTCGGGAAGATGCCCGGCTCGGGCCCGGCGGGAGCAATCCCACGGCTGCTGCCGAGTCTCGGTCACCCCGGCCCGGCCCGGCGACCCTGCCCGGAGAGGTCCCTGCGGGCGCAGCCCAGCCTGCCAGCCACAGCTCTGTGCAACGGGAACCCTGCCCCCGGCACGGGGCTGGGGGGTGGGGGTGTTCAAATGCCACCTCACTACTCCTCGGTGAATATTAAACATCATTGTCTTACAAATGAGGAGAAACCGCTACCGTCAGAATAATAATAAACTACCCCTTGAAACCCCAAGTCTCTTACAGTGGGGCGTTAGAGACGACGAAGCTCTTAGCGCTAAAATCGGATTCCTCCCACCTGCGACTTCCCCGTGTCCTGGTGTCCTGAAACTGTCCGTCTTGTTTGTCATCTTTGTTCTGCTATTAGCGATACAATACACACTGGTCCCCACAAGAATGATGGGATGATTTCATCCCGGGTGAACTGCAACAACCCTTCTCCGAAAAGGGGTATTTTCACTCGGGTCCTGCCCTTCCGATGATCAAGTTGTCTCCTTATCTGGAAACACGGAGGGGACACGGGACTTTGTTACTGAATCTGGGTCAGAAGAGGAAGGCAGCTTATGTTCCCTGGCCAAGGTTTTTCCCTTCAGCTAATGACTTTGTCCTATGTCAGTGAAGTCACTAAGACTTGCTTGTGTCTGCAGGTCCAGAGCAAACGTTGAAGAATCCTTGAATTTTACGCCTCTCTGCTGCGTCTGTGAATGAGTGAGTCACTAGAGAATAACCGTGTATCAAAGGGGAAACAGCTCCCTGCAAACAGGGATCACGTATTAGGAAGCAGCTTCCCGAGAGGTATTGTTCAGACTGATGCTTATTTGTCTCATTACTAAATCAAGATACTCCTCCGTGTCATGCAACATCCTAGTGTTACATATCGAGAAGGGGGAGGAAAGTCCGAAGAAGTGAAGGTGACAGGTTGAAAAACTGAGGCAGGAAACAAGCTCCACCATCCTTCTAAAATAAAAACATCTTCACCCAAATGTAACACCAAATAAACCACAAATCTATACATAATCAATACTGATCTGGAACCAATCTGTTCTTCCCCAGCTTCGTGCGGATCGAGGGCTGCAAGTGCTTGTGATTACAGAGAGTAGGAGGGTCATTTTCTAACAAGGGTGCTCACTGTATCTGAGCTCCAAATTATCCAGAGAGGACAGATGGCCCTTCTGATCTTATAATGAGAGCAGGGAGTGATTATCAGCCTGAACCAAAAAATGATGCTCTGCTGACATATTTTCACAGTTCTGAAATCTGTGCTTGCACTTATGCCTCGCTTCATATCCCTCCTCATTTAATTTAGGCATCGTTTGGGATTTCGGAGGGCTGTGTGAAATCCGTTCATTTATCTCTGTCTGTGCGTCTGTGTCTCCCTCCCCATGTATCTATCTAGGACATGTGTACAGACACAAAACAAAGGAAAGCAAAAGGTCACTTCACAGGAACTCTTAACCCAAATCACGCTTGGCAAAATATTTATATATAAATATATTTGCCAATAATTAAGAAGCCCAGCTGCCTCCCGGGTGCCTAGATTTTATGTCGGCTCCTTGGCAGTTTTCTGGAGCTGTTGCATTCCATCTTTGCAATTACTGCAATACATGGTGAGTCAGCCCAGACCCTCGGTCCCTTTGGAAAAAAAAAACTTACTTGTGTATGCGCATATTTGGGACTTGTGTTCATGCTTTAACTGCTTTTCTTTTCTTTGTTTTTTTTTCCAGAAGGATCTGTAGCAGAGAGCAGAATCTCCCATGAAGAAAAAAAATCATGATGGCTGAGTGTGAAGAGTGATATTTCTTTCATTTGCAAATTTCTGCGACTTTTTAGCCTAAAAAGCAGTGTTAATCACCTTCACCCTGCACAGAAAGTGTACCAGAGAAGGAGGGCCGGGGAAGCTCCTGGTGACTGGCAGTAGTCAGATCTCCATCCCTCTTTCTAAGTCACTCAGAGGTGAAGTTGCAATTGCAGAGAAGTTAGGTCAGTACAAACAAATTAAATCAGGGAGCCATTCAGTGGTTACACAGTCATTTCACTCTCCTATTTGCACTGTAATATTGCATTACCCTCTAATTGTCACATATAGTTTTCACTCTCCAAATATGGAAGACAAATACTGAATCCGTTTAAAGTTGCACCGCTTTCCAGGCTGCCCGACTGGGCGAGAAAAGCCTTTTCTGCGTGTTCTTGCTGCCATCTACTGGTCCCAAGGCTCTGAGCCAGCCCTGCATCTCTGAAACTTCCCTCTATTTTCGCAGCCGAGAAGAAAAAGGTCTATGGCAAACAGTGGGAAATGCACCTAATGGAATAAGGCGTGATAATGTCGGCAGTGGCACTGGGAGGTCACCACGCCGTTAATTTTAAGCATAGGGAAAAACAACGCTTTTAGTTGCTGGAGATGTATTCATTACTTGGACTAAGCATGTGCATGTACCTTTGCAGACTCCAGCTCTAGGTCTAAGCTGATTTTATACAAATAAGGCAGTTATTTCATATTTTTGGTGCTAAGAGACTTTAATAATATATTTTTTGAAGAACAACCATTCATTTTGCAGGAAAAAAAAGAAGTTTAGATATCCTATATCCAGTGTCAGATTTAAAGGCAGCCAGTGCCAAAGTTTTCCCTACTCCCTTTTCCCTCTTTGGTACCCATCTGAACTCCACCCCCAAACCTTGGCAGAGGAGGTGTGTCATACTACATAAGTAACATCAGTCTGGTTTTGTCTATGTTTTGTAAATACTTTCTCTATAAAGTACTTTGTTTTCATAGCAGCAGCATTTTTTCCTGAGGCATCACCTCATGTTATAGTTTGTTTATTTCCAAATTACTTCTGATTTGAAATAATGACACCATCTAGCAATTTTATCCCATGAAAATCATACCATAGCTGTAAAAAAAAAATTCTTGAAGAAAGTGTGGTTAGGAGGAGTTTATAGAGCAATAAGTTCCATTTCCACCTGTAGATTGTCTGGGCCAGATCCACTGAGGGCTTGAGTGTCACTTAACTATGGAGGCTTGAGCTAAGTCTCTGAGGCTCCTATGATTCCTCCAGTAAAGCCTTCACAACACCCACACTTCAGAGACACGGTGTATAGGAATTTTCTGAAGGCATCAAGAAGCTTTGGGGCATTCTGAGGGCAACAAGAAGTTTTAGGTCTTGGACCCATCAGCTACCTTAGGTCAAACATCCCTTTCCAGAGCCTACCTGCAGGGCCTCTCTCAAGGGTCAGTGATTTACCATCTTAAAAGTATTGCTGCCTCCATGGTCCCTAGCAATGTGAGAAACTTTGGTATTGATTTTTACTCCAAACAAGGCAGGATATAGCCACAATTAACCACAGAAAACATTTCTGACTGGATGGGCCACATCCCTCTAGGGTAGTGACTTATCTAAGTCCTAATTCCTTTAATGCCTCAGGTTTAATTTTCAGGGGATAGGTTTTTTTTCAGGTAGTCTTTCTGAGTTGCATTTCTTGATTCATAAATCTCCCTGACTATTTTAACCATCACCTGGCTCCATGTCACAGCTTCTGGGACACCTGACATTTGGCAGCAGGCATCTTCACCCAAATGAGGATAAGAACGCAGAGCTTAAAACTTCAGTTGGCAGGAGAACATCAACAATGCAAGTGATGCAATGTTGAGACCTTAAGTCATTTGTGCCTCATTCTGCAAAGCCACCTAAACAGCGTGGTCTGAACACAAGGAAACAGACTCAGCACACAACATGCTTTCCTTCACATAGCTAATCAATGAATAAAGCACAACCCCCAGATTCCCATCCGGCCTTGACTTCAGTATCAAACAAAGCATGAAGGTTTTTTTTAAGATATGCAAAGAATTATAATATGTATTTCGAAACTGTAGATTTTTAATGTAAGAATAAAGACATTTAAAATGTGTCATGAAACAGGCATGCCCTGGAGATCCCCTTCCACCCCCCTACATACTCTGCTCATTTTGACAGTTTCCATGAGATGTGAGCAGAGGAGCAGTCCGGTATCATGTACCTGAGGTATTGATCAGCAGAACAGGGCCTTCACAAAATGGCAGAGTGCCATATCCATCTCTATGAGATCTCTGAGGTTCACTCCCTCTTTAATTGTGCCTTGTTTCTGATTAAGCAATACGGTGACATTCATATCTGTAGAGAGCAGATGTGACAGCTTTTGGCTCCTGAGTGACAAACTAGCCATCTGGGGAAGTTACCAGCTACCTGCATTTCTTCTATTGCTGTTAGTCTGAGTTTGCCTGTTCACAGAGATTCTGCCTCAGCATATATGAACATCAAACAGAACATTCTCTTTAAAAGCATTTAGCTTTTTTTTTAGCAGGACATATTCATTGTATGTTCTGCTTTGCCAGTGTAGCACCCACATGACAGCTTATGGTCCATGATCACCCGGTTTTTCATCTGCTAGCCACTTTCACTTCCACTTGCCCAATGCACCAATCACTGCAATACATGGCTGTATGGAGGCACATCCTGGCTGGGCGCATTTAACCTGTGTGCTGCTCTAAAATACCTGTGCTTCCGAGGTTGAACAGATGGCCATAGAAGATGTTACACGATATCTCTGGTGAAATGCCTCTCTGCACATGAGAAAATTATTTTTTGGGCAGTATAGCATATGATCATAAGGGTCCTCTGTGACTGAGATGCAAACATACTGAGGACACAGCTGAGGCGTGCTCTCAGCTTGAGTTGTGGTGCAGGAGAAAGATTTGTGTAATTTTGCACATTCCAAATCATTCAGGGATCATGGCAGTGGGCTTTGTGCTGAGACTGCTGACAAGCTTTCATTAAACCAGAGATTAATTTTATTTGAGGGAATGGCCCAGAATCTTGTATAAAGACATCAAGAAGGATTCTGCAAAGCCCAGTGGAAAAATTATGTTATTGTTGTTTTAAATAGTGTTCAACATATGACACTGTGAAACATAATGAGTAGCCTGAACATCTTGCTGCATCACTAATTCATAGTAATACAATTCTTTTTTCCTGAGATGGTTTGTAGTACTTCTTGTACTACTTGTAAGTGGTACTTTGATGTCAATCGATGCCTATTGTTCAACATCTTTAGCAGATGTCAAAACTGAGGGAATTTATTCCAAGCAAAGGTTAACATTTCTAACTTTTCTTTTAAGACAACAAAGAGGCAAAATTTTGAAATTTTAGATATTGATGAATGCCTAAATGAGCTACCAGAATCTTCTGCTTCAGTAAGTTTGCAGTACTCAATGCTAGTATGGATTTCTTTTGACTTAATAATATTAACTTTTCTATTGTCTTAATATAAATTATAAAACCAAAGGGAAGCACTTCAGCAACTTAGAAATTAAATGTTCCAGTATTCTTTGCAAAGAACATTCACAGAATTTTCATCAACCAGTATTGAAATTGACAACTTAGAACTTTTATAACCATGTCTAATTATCAGATAATAAAGTGACTAGAAGGACAGGAGATGGACTGCTCTGCAAAATAATAATTTACACTGAAACTGATAATTCTTATTACTATGATTTATGTGCTACAATATGTGTATGTATTAGGAAACAAGGGAACTTACATTTAATTTAAATAGTATTCAGAGGACAACTATTGAAATATGAATGCCTTAAGCAATACTCCACGTAAGCTGACATTCCTACAGCCAGACAAAGCACAATAGGATAAATAGGATTTATTTTCCTTATTTTGTTTTAAGAGGAGGAAAACAATATTCTGTTTACAATGTATACTGCTTTGTCTTCAAAACTGCCATGAGGTTAGGTGGAGAAGAGAAGATTTACCATGCACCTTTACCCATGAATTGTAAACACTGCTCCTGGTACTGAACATTCATTTGGGAGTTACTCAGGCTTCCCATGTGGATCTGGCCTGCTCAGTGTCCATATAAGATGATATGGTAAAGAGTACGTTCTAAGAATTTCCTGTTTAAGGGTCAAGTTCCTAAATCCCTTGCAGATTTGTGTACCCCAATGAAAGGTTGCCCCAGTACTTGAAATTTTTTCTTTTTCCTCCAAATTACATTCAGAGAACATTAAACGCTTTCCAGTCTGTTCACCTGAACTATATGTGGTGAACTGCCTTTCTATTTGATTTTTTCCATGCTTGTGCCACTGGGAAGCACAAAAAGAAGCCTTGCTTTCATAGGGGACCAAAGCATCTCTGTACTAAATCTGGGGCTGCAGACTGGGTAGATGAATTCTGAATGAATGACAGTCTTACCCCTGTGATATGCACTTTCAGAAAATGCTTCATGGCTCATCTTCCCTTCAAATATATTGAAGTGACATCTTTTCTGGCCTCTGCTGACTTCTGGCTGGACTAATTTGGTCTTAGCAATCATAAGTGGTGTAGGAAATACTGTGCATTTTAGAACTGAAGCTTTGACATGATACAAGTTAGACCTCGTTGAGCAATTTGGATAATCATGTGTTTTATGGCTTTCAGATGTTCTTGCTGCAGCGTAAAAGTCCATAAATATTTAGAACAGGGAGTCTATGGTCCATTTATGCCTATTTTATGTAGCACTGTTTTTCTTTATTGAAGCTTGTTATTTTGTGTGTGACAGCAACATTGTAGTTTTCAAATAGGAAATATTTTTATTTTTTTCCAAAGGGTCTCTTGTAACACAGAACCATTGAGGTGATTGGAAGATGAATTCTATTTTAACATCCACAAACTGGAAGATATCAACAAAGATTAGCTGAAGAAAAATAAAGAAATAATCTATGACAGTGTTGAGAATGATTCTCAGAATTTTAAATACTTGTTAAAGGCTTTGCTGTATTTCACTTCAATAAACATCATGCTCCAGTTACTACTTGAAACCATGGGGGCATTATCCTGTGCAGCACTTATCAATATTTTAACACGTGAAAGTCAAATGATGTTGAAACATTGAACTATATTTCCATCTGTGCAAGCTAAAATGGTACAAATGCATCCTGTGTAATGGAATACTACATCCCCAGTTACTTTCTTACAAGTGATACCTGATTCCTCTGTATTTTCTGTGGTTGTTTCCATTGCTCTGATGGTGCCCAAAGGAAGACTGTCTTTTAAAATTAATGTTTATAGCATTTGAGGAGTTTTAACCCAACCTGCCTTAAATCCAGAGAAAACAAATACTTGGAAATTGCTACAAATATTAGTAGCTAATTTTCTGTTGCCCTTGCCTCAGTGTTAAATCTTTCTCTGTGTGTGCAATTTGTGTGAAAATGGGTATTGGTACCAAAGCAAAGACCCTGAGATTGGCTACAGCAAAAATATACTGCTCCCATGAGAGATTCTGGGAGCTTGTGTCCAGTGGGAAAATGTACTACTTAGTGGGCAGTGAAAAGAAGAGATGGAGGTTGCTGCCAAAGGTTGAACATTTCAGCGGGATTTCTCTGAAGCTTCTGTGAGGACAGTCCCAGTTACAGACCTGCAGCGTGACCTCCACACGCCATGGTCCCAGAGCCCCCTGCAGCAGGCACAACTGGATGGCATGTCAAATACTAGACTAAGTACCCGGGTTCACCCCATAAGTTCATGGAGAAAGATCACTGCACTGCAGATGGGTGTGACACAGGTACGACGGTGCGAGAGCGTGAGACACGTGTCAAATGTCCACTGTGTTGCTCAGTGTCACTCGAGACACAGTGACACTCAGTGTCACTCTGTACCCCCACAGGAAGGTTTTCTACCAACAACCCATCACAGATTAAATGGTTGATACCCCTTCTGTGAACCCCCTTCCATGAGCTTGTCTCCTGTTGCTTATGATATATCTGACATTTTAAGCCTTCCATTTGGTCACTCAATTCCTTTTCTTGGCTTGCATCATGTTGGTTTGACTTGTTTCACAATCTCCTTGTTTCTCCTGACTTTTCTACCCAAGGCCTTGGCTTCTGCACTCATGTCAACTGGCCATTTACTTCTTCATTTCTTGGAGCTATCTGAAGCTTTCTCTCTCCATGGTTGTGTGTCTGTGTTTCTTGTATGATCTCTTTCTTAGTGAAGCTTGGACTGCTGCCTTCTGTTATTGCTTTAGAAAAGAATTTGAAAACTATAAAACTTGCTTAATTGTGGGGCTGCTTCAAGCACTTTTCTCCAGTCATTCAGAGGCTGCTCATTTGGCTACCATGTTTTCAGTCTAGTTACTAGGCTGTAGCATCAAGTGAAGCAGATTTTGTCTTCTCCTGCACGTCGTCTGTGCTATTGGGAGAATGAGTTTCTATATTGAAACATTGCAGGTCTGGACGTTCTTCCCACGTGATCTGATGTCTTCTTGTAGGTGTTCAGGTAGATCAACTGAGCCAAACAGAGATCTGAGGTAAACAGAAAACTGACAACTCTCTTTAATTGGCCATTTTCCTTCATGTGGCAATCAGGTCTGTGCTTTGCAGTGCCCTGCTCACTACAAATGGTCAGGACTCCAAAGTGCCAGTTATGCCTGTGTCCAGTGAGAAATCTTCTCTGTTTTCACAGGTTCCCCAGCTTCTCACACTGGCCTTAAATTTGTTTCACTTAATATAACCAATTGCTGCACACATTTTTCCCGAGGCTTCACTGACTCTGCTTTATATTTTTAATTCTCCACATAAGGATAGCTACAGACTGTCTACTACTGTTGTTTAGTGGTGTTTCTTGGAATGGATTTCAGAGGGCTTCCCATCCACATAGAAGCAACTTGATCCATTAGCCTGTAAGTGGCTGTAAGTGCATCCAGGAGAAGGGCTGCAATCTTTTAGTCAATATGTTTCTTCTACAGTGCACGCATCTAGAGCACCTTCAGAGCTGGTAAGATTATACAGCAGATACTGCTGCTTTGTCTGAAGACCAATCCTAGGGCAGCTCCCCACTACCATGGGATAATCATGGTGCTGGAATGTAATGTGAGTCTTTTTGTAATGCTCCACTGTACCCATGATTGATTATAGGTTGAACATTTTCCTTTCTTTTTTTCCATTGGACCCTGACATCTGCATTTTCCATTTGTCTGTCTGCCTGGCTTCCTATTTGTTTTGAGCTAGAGTGCTTGGGCAGTGCTGTTCTCTGTCAGCACTGAAACCCTTTCCCCAGCAGTTCAGCTGCTCTCACTGTTTGGATTAGTTGCTTCGGGCTGGTGTCTCTTTGTATTCTTTTCTCTGAGTTACAATGGAGAGTCCCAGGCAACACAGTCATGGTGGTAGGAAATGACAGCAGTGACTGGACATGAGACATCATCCCTGGGAACCCTGTAAAGGCTCATGGGGTAACCATGATCAACCAGGGAAAATCGTTCTATACCTAGCAGTTCAATAGGCAGCTCTGGGTTGGAGACATTGTGGCTTTGTGAAAGATTTTGATTTTTCAAACTCTTGCACAGATCACCAGTCCATAAATCTCAGAAGACTGGATCAAGCATTTGAGTTCCAAGAGGATTGAAGTTAAGCATGGAGATCATAGGGACTTCTCAAAAAGAAATGGGACCTAGGATTTGGCATCTCTAGCGCAACAGTAAAGTCAGTTGCTGATCAGCTTCTGATTGTAAGTAGTAAATATGGTAAATAAAATACTTTAACCGTGATTGGAGCAAAGCTGTTTTGTTTGGATATCCACTTCTGAGTGTCTGCAATGAAGGAGGACACAGAGATAATGCCAGTTGAGGTGTGTAATGCCAATACCAAGTGTTCCATGTTTGAGACCCAGGTGACTCTGGCTTCTGTTTGTTGTGTGCCCCACAACTGATTGTTGTTTCCAAATTTACTTGTGGATGCCAGTTGTCATCTCTGTTAGGTAAGTAAGTGCTAAAAGTACTTGTTAGACATTATAATACAACCCAATAATCATACAGTATTTTAGATGGGCTTTTGAAACTTTTCCTCCCAAAGAGAATTTTAAAAAAAACCTTCACATTCTTAAATAATTATACTTCATGCCTAACTTAATATACAGGATGCATTCCTACTTTCATCCTTTTACTAAATTTTTGATCTGAAAATCCTCCATTTTCAGAAGTGTGAGTCCTCCCATACAGGTGATTTCTTAAACTGTACTTTGTGTGGTAGGTATGCTTTGTTTTCTTGCTCAGGACATCCTTTGATGTGAACCTCCATAAACTGACTAATGCATGCTCTGTAATGTGCTCCAGGTGAAGCAATTCTGCCCCGAGATAACAGATGAGATTCAATGTAAATAAGCACAAATGCATATGGAGTAAAAGTGTCCCAAATAAAGTGATGGCTCAAATCTACAGCATACCCTTTCCATGCGTATTGTTTTTATGTTGTTCTGAGCCCCTCATCTCTAAGAGAGTATAGCAAAGCTTAAAAAGGTTCAGAGAAGGGTGACAAGGTGGCTAAGTATATGGAATAATACTTCATGAGAAAAAACCAGGAAGATTCAAAACAAACAGATGAAAATATTCGTTTACACAACATGTCTTGAAACCATAGGAATTCTCTGCTGTGGGATGCTGTGAATGGTGAAAGCTGTCCTTGACTCAGGTAGAGATAGGGGAAATCAGCAGAAGAGAAAGCCGTCAGTCAAGACTCACTAAATAATTTTATTTTGGGTCTGGAAGTCCCTGAGCAGCAAGCTGTTGCAATGTGGTTATGTGAGCTTGCTGTCTCTTAGAAACAGGTTGCTGTGCTGGATTGAACTTTGCTTGGATTCACTATGGCCACTCTTAGCATTTATGTTAGAAGACTCCATATTTCTAAACAAAATGACAGCTGCCCAGTGGCTAGTCTTCCATTTTAGTTCCTGGCCAAAAGTGGAAAACCATATTTGAACTTTTTCCCTTTGAAACTGGCAGCTGGACCAGGCTCTTCCATTTGTGCCTGGAGTTATGAGCAGCAAAAGGCATATTTAATCTACAGCACAGACTCTGCTCCAAAAGATTTGGGTTTGTGCCAACAAGGAGCAAAAGCACATTTTGAAATTTTTTGTGTTGCTGCAAAGAGTACAGCAGTGCACAGTGCATGTTGCTTCCTGATGCCTTCTCTAACAACCTCTCCTGCAAATGTGTTTTCCCGAAGTTCAGATGGAGGAAAGAGCCAAAGCCTTAAGTTCTTCATTGCCCTCTCTGCTTAGACACTGCCTTTGAAGGAGTAGGTGTCTGCTTCGGTCAACCATTTCGGAGAAATTGGGATGGGCTTTGGACCCAGACTAAACCAGATATTTATGGACTTTCTATACAATTGGATGTCACTTAGTTTGGCAAGATTGTCATGTACCTGGAAAGGTAGGCAATAAAAGTGCAACCTGTTTTCTACCTAACATATGGTGTCTAACCCCACTGGAGGCTTGTGCTTGGCAAGCAAAGTAAAAACACTGCAAATTTGATTTAGGCACATATTCAATAGTAGTCATATGGTTTCCAAACGCTCTGCTTTGGACACAAGCCAGTGTGCATAAACAAGGGAATATATAATACCAGTAGTATGGAATTTTCTTCCTCTTTTCAGCTTTCACTAAAAATTAGGTGTCTTTGTTCAGGAACACAAACCATTCCTTCTGGCAAAATAACCCCCAAGCCCCTGGCCTTCCATTCATCTTCCTTGGATGCATAAAATAAGTTATGAGGTCTAAAGGATCACAAAAAGGACAGGAAAATGCATTCATACTCTGTCATCTTTATTTATGTTTTGTTCACTTCATTATTCACTTCATTATTTATTTCAAGAAATGTTATTTGAAGTTCAGAAATATGTAGGAATCCTAAAGCAATAGCAGCTGTAAGGAGCTGGTGTCTTTGAAAATAAGTCATATTGGACATATGTGTTTGAGTTTTCTCTGCCTCAGTTTACCTACCTAAAAAGAGGAAAGCTGTATCTGCCAGCTGACTTGGCTGGTGCACTGTGGGATTAAACTGGTGATTGAAAAAATGCTTTGAAGTTCCTGTCTGAAAGATGTTGTGCATTTGTGAAGTGTTACAGTGTTTAAACAATGAGTGATAACATACGAGTTCAACTTATTCACAGTACCATGTAAAAGCAATGCATTAATCTTTTGGATTGAATCACAGTTTCATTTTGGGATGGATTAGAGATCTCTCTAAATGTATTAATACCTGAGAACATAACCAGACTGAAGAATCAATTTACTCAAGAGACAAGCTGCAGTGGTGTCATTGTCAGCAGGAGCCAGAAAGTGAGGAGACTGCACCAGGGTGTGGGTCGAGACAGTGGTTACAGCTACTGTTAAACAATTCAACAGCACAGCAGTTCTCCTTCCTCCTCCTCTGTGGTCTGAAGGCAAATGGTTACCTGAGACATGAACTGGAGCATTCAGGCAATGTCATAATTCATGCTATTTCACACTTGCCTTACTGCCAAAAGCTCCAAAGACTATGAATTTTTCTGCTGTCCTTGAGTTTGGGAGTTAAATTTGTTTAATTATTGTACTTGAATCTGAATTCTGAATTAATGTTTTGAAGAATATTTGTGAGTTATTTGGAAACAAGAAAGATCCTGTGAATTCATACACTGAAAATCTTGATTTTATTTGGGAACTGTGCTTCTGGACACAATAAGAAGTAATTCCTCAGCAGTTTAAAAGCTTCAGAGAAGCCCAGCTGTGTTCAGTCATGTGGCTACTGAGTGTTCAGATAGAGCAATTGTCCTGGGGTCTGTGGGTTGCAGAAACGGTGCAATATATTGATATAAGCACTCACTAACAGTGAACACAACACATTTACTGGCTCTGGACCCCATCTCAAGCACACCATGCCACTGAGGTTGGATGGAGATATCAATATTTGAAAAACTTTGTTCAAATAAGGGGATGGTGTGGAGGCTGGCATGAGGCCTCAAGGTCCTGAGGATTTGTTTGAGTTCAGATGCGGCCCTGTCGCTGCCTAAACTGAGTATTTGTTACTGCACCTCCTTCAGGCAATATCTGTGTTGTCACCTTGTTGAGGTGGAAGGAAACACAAAGACCATAAAGCAAAGTTTAGAGTTGTGGGTTATGAAGTAAGGTTGTTGAATCGTTTTTGGGAACTGGTGTTAATCTTGACTTACAGGGCAGTCTAGTCACCTGTTGGACATCTGATGTCATGCGCCCACACTTTTTGTGACAGTTTGGCTCCTGTGACAAGGCAAGAAATTAAAAGAAATCCTAAAGAGACTCTGAAATGTATATTCTTTTTTGTTTTAAGATGGAAGGAGGGAAGAGATGGAGACAGACAGCTCCTTGCCTTCAAGGACAGAAACTCGCCTGTCTGAGAGCGTTCGAGCTTGAGGCCATTCCCAGTGTAGCAGTGAGGCTACCACCGATGAACAGGGTAGATCTGAACGTGTCACTGCAGGGTTTTGAAAAATGTGGGTGCTTCCAGAGCAGCCACTGTGTCTTTTATGTTGATAGACCTATTAAGGAAACAAGGTGTGCAGACGTTTTGTAGTCCTCAGGGCTCAGGAGGAGAACAGGAAAGAATGATTTGGCTTTCTGATGAAAAGTAGGTCCAGGGACTGATGGTACTTCCTTGGCTCACATGATAAGGGAATTCTCTCCAAAAGTCATATCCATGCCTCTTTCAATACACATTATATTGATTCTGGCCACTTTACCTAGGCTGCAGGTTCGGGGAGGTGGAGGGGAAACCCTTTGCACAGCACTGAAGACTTTGACTCATTGACACATTCCTCTCTCTCTTGGTGTTTGGAAGGTGACAGTACAGGTTCTGTTGATGAATGAGCATTGCTAAACACACTGTACAAAAGTGTGCATCTGGAACAAGACATTTCAGCGTCTCTCCCCCCTGGAGAGTCGAAGAGAAGTCAGAGTTGTGCATGTGTGTGTGAAAAACAAAGGCTCATCGCGGCAGCATGAAATGAGGAAGGGATCTTCCACATCTGTCCTCGCCAACAAGTATGACACTCATTTTGGCACTTCTCCGATGCCTTTCAGATGGGTGTATTAGAGAACTGCGCAAGCACAAAATCTCTCAGAAAGGGTTACAGTGAGAAATGAGATTAGCTGGGCAGGTGAGTCTTGCAGACAACTTTTAAGCATTTTCTGGGGCAGGATGTGTGTGTATATGCATCTCAGTCCCAAGGCATTTAATGAAGAACTTTCCAAAGCTTAAGTATTTCCCACTACCTTTTGCTCATTGGGCAGAAAAAATCAGCCCAAAATACGCACATTCTCACTCACAGTAGGTAAAATTGCAAAGGGTGTGAGTGCTGTTGAAGTATAAATCTCTATTATTGTTGCTCTTGAGAAGATCCTTGCATATATCAAGATTTCTCTCTTCAGATATAAGTATGGGTACAGATTTTCTGCTGGGAGAGAGCAGGTATCAGCAGAGAACTGGACCAGGGAAACTCCATCCCTCTGCTGCTGATACATCCCATGGCAGTACACCTCTTCTGGCCATGCAGCAAAGAGGGAGCCACGTACAGAAGCACCTGGCTGTACAACTTCAGGGTCACAAAAAGCTTTTCCAGTGATTTTTTGTCTCTCTTGCCTGAAAATTGAGAATACAAGCTGCAAATGGCAGATTAAAATCTTAAAGATCTGAAGACAGTTCTCCCCCTCCTCACCCCTGCAAAGAGTAGCACTGCTGGTGACAAGGACTGCACCGAGGTGTGGTGGGGCATGAGGAGGCTGCACAGGCACACAGGGCGGGCAGTGTCCCCAAGGCACAGCTTGCTAAGGTAGCCCCTTCACCAACTGGCTCAGTCATTTCACATCAACCTGTGCAGAGTCCTCTTCTTTTCAGGATTTGCTTGTCCCCCTCCTGGGGGCTGGGGAGTAATTTTGAGGCTTGACACTGCACTAGCACCAAAGTGTCCAGGGCTGTTTAGGGAGGCAAAAGAGAAACCATCAATGCTAGTTTAATCACCAGAACTACCTCTTCTGCCCACAATAGCTGATTCCTCCTTCAATGCTACCTACAAGGTGTTCAAAATCTGTTTAAATATCCTTTCATGGAGCTTTCATTGACTTTCCAGACAACTCACCTAGTTTGCTACCTTTGTAGATGCTGAGAAACTAAATTTCAGTTGCCAGCTCTCCCAGTCTTTCCACTCATTTGCTGCCATTCTTTCTCACAGCAAAAATGTTCCTTATACCACTTTCCAGAACAGCCTTCTCCTTAAAAAAATGTTTTTACTGATTCCTCCAGAATTTTCCCTTGTGGTCAGTGCTATCCTTATGCTTCTATTCTTAATAAATATATAGCAGCTACATGTGCTGCTATACTTTCTTAGACTGTCCTGGTGGCAATGTTGACATTTCTTGACATTTCTGAAACTCATCTTCAGGTGTAAGTGCTTTTTGAGAAATCAAGTTCCAAGCACATTCATAAGCATATCCTAACTGTACATCTGAACTGTGGGATTATATTCCCTATTGACCAACAATTCACATTTTAAGTACCTTGCTGAAGACTTTAGGTCTCACTACTTTTACAACACTGCATGTGAGTGGTTGTGAGATGAAACCTTCACTGATGAAGAGGGGGTGCACAAAGGTAGTGTCAGAAGCCTGAACCTCTGAGCTTTCACAGGACTACAATTTAATCTAGGTGAGTTAAAGGTGCTAATGCAATGAGACTGTCAGGCATGGCGTGAAATTTATCCATGGTGATTAGGGAAACCCTATCATTTGGGCTGTTTTGGCACATTAGGCACTTTTTAAAGCTAAATGAATCCCTTGTCACCGTATAGCTCCACTCTGTCTGTGAATCTGTTCTGGCCAGCTGCTTGTATTTGCTGTCATCCAGTCTGTCGTATTTATGCTTCAGTGTGCTGTGTTCTGCTTTGGAGACTATTTCTCTTCCATGTTAAAGAGTTTTTTGCTTTCAAGGTCTCATTAATGTATTTGTTTGTGACACAAATGCACACAAAAATCCCAGCAAAGAATGCAAACTCAATTCCTTCTATGACAAAGACCAAAATTAATATGAAAGCAGCTTTATTTTTGTTGGAAAATGTATTGGGATGTAATATAACAGATTAGGTGGTGACAAATGAGACACATGGCCTAATTAATGGCTCATCTTTCCAGAGATTTTGTCATTTATTTTCCATGGCATTTATTAAGGAATTTGCTGATGTCATCCACAGCAACATCTTGAACAACAAAAAATTCTACTTTATGACTGAGTTCTTCCACAGATACCAAAGGGAGTGACCTAGACTTCGCAGAAATGACTTTCAGAGAAGTGTAATTGCAATCCTGAAAATCAGACCATTTCCTTATGGGCGACAGTATGAAAGAGGGCCCTTAAGACTCAGGAAATCTGGAAGAGAGAGTTGCCCATTCTGCCTGTCCCCCCAAAAGAAACTGTGGTCATGCCCAATCACTTCTCAGCATGAGAGGAATTCAGGGCATATTCTCTCTATTCTTCTACTAATAAGAACATTTCCCATATGAATTTAAAGGCAATTAGGTGCATCAGCATTTTTTGAAATCTTTCTGTGGCCCCAAATCTTAAGATCACATGGGTTTCTAATTCCATCTGAAGTCAATGGGAGTTGAGCATCATTCTGAAGACCTAAATCTTGGGAGAATTTTCAAAAGCACCGAAGGTACCAATTTCTTCTCAATGCTACATATAACCTGGCTGATTTCCAAAGAGGGGAACACAGGGTTTGCCATCTACTGCGATGAAACATGGGGGTTGATTCATTTGTTACAGGCCAAATACATCCATTAAACCTCCATTCTCAACCTGTTTCTCCACCTGGTTGTCATTGTGCCCAATTCAGTGCTTACAAGTTCTTCCCCTGCAGTTACCAAACGTGCCTGTATCTGTGTATGAAAGTACTCATGGAAATAGGAGAGACCTATCACAAGTTTTTCCAGGCATTACAATTCCACCTTCAAAAAGCTGGTAGCAATGTCAGTCATGAGGTTATCCAGCATCTGGATTTTTTTTAAGGTACCGGTACCCTAAAGGTCTTCAGTCAACAGTGAACTCAGAAAACCTATTTCTGACATGAGTTCTAGCACAGAGAGATACAGACTGGTTCAACAGCAGCCTTAAATAAAGAAACATGACTAAACAGGAGTACATTCTTATTAGCAACCAGTTGTCTGTCCTACAGAAAGCAGAACATGCTAATATATGTAACCATAAAGACAGACTCCAAAATATTTAAGTTCATGAGCAGAGGTGTTGACAGTTAAATTGAACTTCTGGCAGGCATTTGCAGCTTGTGAGGGAGCAAACAGCAACCCTTCAGCTTTCAAAACATTTACCAAAGATAATAATTACAAAGCCACATAGTTTCAGAATGACTTTCATTTGTCAGGACAGTTAACAGCAGTGGGAAGTAAAGCCAAGAGAAAAGCCAAATGCTAGCAGGAGAATACTGACAAATCACTTGATGTAAAGTTGAACCTTGCAGTAAGACAGGAGAGCACAGGACCTGCCATCCAGTCCCAGCAGGCCCACACTGAATCTCTTAGGGTTTTCTGACCCGGGAAGGAAACCAGGCTGTGCTGGGATTGCACCCAAGAGGCTGGTGCAGCCCTGGGGCAGGATGTCCAGTCCGAGACTGTCCCTTTCCCCCTCCACCCCTGTCCAAATCTGAGTGGGTATGGGTGGGGCTGCATCATGTCCTAGCCAACAGACTGACAACGTGTGCTTCTTGATGTCAGGGAAAACGGGAGAGAGGAAGGAGGTTTCTAGGAGTAGACAACAGCAATAACCACCCCTGTGGGAAGAGAAGCATCTGGAATATTATCCTTTTCTGCTTGACAGGAGCAGGAAGTGTATCACTCGGTGGATTTGCTCCACCTTGAGACTTGGCATCCATCTCCAACTTTCCTCTCCTGCTGCTTTCCCACTTTGCCCTCTGGCCATCCCTCTAGACTTATTTCTTCTGTTCTGTGGTCAAAGTGGCTGTTGGCGGTCAGCTATCTAGAGCCAGGGTACCTCTTAACTGGCTTTTTATCTGATTCTCGTTAGAGCCACTTCAGCCTGACGAATTTCACACGGGCTCCACAAGCCACCCCGCTCTGCAGGCGTTTTGGTGAAAGCTGAATTTACAGTACCAGCTCTGGGCAGTGCAAATTTGGGATGTTGGTTCATTTGTAAATGTCTTGCAAAGAGTGATCACTTACCATCTCTATTAATTTCTGTGCAAAATAAACATTGGAGATGAATGAAGGAGGAGATGGGTGAACTGATTTAGCTTAAATAACCTCTAGCAAACTAAACTGGTTTCAGATACAATTTAGGTTGCCTGAGTTTTGTTTTTCAGGTTTTTGCTTTTACACTCAGCTAACCCTGAGCAGTGTTGGTGCTTTTCTGCTTTCTGTCTTGGAACAGATCCAGAAATAGCAAAATACATTGCAGAAGAGGCTGTTCACAGAGGAGGTCTGGGAGTACAGAAGTAGGAGAGAGAGAAAATTTATTAGCAAATCTGTTCATATTCATCTTCTGTCCTGATTATGCAGATTAAGAATGTTTCAATAAGCCTGTATCATTTGCAGTGCGGAAAGAAGTCAGCCAGGATGCAGACCCTCCTGAGCTCTGTCTATCCACAAAGGCTAGAGCAAACATAAGCAACAAAGGCTGCTCATAAGATGTGACTTTTGGGGGCAACTCACAGCTGTAGCAGCTGACACCAACTGCAGTAGCTGCTCAGCTGGGGAGACTATGATAACACCAACCACTCTAAAACCAAAAGATATTGTACATTTGTTGCCTCATACGTGGCTCAGAAAAAAGAATCCGAAAATCTAATCTTTCAGTCAAGCCACTAGCTATCTTCAGTGCATCTTAAAACTCCCAACAGATACCCTAATCCAGTGCTTCCCATGGGGATGAGATGCAAACAAAGATTTCTGAGCATTGATGAACTGTAGCAGCTTGCATACCACACCACACCACACCACACCACACCACACCACACCACACCACACCACACCAAACCACACCACACCACACCACACCCTTACCGTGATTTGGCAATATCAGCAGAAAGATGTTGAGGTGCTACCACAATACTTTCCTTTTCACACTTCTGTAGGTAGCTAAAAGGAGTGTTTAGTCATCCAGTCTCCATACTGTCATTCCTTTCTAACACTTCTGGAGGTGATTCTGCAGATCGATGATACCAGTGTCATGCTCAGGTGAGGCAGGAACACCTCTGATACCTGTGTGTCCTTACAAAAAAAATTCAGCTTGCAGAGAATACCTGGCTTCAGAGCAAGAATAAACAAAGTAGGAGGCTTTGTTCATTGAACAGATGTTAAGAAACATAAGGCAATTACAACTACTTTAACTCAGCCTTTTTGTGTTGAAAGCATTGTGGGGTCTACAGAATTATTTATTATGGACTTCTGCGAGTGCAATGCCATACGTGGTGCTGCTGTGTCTCCTGGGAAATGCCATCCTGAGTACATGGAGGCACGCAGAATGACAGACTGGATATGGTCAGATCAACTCTCCAAGGGTAGTTATGAGAAATTTTCTAAGATAGCACTTTGCCATTCAGGAGTCCTGTGTTTCTGAAGGGCTTCATAGAGCTCATTTGATCCACAGTTATGAACAGTCAAATCTGTCTTTAGGAAAGAAGAAGAAGAAGAAGGAAAAGAGGAAATTCCATTTCCCCCGCAGTCCTGGATTCCTGGATGTGTACTGAAGCCCTTGATCATTCTGGGACTGATCAAGGATGATGGTGATGATGATGACAATTTTTTGGAAAAGCAATCATTCATTCATAATGGGGCTCATTATGAGTCATTCAGACTTACACTTTTTGTGGCAGAAGAGTGGATTACAGTCATCAACATCTTTGGCCCATATCAGCAAAGTGAATGTTTTTTTGTAGCCTATCATTGACCAGATAAGTTTAAGACCAAAGGTCTTGACTGAAACCCTGGACCACTTTTTTGGAGTATACTACATGACCGTAACTTTAGTTTTACTTTGTGTAGACCTTTGGCAAATGGAGGGGAATATATCTGCACAAAAATATGGGGATGCAGGCTCTACACACCAAAAAATCTGTGCTTGGCACAGCATGGAAAGATGCATTTTAGGTACTGTACTCAGTCACATCCCCCACTTATTCATATCATTTTCTCTACCATTCTATCTGTTCCTGCAGTGTCTGCTCCCCCTCCTTAAACAACCACACCACACTCTTGTCTTTGGGGCTAAGCCTGATGCCCTCACTCACCCAGACTGTAATGACCCAGCACTGTATGATCAGCTATCTCCCAGCCTCGCTCAGGGAGGCCCTGTGGCTTTCTCTGCCGCACTAGGAAACTACAGGGTTTAGGGCAGCCAAGTGACCATCCAGGCAACTTCCACGCAGGCAGCGTCCAGGGAGCCAAGCCCCCCTCTGTACATGTGCTGGGAGGACCAATGTCAGATGAGCTCCACAGGGCACGTTTGAGCTACATCTGAGCTCCCTTTCACGGGTTTGTTGTCTGAGTGACTGATGCGCCTGGTATCAAGGCAGCTTTGGAGCTGCCCGTAGCAGCACAGTGGGGGTCCACCCTCAGGGCTTGGTGATCCTTCTCTTCTAATTATTTCTAGAGAGTTACACAGATGAAGTGTACAGGCGTGATAAGACTTACCATGGGTTTCAGGAGTACTTATGTGTGTCATGGGGTAGCTGTGGGAAACTACATTCTGCTCAAAATATGTGCAGCAGGAATGGATCCTTTCCTTGAAGGGATCTAAAAAAACACCCTGTTCACTATACTCTAGTTGTTTAAGCCCTCTGCATATGGGATTAGAGGGTTGGATATATGGAACTAGGACTAGGAATCAGGACTAGAATAGGAACCAGGACTAGGGTTGCCAAGGTCACAGGATGATTATAATATATGACCTATGAATTTTCTTTTTGTCTCACATCATTGTAGAAGTGCATTAAAAGCATTCTGTCCCTTTCTGTCTTTTTCTCCCTTAATTCTCACAGCATTCTGGTGTCTTCATACATGAAGACTAGAAGAGTTTTTCTTTTTAACTTCATGTCATGATGACATCAGGATTGGGACTCCACAGGCTCACACTGAAATAATTGGTGCTATTTGCATTTCACATTCTAACAGCTTCAGAACAAGATCTCTGTAGACTTGCACTGAAATTGTTTTCCCACTGAAGTCTTACAACACAGCAGCAATATAATGACATTTTAATGGGATCCCTATAGACTTGCCATGAAATTGTCAAGAGAAAATAGTGCCAATATTAACTGAACTGGGAACTAACATTGTTAAAATCCAATGTGGAAAGTAATTGTTCTGTTAGAAGAATCACAGGAATTTAGGTGCTGATCCTGTGAAGATGTATTCATTTGCTCTTCAAACCAATCCCCTTGAAATCTACTTCTCTGGGGAATAAAGTTAGGCACTAGAAGAAACCTATTCATCGTATAGTCTGTCTTTGTAAACAAAATGGTTAACCCAAAGACAACAATCAAAGGTTGTGCCTTCACTGTGACATTTTCTATGCATGTCTGTGCAGATGCTAAGCAGAAATTACCTGAAAAGCCTGGTGCTTGACATCATGCATCCTCTAAGTTACATAATTACATAAATAGAGTAACAGTTGCTTAGCTGGTAAAGCCCTTGGGTGAAACCATATTCATAATGAAGCTACTAGTGAACTGTGTCACTGACTGTAGCAGAGCTAGCTTGCCATTCCCAGTATCACCTTCCTGCAGATCCCAAAAGCTCAACACACACCTGCTTTGGAGGCTAAACCTACTGAGAGGAAAGCTGTTCATTTTAATCCTTGTGTTTTTCTGAGACATAAGAACGTGTTTGAGGGGAGATTTTCTTTATAATTTCTAGTGTGATGAGAAAATTGCTTTAAAAATGAACCCTGTGATTCTCATGTCATCCTGTGAGTGTCAGGCTTTGGAGTTCAGTTATTTGAAATTTCAAGAGACTGCTAAAGTGGGCAATGGCACCTGACTGTGGGAGACAAGATGAATGTTCTGACCTTACTCCCTTGCCTATAGTATTGTCTGTAAGAATTACACCGACGTCTACTGACAGCTTTTTAGTTGGTCATAAAATAGTCAAGGCATAGCCAAAAATAATCCCACCCGACTAGAAGGACCTAAAACTGTTACCTCCAGCATACTGAGTTTTATCCAAAACAAAGTGGTTTTTATCAGGGATATTTCTAAGAGCAGTTCCTCATAAGAAGAGCCACGTGTCAGGAGGAGGTAAGAAGATCGATACACAAAACAAACCATTAGCAATGATAAATTATTCCCTTTCTCTCAAGAGAAGCCTAGAATCATTGATCTGTCATGGAATCCATGCAGGCCTACTCCTCAGACGAACAAAAGGCTGAACAACAGAGTACAGATAGGTGGCCTGATAACTCAGGAGATTAGTGCAGGGCTGCTGGGGGAGCTCTGGGCTAGAGGTTCAAACCGTCCTCATGGAAATCAGATCAGAATTTTCACTGTCATCTTCAACAGAAGCAAGAGACATGCCTGGTGAAACCAAAATTAGGAACTGAGTTATTAAGGAAAGAATACAGACACAAGAAAACAAAATATATAATTCTGCCTGTGTTTGAATTCACCTCAAATGTCGCATGCATTTTTGGCATCTCATACTAAGAAACATAATGTAATTTATAAAAACAAATATATAGAGAGAGAAGGTAAAAAGGTTGATGAGAAGTAGGAAATGGTTTCTGTTTAAGGGGAAATTGAAAAGACCCTTAGGTTGCACTAAGGACTCTAAAAAGCTGGAGGGCATAAAGAAGGTGAAAAGTACAGATACAGTCATTATTTCTAACATCACAGGGACAAGGAGACTCTCAATGAAAACTATTGCCAAATATAAGACCAAGTGAAGGAAACTCTTTTTTTCAGACAATGCAAAACGAAACGGAGGAGCTCACTGATGCAGAATAGGGTATATGGCAAAACCCTAAAGGAAGTCTGAAAAGGATTAAATAGATTATCATAGATGATAGGTCTACTGGTAGGTTTTAAAAATGATGGTCGGGATGCAACACTGAGCTCAAAAATTCTCTCATCCAGAGCTGGGTAGATAAACAAGGGAGAAGGGCAATATGTACCTGCTGGAATTCCTACACTCTGAAGCACTCATTTGAGTTCCTGTCATGGGATTTAACCAAACACACTTGGCTGTGGTGGGACAGAGTGCAGCTGAACTGAAGCATTGCAGCGTTGTGTGATATAAGTTAGCAGACTTTCAGCACTGGACAAGTTGTTTCCTTGTCAAACTGCTGCTCCATCCACCACCTCTGTGCCTGTCAACTCTACCTGAATAATGAGGACTTCAGAAAGCAGAAAACATGACTGATGTCAGGCTCCCACCTATGTATTCTTCAGGTGGTCTGGGAGCACCCTGATATGGCAGAGAGAGGCTCCCTGTGATGTTTGCCCTGTGTCCAAAGAGAGAGTTTGAAGTAGAAATTTTACGAGTCACTATGTTCCTTGCAGACTAAATGTTCAAGTGCACAGTGCCAGCACTTACCTAAGGGATTCTGAATTGCCATTTAAATTTTCAGGAATTGTATAATATTATTTAGAAGAACTATCTGCTTTTTGGCTTTGTTTTACACCTAGGAACAAAACCAGACAGTGAAGCCAACCATGGCTCCCCTCAGACTGCTCCTGAAACGCCTGAAGATGAGCACATCCGACTAGCTCAGCTGTGCTGGAACTCCTGGCCAAAGATATCTATTTATTACAGGGTGTGATTGTCAAATTACTTATTTCAGTGGCTCCACTGCTGCAGTGCAGAAAAACTGGGTGGTCTTCGAGGCCATCGTGAGTGCTCTGCACCTGGGGCTGCAGAAAGTATTAAGAAGTGAAGCATACACATGTCTGGCTTGATGGACTGTGACCAGTTGGTCCAAAGTTGTGGGAACCACTGTATGAGCTGTAATCCTTTAGGGGCCAGAGTCCATTCTCATGTATTCAGGGAGAGACCAGTAATTACAACAGCTGAAACCAGATCAGGCACCAGAGCTGGACAGGGGACAAAACATTAAGTTGTTTCATTTCATTCTGACCTCTTTTTATGGCAATAACTGCTAAAAGGAAAACAAATGTTCGTAGAGATCTGCTTTGTTCTGCCATTACATATGAAGCACACAAGGGGCCTTTTCATGCAGAAAAATGCATAAATCACTCCCCTAGTTTTACTTATGGGAACGCAGCGTTTTCGTATTAGAGAAATACAGCCAGTAACGAGATGCACAGACATCCGACAAAGAAGAGTAAGGATTTCAGAAAAAAATAAAGGCGATATGATTTAGATATTAGCCAAAACGAAGCAGGAAGCTCATGAGGAAATGTGATTACAGGAATTATGCAGAGAAAGCATTTCATATATGGATACAGGGCCAGATACTCAGCAGCTATAGCTAGATACAGCTTATTTCCTTTCAGAGAAAAGAATACAAGAAGTCAGTTCTGTGATTTTCTTGGGATCATTTAGTTACTGGCTACTTCTATGCATCTCTTCTTCCTTTATTTTTTTTTTTTTGTGTGCAACTTCACTTGTAAAAAAATATTTTATTGCTTTTTACAGGGTCAGTTTCAGTTGGATCAGTGAACCGTCAGACATCCTGGGTGATGCAAAAACACTAACGCTGATGCAGGAACACCTGGAAACAGTGGCAGAGAAGGTGGAAGCAGACCACAGTTAAGCCAGTAATATAAGGGCCCTCCAGTACTCAGCAGCTGGAGACACAGTACTATGGATTTAGCTGTTCAAGCAAGGAAACAACCACAGGAAAAGATCAAAACAAATGTTCTTAAGGTACAATCAAAGTAGCATGATAGCGTCACAGCATATCTTTATCATCCCAATTAAGAGAACTAGATGTGTGTTTTCAATCAGACATCAGTTATATCAGACATTTTAGGACTGCAGTGAATGACAGCAGAGCAAATATTCATGTATATTATTCTTATTCCACATAATTTGAAGGCAGTTTTGTTAAAGCCAGTCAGAATATAAAACTTACATTAACAGAAGTTGGCTGTGTTTGTTTCAAAGTAGGATTAGAGGTTTTTTCAAAATGAGTAAATACCAGTATGTTAGAAAGAACAATATTTGTAATAAGCTTTCAATTTGTTAAAACAAATACTATAAAATGTGATTATATAGTAAGAAAGTGTATATAATATAATGCTGTAAAAAAAAATAGCTTTAAAACCAGCTCATGTTTCACTAAACATTTTTTTTTTGCTAGAAATACCAGGCTTGCTGGAAATGGTTCAAGCTTCACTAATCAATGAGGGAGTTTAAAAATGCTAATTTCTGGTAGAGTGCACCCACTGTGACTGTTTCACTCTCTTGTCTACAGCCTGTAGCCTTTAAGTACTTCTTGCAAATCTTTTAGGGAAGAATTATAGATTTATTTAATATTTATTTAATTTAATATTTGTAGCTGACCTGACTGGTTCAGTCTAGATCTAGGACAAAGTTGCTTAAAAACTACTCTGCAATGAAACTGCCACTGTGATATCTTCACAGAGGATTTATAAATAAGCATGTTACAAAATCATCTTATGTCTTTCATTAATAGGATGTTGTTTTACTTTGCTAAGGCTCGTGCAGCACATAGACTATATAAATAAGAGAGAAACATTCTTAAAAAATTATTTCTGCCTCCTAGACAGGTACCAGAGGGGTCTCTTAGTGGAACACTAACTATCTTTGTCCAGTGGCTCCCACTTAACACTTTGAAAAGGCCTTGGAGATGACCAGACCAATCTCTATTGAGTCTGCAGGACAAACTGTGCTGCAAATTAGACCATGGTCAACCATTCCTTAGGGAAGAACAGGCTATTACTTTCAAGAGAAAGGGTTTGAGTTTCACATGAGTTGCTCATCAACCCTACCTGCTACTGAGAATAACCTGTGTAGATGGGATAATTTTCTGATTGGAAGTCCTATCAAAATACCACTTGGAAAGCTGTGTAAAGATACTCAGGGTGGCTGTTGTGTAAGACATGGAAAGTGAGGAAGAAGACCATGGTTTGGCCTTAACTTTTTGCAAGACAGTCATATCTGACTGCAAAGAATTTACTAGAAAATCTTGTGCCTGAGTGAGCCCTAAAATAAAACAAACATATTCCACATACACAGAGGAGGAGAGAAATACATTGCTATACAAAGGATGATTTGCATCCAGATTCAATTACTATTCCAACCAGTATGTGGCATCCCACCTCATAATGGTAGTCCTGAAGATTTAAAATAAGTTTACCATCAAATAATACACCAAAGCTTTCATGCAAACCTATATTTGATTCAAATCACTCATGCTGTGGTAGTTTAAACATACGTCCTTCTTTATACGGGCTTGATCAAAACTGGCAGGCAAAACACAAAGAGCAATGTCATTTAAACTCTATGGGTGAAGAGGAATGTATGAAACATAAATGAGAAGTAGCAGTATGTCAGGGATTCTTGCCATCTATTGTTTAGCAATTGCTGATGTGTAGTTCAGATGGACACTTCATCCATGAAGTGATCCTGTAATCAGATTTGCACAGGAAATGCATCATTTTCAGGCATCATGTGTCTGCTCTCCCTCAGGATAAAGCACTCTGGGAAAGCATGGTTTAAATAATGATGGATGTCACTTGCTGAAGCCAAACCTTGCTATCTGTAGCCTTCTTCATTCCTAGGAAAGGAAAATCACTGAAGGTGCCACAGACAGATACCTCAGTGAGGCAAATGCTGTGATTTTAATGCGATCTACAGGAATGTTTACTTATCATATTCATAGCTCAGTTTGGCTAAAAGCTGTAGCTAGGTTTTTTCTTACAGTTACCTGGTGGGATGGAAGGAATTTGTCATCTGGTCATCTGAACACATTCACATGTGTCTTCAAACCATCTTTGAGAGTATAGGTGGGGAGCTATTGATCCACTGAGTTTGGAACCAAGTGCCTAGTACTTGTAGTAGAGGTGAATGACTGTTGTCCAACCGATATTGGGGGCTCTGACTCTCTAGGGACACTCACTCAGGCATTTCGTGCGATAAAAAATAACAGCCGTGCATTTTCCTGAATAGGGGAGTCATTGCTGCAGACTTTTATGCATGGAAAATGTCCATGCACAAATACACATTTGTGAGGAGACACATGTGTGTGTGTGCGTGTATGCACACACGTATGTTTCCCTGCTATGAAAACAACTGACTGCTTTAATAAACTGCTTTCATTCTGAGATCATAATCACTCTTGCATGCATATGTGCACACACACAAAGAGACGGAGACAACTAGATCTCTAAATAGAAACGTACACATTCTGGCTGTTTTTGGCTTTGCTCTTCTCTCCAAGCCTTCCAGGCAAATGGCAGCAAGTCTCAAACTCTTTCCAAGTGATCCTCCTGAGGCTTGTTTGCCTGAGTTCAGGCCTCTCACAGGGAGCACACTGAGCTGAGCTACCTAAAAATCTGCCCTGCATCCTTTCTGGCATCTGTGCTGGCTGTGTGAACAAGATTATGTTCCCTTCTTGAGGTAGCCCTAAGAGTTATGTCATGCATTGAAGGGATATCAATAGTGCATGTGAGGTGTGCACACTCCTGCAAGCAAAAGGATTTCATTGTGACATGAAAAGTGATTGGAAGCACCAGCCTCAAGTTTCCTCAGCCCCAGTGAGCAGTGTAACAAGGCTTCATGATGCATGTCACCTCTCCTGCCATGCCCCTAGGACACGCTGTGTGTCTTTATTCCTTGTGCATACTATATCGCCTCATCTGTAATTATAAATATATGTTTAGTGTCACTTCAAAGCCTTCCCTTGACAGGGGTGTTCCCTTTTCAGGGATTTTGAATCTCTGACATTCTTTCTTCAGAAACTCTGGAGCAGGGTGTGATAGCCTCCTACTGACAGCTACCTGTGTTCAAAGGGACTGCCAGAGAAAGCCCATTGCAAAGCAGAGAAAATTGACTTTTGTGTCACCCATTGAACATGCACTGGCTTCTATAACAAGAGGTCATTTTCAATGCTTGGCTTTTTTTAACCTTGAAGGTATTTAAGAATGGGTACAGAGAGTGAATTTTGAAGACATGAAAGGGCTAGCAATAGTTTAGACTTTCCATCAGGTACGTCTGATGAATAAAAATCCTCCTCTTGGCTATGCTTGTTCATTACACATATTTTATACAACCCAGCTACAGAAGCTGGAACTTGGCTAACCCATCTATTCCTTTTGTGGAATTTTCCTGCAAAATGGCCATGGTTTTTAGAGGTAGCCATCTGCCAGTTTACTATATTCTTATATTACAGTACCATCTAGAGGTCCCAAATGGGATCAGGGCTGTGCATAGTTGGTGTAGCATGCAGTTGTCTTCTGGGAGAAAAAGTATACAACCAAAGGAGATCAGAGAAAAATAAATAATTACTGTCCTTATCTCACATATTACATATCTGACTGTGTTGTATAAATTATGTGTACAGTAAGATGCACACAGTCAAGGAATCCAGACCTGCCAGGTCTGTCATTTTGAACAGGACTATGTTGTTCTTAAAGGCAACACACTGCCCTACCTAGATTCCACCAAGAATCTACTGGATTTCTGGCTGTCTGGCAGCCGTCAGGAACTCCCAGACAAAAAGGCTGTTGTGCAGATCAGCACCTCTCAGACACATCCAGTTACTTCCTTCGGACTGGCCAAGAGGTATGGAAATAAGAGACAGAGCTGGGATGTGAACAGGGTCTGCTGAGTGTTAATGACAAGGCTCTCCTGCCACCTTACTGTTCGTTGGTCACAACCACCCAACAATGAGAAAAACATTGGCTGGCAAACTTTCATCTTCTTTGTAAAGGGTTCATATTTCTGAAAGACTTTTCATCATGTAGGATTTATGAGATATTTCTGAGAGAGTGAGTTTCCAGACCTTTAGCCCCTCAGCTGCAGTAAGTTTTCATAGATTTCCTATGAAAATTCCACCATGTAATGTCACTGAAGACAGCAGTGCTGCACACCTGAAATCAGGGCAAATTTGGACCATGATTTAGAATTAATATATGGAGCTAGAATCCAGAAGCAATTTGAAATATCTTTGCTCAGACAGGTCGAGCATTATTCTTGCAGAAGGCAGCAAGGCAGCAGTTGATCCTAATGAAGGTAAATTAATACAGTAAGTTTTAACATATGAACAGATCCAAATTCTAATTTAGGTACAGAAATACTTAACTACAAGCCCCAGGAAGAAGACCCAGTGCATTTAAATGAGTCAGACAGACCAAATGCACGGTTAATAGATGGAGTCTCTGGGTGGCAATCCAAAAAGCTGTGGTGTTGTGTGGAAAACTGTGAAGAGATAAAACATGCTAGATACATGGCAGCAGAATATCTGAAAACCCTTTCTGGTTCACAACATCAGATACTTTCAGTCACCTGAGAATTAGAATATTAGAATATTAAAATATTAGAATATAGGATATTACTCCATTGAAAGGTTGTGACTCTTCAACCCCAGAAACTTCCTCCAGTCTAGCAGGCACTTGTGTCAGCAACACATTCCTCCCTTTTGCTGAGGTTAGCTTGCTGCATGGCTGGGAACGCAAAATCACAAGGTCAGGAAGGATGGCAAGAGGAAGGACAGTCCTGCACTAAAGGCAAAATGTTCAGCTGGGAGGGCAGAGCCCCAACCTGGCCTTCACTCCTGCCTGTCCCTTTGTTTCTTGCCCTTTTTCTGCTCTGCTAGCATAGAGAGAGCCTAACAGGGTGCTTTGATGCACAGCATGGAGGTGCCCTGATGGTCTGGTGGTGCTAAAAACTGCACAACTTGGGCTTTCTTCTGGGTCTTAAATGCATCCCTGAGTTGGGTTGTCAGGGTCTAGTTCAGACAATCTAGACTAACATTCTTTTTTAGTAGTCAAAGTAACAGAAGTATTTATACTGCATAGGGTTTATCTGTCCTGTGCCTTGGGCTTTCTGAACTCCCTCTCTGTAGCATGTGACTACCCGCAGTGTTGTCATCTGGTTCCTTCTTCTTGGATTTAGATTGCCATTGAGTTACAAAGCTCTACCTATTTCCTAGTTAAATGCTTCACTAATCAATGCATGATGCAATACAAGCATCAGCTCTGAAGAGATCCTCCCAGCTATAATGAAGATACAAAATTGGTGGCCACATGATGGAAGAAAAAAGGATGAGTACTGAAAGAGAGAGAGAAAATATTTACTTCAGTCTGTATCTCTGTTCAGGCTTTGACAGCATGCAGGACAAAACATGTCTTGGAGATATTAATTCCCCATGAGATTATGATCTGTTCCTTCTGTCATGTGAATGAGGGTATTTGGTGCCACATGCTAAGAGTGACTAATATTGGCATATATTTAAGGAACGTTGTATAGATATATAACCACTCTTTTCCTCTGGACTGGTGTGAGCTCAGAGCACACAGAGTGAAGAGGGCAGGGAATGCCAGCATGAGACATGAGAAAGGATAGCAGATCCTCCATGCTGGACCCAACTCTGATCTCATAAGATCTATGCAAAAATTTTGTGAGCTTTCCTGTTAAAAGGTTGTTTTGCTAAAGAGAAAGCAATCCCTGGAAGTTCCTATGGCCCAACACCACAGATATTCTGTTTTGATGTATCTATCTTTAATCAAACAAGGGTGGTGCTAGACACTCATGACCTTTGTGACTGTGGACCCAAGGTCCTAAGACCTCTGGATAGCTGAGCTAGAGGGCACTAAGCTCTGTTTAAATTGCCTGTAAGAGCAAATTCCTGTGGCTGGCTTTGTGCCATTGTACCTGTCCCAGAGGAGGCTAAATACTGTGTTGGATGACTGACCTACATATCATTACAGAAGAGAAATGTTCCCTGCTGCAGTTCCTGCCAAGTGCTATAGAGCTCTGATTGGACAGATGAATGATGGCAAATGCGCTCCTAATAAAGCCAATGCCATTAAGTTAGAAAATGAGGCTGCTGTCATGTATGAGTGGTGGCAGAAGCATTTCTAGCTTAACAAGGCCTGACAAGACCTCCTCAACATGCTCAAATGAAATCAATGTCAACACCTAATCAGTTAAGCAGGTAATGGATTATTTAAAAAAATTTAAACTGTAGCTGCATTAGCTCACTTAGAAAGAAGGAACACGTGGCTCCTCCAGATAATGTAACATGTTTTAACAGTTGTCACATTTGCCAGGTTCAAGGAGAAGCTGCTTTAACCTGAAGAGCTGAGATGTGTACAGCAGCATGGCGGCAGAATGTAGGGCACGTCATGAATTTATGGACAAAGGAATTTGCGAGCTTTATCAGTCACTGCCTGGGTTTGCATAACAGGTCGGCTCAATGAAATATACATGAACAGCATCTGTTTCTGCTTTTAAGATCACAGTGTGCGATGTGAACCATCACCCACTGAATAGAAACTGGGTGATAGGATGAGAATCCAGCACTTTGATGAGCAACAGAGGAAGTATTTGCTGTTGTGTCTGGGAAGCTACGGAAAGAGGCTGGAAGGAGTGTGGACAAATGACCTGAACTTGAGTGTCCTTTGACCCTTGTGAGTTACCTAGAGAATTTAGAAGCATAGCTGACAATCTCAGATAGGAACTGGGTAACACTCCTACACATGTGCGGCTACTGAAATGGATTAGAACAAATGCCTTGTGTTTGGGTCTAGTCACTGCTTAGGGCACAGGAATGAGGCAGGTATTTGCAAGGCACTGACACAAGAAGGTTGTCATGCTTCTCTCTGCAGCACCTGCAATGAGTCAGTGTCAGGCCAGGCCAGCGGATTGGGTGGCTAAGCCTGATACAGTGTGCCTATTCCTGTGTTCCTAAGAAAAAAGTGCTTTAGAAAACAGCCCTGAGAATCACTGCCTAGCTGGAGTGGATTTGCTGACCCTTCTCACCAGAATGAACAGGCAGTGTTCTATACCAAACTGCAGTTGGTTCCTGATCCCTCCTTCACTCCCTATCCCAGGCTGCCCCGATGTTCCCTGTCCAGTCTCCAGTCCCCATGGCAGCACTGCCAGCAACTGGTCTTTTTCCTCAGGACTCCCCACTGCCTCTGTTACAACTGTCTCATGCCGTACCTCTGGACCAGAAAACCCATGGCTTCTCTCTCACCCTGGCTTAAATAATGAGCAAATCTGCTGGACTTGATTCAGTTGAGAACCTCAGAAGTGGAGGAGGCAAAATAAGAACTGGAGCCCTCTATTTTTTTTTGTTTTGTTTTCTCAGTGCTGCTGCTGAGGCCCACTGAAGACATGCTGGGCATGTGCAATGCGTGAGCCTGAGGCCACCACAGGAGAGCTCTCCCACAGTTATTAATCTGAGGTGTCTAAGTCATACAGGGACCAAGTGTCTGGAATGTGACACCTTCACGACGCTTTAATGGATCCTCAAGTGTCATGAAGTATCACTATGTCATAAAATTTGAGGTTTGTCAGTACACCAGGAGAATGGGAATCACAAAGTGTTTCTTGTTTAAAATACCACTAATGATCAGTTCCCAGCCGCCTGCCTCTAAGAGTAGGAAGGTCTCATTCGCTGATTAGCGCCTCTAACAGCGCTTGCAAATCAAGCGGAGACACCTCGCTTTCTCCCGCGGTGTCTAAAGCAGCGCGGGGCTATGCCCGGGGCCGCGCAGGGAGCGTGCGGAGGCTCCGCCGCCGCCGTGTGCGCCCGTGGCCAGNGGGAGAGCGCGCCGTGACCCCGCCGTGCCGCCGTGACCCCGCCGTGCCGCCGTGAGCCGCCGTGACGTGCGGGAGCGGGCCGGCCGGGACACGGGCTGCCTCCGCGGGGGCAGGGACAGATGGGTGGTGGACAAACAGGTGACGGACAGAGTTACGTGTTTTGCATGAATGGTCTTCACGCCCACGGGTGTTATTCCCCGTCGGGTACTGGCGGCAGCAGTTGTTGAAGGAACTGAGGAGGACACGGAACACCGTGGCGTGGAGGGCTTTCCTGGAGAAGGCAACGCTACGGCTCCAGTCAGCACCAGAATCCTGGGACTGGTTTGCTCTTCCCAAAGCTGGAAGCAGTGGAGTAGCTCCAGGCACGGGGGACCGCACCCTACAGCAGGCTGAGCGTGAGGCACCTGGGGCAGACAGGAACCCCGCTGTAAGGAAATGGTCTGAGGCACAGCTCCACAGCTGCAGGTTCCAAGGCTAGAATAGACTTGGAGACTGGTGGCCCTTGTTAGCAGGCTTGGGGAAGTGGAGAAGGGGGTCAAAATCTAGCAGTGGGTGGCACCGGCCCCCTGTCAGTGTGGTGTGGAAGTCAGACCAGCTGCACAAGAGGCAAACAGAAGAAGCACAAAAGAGAGCCCATTGACCAGTCTGGCCTGTAACTCTGGCAAGTGGACTGCTATATTTTATGGCAATTGAAAAAATAAAATTGTTTTTCTGGCAAATGATAGAAAGTGAAGGTGCTAGAGGAGAACAGATTAGTTTTTGGTACTAGTGAAGACCATTTTTTTTTAAAATGCAGTTCAGAACTGATGTCTCAACTGACATGCAGGCCAAACCAAATTAAAGATTTGGTTTTCTTTGCTTTTGATACCTAGATTTCATAGTCCCAGAGGTCCATTCAAATCTTCTGCAGGTACCCTGCCTATCATCAACACTTCTCCCTTTATTCTAACCTGTGATTTCTGATTACTCCAGATGGCTTCTCCCAGCCTACTCTAAATGGGATGTTTAGAGCCACATCATTTTGAAATCAGTACATTAAGAGATAAACCTCTGATGCTGGGAGCAACAGGATGAGATATTCACCAAAAAAAGAAAAAAAAATTAATGCAGATCTCATCAAGAATTTGTTCCCCTTCTTTCCCCAGGAAGTTGGCCCCTCTTGATTAGATGATTCTGTATTTTCAGATAGCAAACTATTTTCATTGTGAATTCCTCTTAGTTTTGACCACAACATAAGTTTTCCACTTTGAGGTTGCCTTTCTGACTGTATGCAACCTGTCATGGATGTGCATCCAACCAAACCTTGTCCTGGAAGCTCCAAGGGTCTTCTCCTTAATATGACATGTAAGGGGAAAATGCTGAAATCCTCTGGGGAAAACAATGACCAGGAGTAGCCTGTGGCAAGACAATTCATTCAGCCAATAGGCTGCTCCTTCCTTGAGCTCAAACTGTTCCAGGAAGAAAAAAAAAAAAAAAGAAAAATCAATTTTTTGGGAGTGCACCAAATTAATTAATCTACATGACAACATTCCCTCACTGCTTTCATCCTTCCTGGATCCTCCTCACACCTGGGGCTTAAAGTTAGTCCTTATTTTATACCACATGTGCAATAAATTCATGACTTCAGGGAAGCATTGGACCTCTTTTACATGTGCAAACTCATTGCAATGGGGTTGTCAAGAAAGAATCCTGACATGGAAAATTAGTCATTCATTTTCCTATCTAATCACAAAATTCGATGTTGAAAGAGATACAATAACTATATGTGCATTTTATTAGATAGTTTTGTAGTAAAATCTTACCTGGAAATTAATTTTAAATTCCTGAGAGAATGCATGAAGTTGGAAAGGCACATGAATTGCTCTAAAAAAAAAAAGCATGAGTGTTAGTGGTAGTGTATCAAATAAAGAAAGGAGTATTTAATGAGAGCAGTATTTCACATAATCTGTGACATCTTCATTAACAATCAGAGGGACTAAAATGCGTATCACTGATACTTTGAAATGACACCAGGTTAGGAAATGCTGCTGAATTGAGAATGAAGCAAAGAAATCCAGAAAGGTAAAAATGTGGATAGAAATTAACTATATGAAATTTGTCTGAGAAAAAAATACAGCATAAAAATATCTATGAAAAGTAATTAATAGGTAGTAAAAATCAGGAAAGCTAGTGAATGTCAGGGTGAATATGCCCCTTCATTTCATTGCTATACCAGTCCAAGCTGTGGTAACTGGTTTATACGTTTGTTTATCTCATCAAAGAGAGTTGCAATAGCGCTCATGTAATCCCACTCCATTGCCATGTTATGTTAAATTCAAGACAGTGTTATTTGAACAGTAGGGACAAACTGGCAAAACTTTGGGGAAAATCAACAGAAGCAGTCTGAGATGTAGCAGGAAAGAGATGGATATGAATATGTAAAACACTACATAAAAAGGAAGATGTATCTAAGGGGATTTATTCTTTAGCAGGGTCAAATCAGGATGTGTGTGTTTTCCCCAGTAAAGACAGAGAACTGTAAAATATCATCCCATATGCATAGAACAGATACCTAGACAGTTTTCAAGGCTGTGCCAACAAGACTCACAATGCATGTACACTGTACACTATTTCTTCTAGAGCTCATTTTTCCTTATGCTTATGGGTATGTCCTGTTTAATTTTGGAGGTGGACAGTTCCATCACTGATGACACTGAAAGGTAAAGTATAAGCTTACAACAGGGGACTTCAATCTGTGAATTCTATGCAGTAAAATGAGAGTGGCAAACCAGAATTTCTCCTCAAACACATATTTATTTCCAGAAGGAATAATTCTATCAGTAGATAAAAAGAAATGAGCATGGTCTGTTAGAGACCATGTACATCAACTGCAAGGTTTTTCATCACAGAAACAATGACTTACTGACAGCATTTTGCCAGTGAAACTCTGCCCAGGTCACCAATTCTTTGGTGATGTGATTGGGAATTCTGGGAGAAAAGGCCCTGATGAAATGCTAACTGTACACTGTGTTATGTCCTATCAGATCACAAAACCTGCACTATTATTGTACTCTGATAGAGAATGCTGATGGCAGTGAAAGGTAAAATACAGGTTTTTGGCTTTGCAGTATGAGAGAACAAAGCTGTGTAATTAATAGCAGCATTCTTCAGAGGTCACAGCAATGCCAGCCCCAATGGACAAAGCTACGCCTGATGGGCAGAGGGGGCTAGACTTGGTGCATGACAAGGCAGGAGAAAATGTGTCAGTGACACTTCCACCTGTCTTTCTCAGATGCTCAGGAAATTTATAAGGCTCTTTTGGTTGAGAGTTTTCATCTACAAATGTGTCTTAAAAGGTGTTTGAGATAACATTGGGCTATCAGTAGTTTGGAATTCCAGGCTTGTTAGCCAGTTCCCTGTCCCAGTCTGCTCAGCTGTAAAATGCTTATGCTGCTTTTGCTTACAGGTGCTTGTAGCCGTACCAGTATCCTGAGGCACACAGGTCACACTGGGTTTTTTTCTTGCTGACCTTCACTCTATAATGGACAGTCAAATTAGCACTCTTGTCTGTTTTGAAGAGTTGAGTATGGGTTCTCATAAATATTTTGTCCTTTTTTTTTTTTTTAAAGCATTGTCAATTAGATCTCCACATCTAGTTAAAAAAACCAACCCACTGCATTTGCAAATCTACCATTTCAACACAACCGTAGATGAAATGCAGCACTGCCTTCCACCACCTATTTCAACTGGATAAAACTTACCTGTTTGTAAATGATAGAAGAAAATTTATGAAATACCATTGTCACTGACCTGCTTGTATGCAGTGATTTTGTTTCTGGCTGAATGTAACCAGAGACTAGATACAGTTGCCACAAAGCTAAAAGGTAAGATTAATTGCTATTATGCCATAAATAAATGCCTAGTTCTATAAGCTCTCTCTGGCTCTGTCCTCACTGCTTCCCCTCCGGCCTTCCCCAGCCAGTACTGCTGCGCCAGCTGGAGATGCCAGTGGTTTACACCTGAGTGGGAAGCACTGGGACCAGCAACCACAGGTTTCCAAGTCAGTATTTGGGAAATACACACAAATGTACAAACTCTTCCAACCAACCCAGCTTTATTCACTCCTTGGACAGCAGGGATTTGCAAGAAATGAGGAAACATTAATTATGACCATGTCTCTTCTGGACACGAATAAACACAAGCAGATTTTGCAGAGGAAATGTCGATGAGTGCTGGTGGCAGTGGGTCCATGCACTGGCATTGGTGGATAAAACCCAACCACCCATTTGCTCCTCCCTGTTGCCCCCTCTGCTCACCTCCCTGGCTGTGCTCGCACACTCAGGCTGCTCTGGTGGCTGGGTCACTGACGGCGCTGCAGCGCTGACTCGCTGACACCATTTCATTTCTGCATGACACAACAAAACAGGCCTCAGAGATTCCTTTATAATGCCACAGATAGACATAAACAGATGCTCCAAACGGATGTAATCAAACACAGATGTGATCTGAAGATTCCCAGGCGGGCTCTGGGGTCCAGCCAAACTATACAGAGCACAGACTGACGGCAAGCTGGAAATGCAGCAAGGGGCTCACCTTTCCCCCCCGCTGATGCTGGCTGCGCAGAGAGATAGGTATGGCAGATACGAACATGCACTGTCTGTTGGGGGACACCTGGGGGCGGCCAGGCTGCAGGAGGGGCCCATCATCCTCCAGTAGTTCCTGCCCCTGCCCAGTGCTGGATGCATTGTTGTCCTTGGAGAATCTGGTAGTAGATGATTTCATCAAAGTCAGCTGTTTTCATTACCAGAATCTACCCAAACAGCCTGGTCTTCCAAAGAGACTGCATCCTAAGAGACCCCGACTCTTTCCTTTCAGTTGGTGGTGAGTGGCAAGGGGTGGATGAGTTTTCTGTAAATGCAGAGTGTTTTCTGTAAATGCAGAGAGTTTTCTGTAAATGTCCTAGCAGAGGGCATTAAAGCCATTCCTACTCACATAAAACCACTTATCCTGGGGCACATTCACTGAGGGGAGGTTGAGAAGATTGCAGAGTGAAGAAAGCAGGGGAGTTAATGGCAGAAATGAAGAATGGGGGGAGCGGGTCTTTCTTTTCATGTCATCCCTGTGTCTGGTGCTGCTGTTGGGGCTCCAGTGACTCCCTGCATCTCCTCGTACATTTGCTGGAGGATTACGGGGAAGACAGGTCAGGAGGCAAACAGTGACAAAAATAATGGGTTTGTGAAAGAGTGGTGCCACCTAGAGCAAGTCCAAAACTGGAGGTGAGTACTTGGTGGGGGCAGGGAGGGCTGGACCCATTTCAAGGAAATTTTTACCAAAGAATTTCTTCACTTAGGGTCCTAGAATATGGGGGTGGAAAAATCCTCGAGATGCAGTTATCTAAGCAAAGGCAATGTGTATTTCTATGAGAGAGAATTAATCCCTTCTTAAATTGACTCATGCTATGGGCTTGATCCAAAGTCCATGGAAAAATTCTGACTGACTTCACAGCTCCTTGGGGTGTAGGTGGGAACTTTGCCACTGTCTTCAAAAAGAACAGGGCCAGGCTTTAGCCCTTGGCTGAAAAACAAATCAAGGAAAAGACACAAATCCCTTTCAAATACTTTAGAAAGAATTTATTATTTGAATTTCTGTAGCTATACTGTTACTAATAACATTAAACACCCATGAATCTATGTTTTAAAGCATATTGTACCTAAATAGAAATTGAACACATATTCACTTACATGTTTGTTGGACATGAGTCACTTAATAGAAAAAGTAATCATAAAGATTGTATAGATTGAAAGTAACATGTTAAATAGCACCTTTGAGTCCTTTAGAATTAGTATCAACTGTTTTCTGGTTAGTGCAAATGACCACTTTTCAGAAGAGCTGTTTTATTTAACTTTTCTGACAGAAATGAGCTGGGTGACAGTAGCTATGATTTCTGCAAACCAGGCAGGTGGAGGTTTTTTCAAAAGCTTATACTAATAAACTGAAGACAATGTGAAAAGTATTAATAGGAAAAATATCCATTTGTCAAAGTCCGTATCACCTGCAGAAAAAGAAATTATAATTTTAACAAGCTTTCTATGTAAGCCTATAACCTCATAAGACATTGAAAGGGTTGAGAAGTTTTTGAGAGGTCTTTTGAAAGGAGTAGTGGTTTTAAATTTAGATGTACATTAATATACAGTGCATACGTACAGTAATATTTTTAGAAAGAGGCTGAGATTGTGTTCATGATTACGTGAACAAAGAAAAAATAGATTGAGATTCGCAACTTTTTTAAGGTTTTTTTTCTGTGTCCCGTTTCTTTAACTTCTTTTAGATTTTCCATATCTAAAAATAGGTGACACCAAACTAAACCGGTCTTGACCCGAGCTGCCCTTGTCACCAAAACTGTCCTCGGAAAGCATTGACTTTCACTGGCTCCATATTCATCTAGGGATGATTTGAACATGTGGTTTGCGTTCAAGAATGCCCAGTAAATATAAACAACTATTACTACTGGAGTACATTTAATGACAAAAATGTGCTAATGCCGTGCTGACGACATTCGCCCTTGAATTACATTCCTTATAAGGGCGATGCTGCTCGACCCGGCCGGGAGGGCTGCGGGGCGGCCCCTGCCGCACTAGCGTCACCACCCTCTCATCTTTGTCCCCTGTAAAATAACCTAAAGCAAAGGTGTGTGCCCCCACCCTCCGAGGGTACCCCCCCTCCCAGCCCCCTGCAGGGACGCTCTTCGACGGTGCCTCACGGGGACACCGGGAAACGTGACAGCAAACCCACCTCTCACCGTAAAACCCTTGCTCATCCGAGCTGCGAAGAAATAATAAAATGTTTTTGGAAAATAATAACAATAAAAAAGAAACCCCCGGCCCCTCGCCGCCGCAGGACGGAGAAGGACAGCTCGGGCAGCGCCCGCGCGTGTGCGGGCAGCGGCCACGCGTGTGCTGACCACTCGGTCCTTTCCTTCCCTGGCCCAGCTCGCAGGGCAGAGCGAGGTGCGGGGTGGTCTCCCCGAGGGCTTTTGGTGTTAGAGGCCGTGGTCCCGCTTGGCAGCCCCCATCCCGAGGCCCGAGCGGCGACACGGAAGGGCTGGTGAGGGCCCTCCCGCCCAGCTCCCGGGGCCGCTGCAAGGGAAGCACCTGCCAACCGAGGAACTGCTTTTAATTAGGCGCGGTAATGACCTTCTCCTCGGCCAGGGGAGACGAGTCAAGTGCTTTTGCACTCCCGGCCGCGATCCTGCTTTCAACGACGGCTTTCCCCGGGCTGCTCTTAATGTCGCGGCAACAGAAGGGTTACAAAAGCCCCGGGAGCCCCGGGAGTCCCGGTCGCCGGAGGGGCCCCCGCCGCGTCAGCGACCCTCGGGGTCCCACTGGCAGCGGGCTGCGGCAGCAACGGGCGGGCCCCTGTGCCCCACGTCTTTCCCTGGCACCCCGATACCGCTTCAGGGCGCAGATCCCTCTCCATCTGTCTCTCACACGACCCAAAATGACAGAGAGGGGCAACGGGTTTGTTCTCCTGTTTTCACATTTCGAGGAAAAATTCCTCTTTCCTCTGCGTTAACAGTTCCTTCCCCCTCTTCTACGTCTTCTCTGATGGAAAAAGAAAAATCCCGGCGAGGCCTCTGGGCCGGCCTAAGGCAGACGGGTGGGTTACGGCAAGGCCGCCGCCTCGGCTCGCGGCTGACGGTCCCCTCAGGAGGAGCTCCGCGGTGTCCCCGCCGATGTCCCTCGCCTCAGACCCGCCTCTGGCCCGGGCACGTCGGCGTTCGTCCGGCCACCGAGCGCCGAAGCTACAGCTTGTCCCTGCTGCTTGCGCAGCAGACAAGCTGTTTCGCAAGGTACTCAGGGCTTGAGGAGCGAGTGGGGAACCCGCACCCAGGCGGGTTAAGCGGGGGCACGGCAGCTGCCGGGACCTGCCCCCGCCAACATCAAACCGGCACGCGGGGCTTTGTCGGCTCGATTGGCCCCTCTGAGGGGGCATCTTTCGAGAACTGCAAAGAAAATACTGTCTTGCAGTCACTGTAATCCACGGTTTTCATTTACTATTATTCAATCAGGATTTATCTCTGTTTTTTTAGGAGGCTACTTTTCCAGGGCTGTTACTCGATACTGATCCATTAAATCATTCCAGCTGAGAGATTAAATGTATGATTTGCAACCAGCTGGATTTCTTAAATGGTGTCTTCGCCTCCCTTCGGAGTATGAGCAGACCCGACGAGAAAACACTTTGCTTTGGCATGGAAACGCGCACATTTGCCCGAAAATTACCACACGGAGTTCATTCAATGCCAACAGTATTCTCTTCCTTTCTCTTCACTGGATTAGATTTCCCCCAGCCATAAAATGACTCCAAAAGCGAGATACCATCGAAATGGCAACGCATGCCAAGCGAGCGGGTAGGCAGCAGGCTTAAGCCTTCCCTCATTCTAGAGAGCCGCTCTCTGCGTCTCTCAGGGCTGCCCCGGCTCCAGCGAGTCCATACAAGCAGCGCCGACCCCGGGGAGGGGGAGTCGGGACCCCGATGGGCACTTACGGGGGGCTGGGATCACCCTCAACGCAACCCTCGGCGCCGATCGCAGGGGAATTCTGTGTCCTCGAAGGGTGGCGGGGGTCAAGGGCAGGCTGGGGAGCCTACGCCCCCCCGGACAGAGCTCCCCGTTGTGCCCCAGCGGGGCTATGCGCAGGCAGAAGCGACCTCTTCCTACCGACACTAGTCGAGGTAATAAATACACTCGATTTAGGGTAATTACGGGAGAGCGGCTGGCCGCCCTTCACCTACGGAGATCCCCCGCGGGGACGGCATCTCGGAGACTGGCCATCAGATCTCAAATACCCGATAGGTGGTAAGCTGAAAGGGATCTGGGGCTTTTCTCCGACAGAAACTGGGCTGTAGAGACACCACACCTGGGGGGATTTGCCGCACCTATGGGGGAGAAAGCATTTTCTGGGCACGCTCGGGGAGACGGAGCCGGATCCCCACACAGCCGCAGCAGCAGAGCCCTGTGTCCGTCAGCGACTCCTCTTCCCTCTGACCGCTTTGGTTTCTGCTAAAAGCGCCAGTGAGGTGGGATCGCCCACTAATTCGGGGAAGCAGCGAGGTGACCTGCTCAGGGACAAAGCCCAATCCCACGCCACTCTCTCCACGGCTACCCGTGGGGCCCCCGCCGCCCGGTTCCGCGTCCCACTCAGCGCTGCCAAAACCTCTCTGCCCCACGTCTGGTTTCGTTTGGTTCCGGGAGGTTTCCTAACCGTCCTGACTTTACAGTTGTTGATATTTTTTGCTTGGTGTGCTCTCGACACTGTCTTAAGAACGATGTCCCAGGCTGTTCATAATTTTTCAATGCCCCCTCATTTCCCCCGCTCCAGCCGTGGCCTCGCCCGCTGCGCGGTGCATTGCGCTGCGGATGCTCGCCCCGAGCAGCTACTGGGCTCGTGGGTAACCGAATGTCTCAGGGCACGGAGAGAATCCCAGCCGTCCCTGGCCCCGCAGCAGCCTGGGAGCCCCGTTCACCGGCTCCAGGAGCCCCTGTGCCCAGGGAGGCCGTGCCCTTGTCCCGCTCCCCCGGCTTTGGCAGTGGGCGGCGAAGCGGAGCGGGGCGGGAGGACAGGGCTGCAGGCGCGCAGATCCCGCTCCTGCCCCGGGCGTGCCCCGACATGGGAACAGTGGGGAACAGCCGGGGCGCTCCGCGGCACGGACAGCTCCCGACGGCCGCTTGGTTCCACGGCGTCGGGGGAAATTGGAAGAGGGGTCCCGGAGCGGCCCTGCTCGGTTGTCGGGTCAGGCCTTCCTCGAGGATGTCACTACCTCGGTCTCTGGTAATGCCCCGTCACGCAGTTCTCCGGTGACAAAAGGGGGACGATATTTAGCCACTTTCGATTAAACACATGCCACTGAACCAGAGGTGTTCAGTCCCTGCCCCCCTCGCGGCAGCACTCCAGCTGTGCAGGGAGAGATGTCTCACCTGCGGGTGACTGACTGGCCGTGCACCTTCGCCGCCCATTGTGAAGGATCGTGTGTCCACGCCGAGGGGCACTTTCCCTGGGGCACCTGCCGCCGGCGTTTCCAAAGCACCGGGCAAAAACCGGGCCCCGCAGCGGGGACAACAGATGCTCACCTTCCGGAGGAGGTGGGAAGGAAAGGGAAGGAAAGTGGGGAGCGGGATCAGATGTCCCGTCGGAGCCTGCCCGCGCTGTGTTCGGCTCCGTGGACAGGGTGGTCGGGGTTCGCGGGGAGGAACGATGAAACCTTTACTGCTAAAGTTCTCTCTGATCTAGTTCCCTGCTCTCTCCCCCGACCTCCAGCACGACTACATCGCTTTGGAACGGCGCAGCTGGGAGTACCTCTGCCCAGACCCAAACTCCTGCACGACTAGAAATCGCTCTTCCAATATGATTTATTTGCCTTCGTCCAACTTTGCAAAAAACTGTAGACTTCATAAAGTCCCTCCTTATAATTCTTCACACATCCTGGTTTTTCTTCGTCCTCCCTGTTGCCAGCCAGTCGTGCCTGGGTTGACACTCAGACGAGCTCCTGACAGTCACTTTTCAGACTCAGATATTCGTCTCACACGCGTTAGCTGCAAATGCTGCCTCGGTTTTCACGCTGCAGCCTATTTTTGGAGAGCAGGGCAGCGCAAATGAATATTCCTGATGAAGGTAGCTTTCAACGGATTCTTTACAAAATCTATTCCCCCTTCCTCCCTCCCACCCCCTGGGTACACAGGCACCATACCGAGGTTTGCATTTTTCATGGCGGGACAAGTAAGTCTATAAAAGGCATGTTTGTTTTTCCTGGCTGTTTCAAATATGTATTTCCTGGAGGACTTCTCATCTGATGGGGTCATCAGAAGCACATGTGCGATTTTCATCTTTCCAAGTGATTTCTTCTCTCCTATCGTCCTTTCCTTACCAGCACTGTATGCTGATTTGACATTTTACCTGTCCGTCCATCTTAGCTTCCACGAAACCAACCTCTCCTCCCCAGACTCTGGGTGAAGTCCCAATTTGTTTCCGTGTGTCTGATTGGGGATTTTTTGGTTTTGTTTGCTTGTGTTTTGTTTTTGTTGTTGTTTGGTTGTTTGTTTTTTTGGGGGTGGGGGGTATAAAAGTAATTATTTTCTTTCCTTCTCTCTCTCTTTTTTTTTCCTTTTTTTTTTTTCCTTTTTTCTGCACGGCTTGGGCTGGAGGTGGTCTACTGGCCAGCTGCACACCGAGACTCCGCATAAAGGCAGATCTGAAATTTAGAGCTGGAGATGGAGTGTTCTTACCCAAGCACGGCAAAAAAAAAAAAAAAGTCGCTAATAAAAAACCCCCGCCTCCCGTTTATTTTAATGGTAAGAAGATGGACCTTCTTCCCGAGCAAAGAGGCACCTCCTCGATGCATGGAGGGGAAGCCTTGAGCACCACTCCCCACAGCAAAATAGGAAGGAGGTTATCCCGCAGCCCAGCTCTGAGGTTTATGTATTTTTTCCAAATCCCAGAGCTACTCTCCTTCAGACAAAACCCTCACCTTTTCCTTGTGTACTGAAGCACTGAAAGTTCCCTTCAGTATATTTTTCTTGGCTGCCTGAGCCTCAGCGTTTTGATTCACTAAGCAGAAGTTAAAGAGCTCTGCAGTAAGAGCCAGTGCCCAGTGTTTTCATCGCCACCCCCCTACATTATTTGTCATGCTCAAGTGAGGGTTTGTTCAAGGCAAAAGCCTGCTCATACTGGGCTGCATTTGTTTCTCCTAAAGAAGGCAAGAGATTTTGTTTCCGGGTCTGGTAACAGGAGTCCCAGTGTCTTACACAAACATCGCTGGGCAGGCAGGGGCGCTCCCAAGGCTTTTCATTCCGGGGCTGCAGAAGCGCCCCTCAAACACACATTGAGACCTTGGTTAGGCCCAAACTGCTGCACCAGGTCTGGGGAGAAGAGGCAAAGTATCTTTCTCCAGGGTAGCCCACAAAAATACACTGAGCGGGCAACTTCTCCCGTGTGGATCATGTCGAGTGTCTCCAAAATGACTTTTATAATCCAGAGGAAAATGCAGCCACCCAGCCTTGTAGATGTGAGTCCTGGTTACCCCGAAGAGCCTGCAAGGGCTCACAGATGGAAGGTGTTCAACCAGCAAGCTCTGGCATACACTCTCCTATTCACAAAAAAGGCTCTTGCTCCTATAAACTTGCTACCTGTTCCCAGTAAACTGTTGGAAATTATGCCTCATCTCCAGTAGCCTGTCGGGATGCTCTCTCATCGCATCCATCACTGTTTCCCCGTCAGGGTGACGAGTTGCACCTTGTCAGGATGGACAGAACTGTTTTCTGTCTCAAATGAGCTATTTCTCTCACGGTTCTCTTTGGCACAGCAGCAGGTCCATGAACGCTCGTACAGTAAAATACAGCTGAAAAAAATTTGCCTGGTACCTGCGAATATTCAGCTCCCTGACACCTAAAGGAATGACTCCATTTACAGTTTGGGGGGCTGCAAATGCTGAATACATTGTGTAATTTGGTAAGATTTTAGCTTGAGGTCAAATACTGCTTACATACATATTATATATACACAGACATACATGTGAGTGTGTATGTATATAAAGGTATGTGTGTGTGCATATATGAGACAGACAGAGAGTGCGGTTCTTCCTCAAATTGTCCAAGCTCTAGTGGATCTGCCTTGCAGTTTGTCCGCCACATCCTGGCCTCAGTCCGAGGATAGCCAGGGGGGGTTTCATGGATAAAACCAGCTGGAACCGAGTCTTTTGAGTTATGCCCTGAAACCCATGCGGGTACCCCAAGAACAACTAACCCTGAGATGAGATATGTCCCATGTAACCTAATGCTAGTGAATCATAACTAATCTGTTTAAAACCAAGGATTAGTCACGTCAGTTTCGGCATATTCCTCTATCGGGAACTTTTTTTGTGCGTGGAAAATTGGAGGGATTTGGGCTAATTTACCAAACATCAGTACTAAGGCAAGTACGGGCTGATAAAATGAGTCTTAACATGCTCGGGTTTTCAGGTTGCATTACACATGTCCCATCATTGGGGCTTTGAGCTGTGTGCACCCTTAATGCCAGACTGACCTGCAGATTTTTTTTCTTACTGCATGATTTCTGTTTCTAGCCATCTTTAACTGGCTTCAGTGACTCACCCTCTCCTAATTTCTCCATATATAAACGATCCTCACTGAAATGTACATGAGTTTTCACAGATCCCACTCTCTCAAAGGGCCTTTCTCACCATGTCAGCTCTTCATTTACCTTCCCCGATCGAATTCTGCCTCCTCTGTGCAATATGACCTTTTATTAATCATGTAAACCCCATCCTGTTTTCATACTGCCTCTTTAAATATTCCCCATCTTGGCTTTACTCTTTCTCATTTTTAGTTTCTCCAATGGGCAAAGCCTTAAGGCTTTATTTCGGTTCGAGGCCATGTTTTATTAACCCAGACATTCTGTTTTCCCTCCCAAAGTCATTTCTATCTACAAAAATACAAAATAATTAACTAGCCAATTAATTAATTCTTTGCAATATTGCACCACTGCGTGTGTTATTTTACAGGGAGCAGAGATCATCTCTAGCTCTAGGAAGCAGTGGTTCCCCTACTTGCAAAATGTTTATTTTCAAAGAATTAAAATTCATAGCTAAAATATTAGATGCCTCTCAACGGAAATAACTGGATCTTCTCTTTAGACCCTAATGCACGTAAGGCCACACTGATATGCTCCCACAGCACAGGCATCATCCACATCATCTCTGCTGCTGAAGAAATCACCCCAAAGAGCAGAAGCAGGGGAAACATAAACCCGAATATACCACATTGTCTCCGATAAGATATTGTACCCCGCCGCACCCCAGCATAACGAGAAAACTGGATTTATAACCGCGACTAAAGGAGAGCTTTTCTCCGGAGGCCGAACCTCCCCATTACCGACAGCCATACATTCCCTTCTATAGACTTTTAACGGGACCTCAGAGAAATGTGCTTTTAGCGGACACCCGCAAACGCACAGAGGCGCTAATCCCGACCCAGATTACATCAAATTAGGACGCTGTGTGCACAATGCTCCCACTGATTGAAATTTCAGCCAGCATCTGAAACCTGGACACGATCTTTGCTGATCTACACATATTTCTATCACGCTTGAAGCCATATCGTTTTCTCGGTTTTTTTTTCACAAGAAATTAATTTCAAAGAAGATAAAAAAAAAAAAAAAAAAAAAAAAAAANAAAAAAAAAAAAAAAACAAAAAAACAAAAGGAAGGTATAAAACCCTTTGCAAGCTCTGAGAACATTTTAAGCATGTAACACATTTGGCTTCTAGCAAAGACGGGCAGTGAGGGTGCAAGCTGCAAGAGTCCTGAGCTCTTTTAATGGGGCAAACTGGCAAGCAACCTGCCCGTCTCTTTTGCCATCCGGTGCTTACAGGAAAGGAAATTTAAAAGAAAGATAAAGGAGAGGAATAAAGAAATCCCCTTCCCAGCATCGCTCCCGCAGGCGCCGGAAAGGCGTTTGCAGCCCAGCCGTGCTGGACCCCGGAGCGTGGTCTGGCCACGCTCGGTGTGCGCACCCTCCCTCGGGGCGAGGCGGGGGGAGAGGTGGCGGCTTTTTGCCGGGACAGGCGGACACGGGGGCAGAAAAGCCCGCAGCCTGTACGGCCGTGCCCTTGAGCAGGTGGGCGACCGCTCCACTTGCCTCAGGGCCCTCACAGTCTGTCTTTGCCTGTGTCCTTGGCTCTCCGCTCCCGCAGAGCGACTTCAGCTCTGCCAGGCGCTCACCGCTTCCCCGGACCGGGCCGGCAACGGCCCCGACGTGGCCGGGCCAAACGGGGCAGGGTGGCGGGGCTCTGACCACCCGACACCGCCCTCCTAGGCGTCCCCACCAGGACGCCCGCTCTGCTCCGCTCAGGACTGAGCCCGAAAACACCCCGTGGGCGAGAGAAACAACCATACGCCGAGTTAGATTTCTAAATTTTATTATAAAATAAAAGCAGAAATATTTTCCAAAGAATGTATTCACATAATATAAACAATAAACAAAACTAAGGTGAGTGACTTGCGGTTGATACTGTCGTTTAGGTCTAAACTTGAGCAGCAATTCCTCTTTTCTTTTTAAAGCCCCCTTCAGCCCGCGTTGCACACCGAAGGGAAAAATCTACTTCTGCCTTCCTTCGGGCCGGAGCCGGGCCATCACTTCCTTTCCCACCCAGCAAATGGCGAAAGCACCACATGGACAAGGCCAAAGAAGCTGTCTCTCTGCATAGCATCAGCTACAAGAAGGTTACAGAGTCTGCCTAGAGCGCGTGTTGCTGCTATACCTTGACTACAACTTTTGAATTCTTAGTTGAAATTGTACATCGTACACCTGCCACGGATACATAACTATAATAGAATAACGGGAGCGATGTGTAACTTTCAAACAGGCATGGCAACAGCAGCCTTGCGTTCCCCTTTCTTCCCCACCCCCCGAAAAAAAAATTACGGTGTGCCTCTTCCCACACAGACCGGCCCGATCGAGTGACACCACTGAGAGATTCGTGAAGTTAAGGCTGGAACGAGCTGCTACACCGATCAGCCTTACAGACTGCCGTGAAAATCACGGCTCCTGTCCAACAGTCCTTACACGCCTGAAAACGCCTGTAAGCAACCCTTAAGGCTTTTCACAACATCAGCTACCCACAGCGGAGTCCACTGCCTTGCAAACTTGCAGCCAGCCTGCTGCCAAAGGGCACAACACATCCACTAAGGTGTTTGTCATTGCTTTCAAACTCCCTGGTAAGATTAAGGGAAAAAAAAAAGAAAAAAAATGAGTAAAGGAGGGCTGGCGCAAAGGAGCGAGCGTGTACACGGTTTTAGGAGCCCAGATCAACCAAGTTAGATGACATGGGGTTGAGAATGGAGTCCTGCAAGCTGTGGTGGTGCATGGGGTCGGCGCTGGGCACGGGGATGGCGCTAGGGCCCTGGGGGTGGCCCAGGCCGTGCAGGGGCTGCAGCCCGGGGTTGGAGCTGAGCAGCAGCGCGGGGCTGGAGGAGGTGTGATCCGGGGTCCCTGACGGCGTCTTCTCGTCCTCTGAGCTCCCCAAAACTGTCTTATTCCCGTTCATTGACGCCGAGAGCGGGTTGTGGCTGTTGGAGTTGGAATTCTCGTTGTTTTCCCTATAGGAAACACAAAAGAGGGAGGGAAATCACCACGTGGCCGTCGTTCCGGGGTGCGCACCGCGGGAGCGGGGGCGGCGGGGAGCTGGCTCCGGGGAACAGCGAGCGGAGGGGAGTGCAAAAACAGCAGGTTAAAAACTCTGCAAACCTCCAAGGCCTCTTCATCTGGCACTTAGGTCTAAGGTCCGCTGAGCTTGTAAACAGAGTCTCCCACTAGCCCAGTGGAAAGTGTCACTTTGCCAAACCGTAATTTTCTGCGACCAAAGGGTTTGCACAGCGTGAGGAGGGGGGCGGAAGGGAAGGGAGGGAGACATTAGAAGAAAAAGGGAAAAAAAAGACTTTTTAACTTTAAAACTGCTCCAGGAGCTGAAGAGATGTTCGGCCATGATTTCTCCTGGGAAGGCCAAAGCCCGGCGAGCTGCAGGCAGGATGCCTCCGTGCAGCAGAACAGCCTCCCGGGCTCGCATCAGGAGGGAAAGTCTTTTGCTTAAGTAACAGGACGTTTTTTTTTCCCCTCGCCCTGAGCTTAAAGCTCAAAACATAGCCCAATATGGACGATAAAGACAGCGAACAGAGTTAACCCGCTGATTTCCCCGACCCTCCCGGGAAATGCTCCGCACGCCCGCCGCTGCTCCTCCGTCCCCTCCTCGGGCTGCGTGGGGGCAGCCAGGATGGCCCTCGCACGGCTCCGCGGCGGGGGCAGCCGGCACCACCGGTGCGCCTGCCGACAAAGGCTCGGAAAGGCAGGACATAGTTTCGAAATTCATCACCGGGTAAATGCCAAGAAATCGCTGGACGCTGGCCAAGCCCTTGCAGATATATCTATATATTTATACATCTATATATGGGGGGTTTTTTTGGAAATGTGAGTGGCGAGAGGGGGTCGGGACTGCTGTCCTGGCAAGGCTTACGCAGCCTCCAGACATAGCCGTCGTAGAAATACTTTAGACGCCGTTCTGCCTGAAATACTGAAGGCAATGCAAGTCTATTTAAAAGCTTCTGCGGAAGTTTTGAAACACGCTATCTGGCAGAGGGGCCCTATCCTGCAGGAGTTGGTCGAGAGAAGTTGAGCCATTGCACTTACGGGTTTTCCTCACTAAGGGCTGCAGGATGTGGCTGTAGACACTTAGTGCCAAAAAAACAAAAAAAAAAAAGACAAGAAAGCTCTGTTTGAACAAGTTTCCTTGAGTGGATGGCAATCCCATGAACGGTCTGTTTTCCAACGCCTGGAGTGTAATATTAGGTTGAGTGTATTTTTCAATGTCAAAAATCTTATTTGTCTCTGGAGACCTTTAAAATTTGATTCCCCGGGAAAAAAAAAAAAAGGGAATGGAATAAGTGTAACCTTCATTTCCTCTGGATATTTGAAGGTAGAGTCCCTGCTATCAGCAATAAAAAAGATCTCTAACATCTCGTAAAACCAACACTTGCGAGGATTTGAAGGAAAATTAAAGCTCTAGCACCATTTCGGGAAATGAATAGAACAAATCTGTGCCCGAATCTGCCGGGCTGCACAGCAGCGCGGCTGCGGCGCTTCCCGTTTCCAAAGCACGATTGGCAGAAACCAAAGATAGAATTCTTCTCAGAGGCAGGGATCTACAGAAGATTTCTGATCCTCTAGTTAACCGCCCTGATCATACGATCATACGATTGCCTTCACGGACCAGGCAATGCAGTGAACTAGTGAACGCAGTAAGAGGACCCTCTTTGCTTCTTCAAACCGTTTTCCTATGGCACAGGGACTGCTGATGGAAAAGTCAACCCCAATAGCCAGGGATGTAGGCATTAACCTCTTCCCGGCGATTAATGGTCCCTTCACTCCACTTAACGTGAAAAACACAGATGCAGAGTCATATTCGGCCTAAGAACATACACCTACTGCCATGCGTTCATGAGCACCTTGCTGGGTAGCGAATAAGAACTGCAATGTCGTGAGCGAGGCAAGAAACTGCTCCACTCAGTCCTTGTCCAGGTGTCCTGCCGCACGCCAGGAGACCACGACAGAGGACATATTTGCTACCAGCGTTCAGACCCACGCATTGCCGGCTGCCCCCAGGCTCTCCCTTTCTGTACCGGGGTAACCCTCAAGGACACGCTCTGAGCTGTGCGGGGCGCGGAGCCCTTGCCCTTAGGCTCCGCCGCCGCCGGGCTCTCCCGACGGGCAGCGGACCCGCACGGGCACCTTCGGCCTGGCTGGGCTCCATGCCGGGTGGCGGCGGGGAGGAGGCGGCAACGCTGCTTAACTAGGAGTCGCCACCGGCCGTGTGAAGCGTCCCTGGCAGCAGGGGCTGCCCCGGGGCCGCCGCGCCAGCTGTACGGGGAGTGGGGTGTGGAAGGGGAAGGGGTCTCGGCCGTCTCTCCCGGGGCTACTTTTGGCCGACAGACGCCTTCGCCGAGCGCCCAGCTCGTTTGCCTCTGGTTCTCCGGGCGCCCCCGAGGCGGAGAGCCCGTCCCCTCCCGGCGAGCCTTCCTCAGCCGGGGCCGGGGCAGAGCGGGAGGCTCGGGACGACCACCGGGGCCGGGGAGCCGCGGGCGCCGGGGGAGCCGTGGGGAGCCGTGGGGAGCCGTACCTTTCCTTGGCCTCGGCGGCGCGGTCCCGCTGCCGGCGGTTCTTGAACCAGTTGCTGACCTGGGTGGTGGTGAGGCCGGTGGCCTCGGCCAGCTCCCGCTTCTCTCGGGGGGACGGGTAGGGGTTGTGGGCGTACCACTCTCGGAGGACGCTGCGGCTCTTCTCCTTGAAGCAGTAGCTGGTCTCCTCGCCGTCCCAGATGGAGCGGGGCAGCGNCGTGGGGAGCCGTGGGGAGCCGTACCTTTCCTTGGCCTCGGCGGCGCGGTCCCGCTGCCGGCGGTTCTTGAACCAGTTGCTGACCTGGGTGGTGGTGAGGCCGGTGGCCTCGGCCAGCTCCCGCTTCTCTCGGGGGGACGGGTAGGGGTTGTGGGCGTACCACTCTCGGAGGACGCTGCGGCTCTTCTCCTTGAAGCAGTAGCTGGTCTCCTCGCCGTCCCAGATGGAGCGGGGCAGCGGGAACTTGCGGCGCACCCGGTACTTGCCCACCGCCCCTAGGGGTCGCCCCCGCAGCTTCTCCGCCTCGATGTAGTGCGCCTTCAGCCAGAGCTGCTGCAGCTTGGGGTGGTTGTGCGCCGAGAACTGGTGGCTCTCCAGGATCTTGTAGAGCTCGCGGAAGTTGCCGCGGTGGANGTAGAGCTCGCGGAAGTTGCCCCGGTGGAAGCCCACCCCCGCCTTGGCCTTCAGGACGCTCTCGTTCTTGTGGAGGTGCTCGCAGGCAGGGAGGGACCAGAGGAACCGCCCCAGCCGCTCGATGTTGCCGCCTTGCTGGAGCACCTCGCAGACGCAGGCCACTTGCTCTTGGGTGAAGCCAAAAGTCGGGAGCATCGACATGGTGAGCCCTGCCCCGCCGCGCGCCCTACGGCCGCATAGAGGGGAGCGGCGCGGGGCGGCGGGCAGCGCCCGGCATGCGGGGCCGGCCCCGGGGCGGCGGCG